>OZ026628.1:22484652-22684652 GCA_964020975.1 Hermodice carunculata | reverse complement strand
TTATTGTGGATGCAAATTACTTTGCAAGCAGAGATAAGTAGTTAACACTTGGGGACTTGGGGTGAAACTCAAATCTTTTTACTTCATTCCTACCTAACGATACAAGGTTAGTCATTGGCTCATGCATGTTTCATAAGGGGATTAAAGTCTCTGCACAGTCACATTAGATGTGTACGTTTGTCCCAGCACGTTTTGATATGTTTCTTTCGCCCAATCCTGGACACCTCGCGAAAATTTTTTATCACAATTCAGATAAATAGGCTCACAGATAGTAGCCTGCCAGCAGTGGGCTGAGCAATACCTTGAGTCAGAGCTCTGTAAGTAGTCTTGCTCGAAGCACATATAATTGGTATAGATACCGTCATGAAGGCCTGCTCATTTGATTAGAAAATAAGTGGCAAGAAATATCTGCAGATGCTCAGATTGATTGTCAGAAGTTTTCTACTTGGAAACTTGAGGAGTAAGAGATATCATATTCGACCCAGGAGGGAACTTCAGGTTTCTTTGGCAATTGAACTGCTTGAACAGACCATATTAAAGTAGAGAGGTACATGTTTTACATGGATTCTAAAGTAAGCCAAGCCTGTATTCAACTCTTTCCGCAGCACAGATTTTGGAGTACACTTCAAAACCGAATTCTGAGGCGGAAAAAAACTGAAAAAGGTGGATAAAGCCACAGTTAGAGTGGTAGCCTGACAAAATGAGAAAGAAAAGACTCCTTGTTGACAGCTTTGCTAGAAAACAAAAAATAGAAAACTCAAAAATGACTTTCTAGAATGCGATTTTCCTTTTTACTTCAGAATTAATTAACATGGTACTGGGAAACAATGCAAAATATGCACGGCAAAAGAGACCAGCTTCAGAAACAGATGTTGGTAGTGAATATAGGCAAGCATAATGAATATCAGCAAGTGGGAAACGATTTTGCCTAGGTATGTTTTGTAGTCATTTCAAAGAGCAGCGAGGCTTATCTAACATTGTGTATATGCGGTACGTAGTACTGTTTAATGTACTGTTTGCACAAGCGTTAGTATGGAGTAGCATTTGACCTACTTGACTGATTGACATTTTAATATTTGTGCATACTGGACATATTATTGATAACAGTATATCGCCACACTTCCCGCGATGCAAGCGACCAAAGAGGCCGTTATGTGCTGGCATATGAAAATGTTCTTATGCAACACTAGTAAAGCCAGTTCATTGTGTTGGTTTGTTTCTGCTTCAGTTCAGGTGATTGTCTGACAATGTTATCAGGCCAAATCAGAAAAATATATCATGTATTTATGATCACATCAATATGATTTCTTATAAATCATTTGAGTTATTCTAAAAGTAATGTACAAGATATTTATGGGTAGTGAAGTATAAGTCATGGAGTGTGTGGAGCCTCGCTGTAATCAAGATGGTACAACTGTAGATACGGTCATAAAATGGAAATGTGCTTGCATTAAGAAGTAACCTCTGTACCGTTTTTCCGTTCATGATACGACCCTTGGCTTGTACACGCCCAAACCTTCAACATTCCCACACCTTATTAGGGGAATGTAATGTTCCACAACAATGAATTTAACAAGAAGACAAGGACATACTGATCATCACAAAGTTTATTTTCCACAGGGGGGCATGTGGCATGCATTCATCCATACAGTCACATTAGTATAAATGTTATATGAAATAACCACACTAAAATAACGCGAGTATACCTCATCTGAAAAATTAAATCGCGAGAAACTGGTTGTATCAAAATCGCGGTTACGCAAGTCTGCTCAATACTTAATATCCTAAAACCGTCATCCAAAAATATGTCCGCAAGTAACAAGCATATCTTACAAAATGTCTGCATGAAGGCAATAAAGGGAAAATTCAAAGAAAGCTCCATGTTATACTTAGATCATTTTGTTCTGAATAAAAGTAAGTGAATAGACAGTTATTGCTCAATGTTAGCTGAAAACAAAATAATAAATTTACTGGATTGTTGCTTATTATTGAAACACTCTCTTGAAATAACACAGGCGAGTAGAGTATATTCATCTGCTTTAAATAAACTATATATGGTAGAATTTCATGAACAGTCTGGCTTAGCGGAAATGTATAATATTTCATAGCCAATGTAGCGCAGTTGCAAAATGAGTATGTTTACAATTACAACCTGGAAATAACTTCGGATTAATTTGAAAAAAAGTATACGTTTACTTTTTACAAACAAACATTAGCTCAACAGGTACAAAGGGAAATGATACATACACAGTACACTATGAATTTAGTTACTAAAAATGCTGCAAATCTTTTTCATAAATAAATCGGATAGGACTTTGTCTCTTGTTATGTTTGGCCTCCCTAACCTTAATCACATAAGATTTTGTACCATAAAGATTTCTTGCGAAAATATCATATTCCGGAAATAAATAACTATGTGTTCAGTTAAAATTTATTCGGCCAGAAATATGGGCCTTTTTCGTATATGATTTAATCCAATTTCACGAACATACAGGAATAAATTGTTTTTGGAGTACTAATATGTTAATGATTCACATATGGAGTTTTTAAGATCTAACTGATAAAGGTATTAACTTTCTACGTGTGTTACTTTTTGTACAAACTGGATAAATGCATAGGGTCAAAAACGACCTTAAGAAAATAGTTCATAATGTGTACATGTAAGGCATGTTGATTTTCGAAACCATTGTGCAAAGTCAAATACAAGATAGCCATTCTATATTTTAACGTTAGGGCGGTCAGGTGTTTATAGTCTCACCTCATTGCAAAGGTAACTAATATGTGTTGAATCTTTTCCTGCGAATAAGTTTCAACTTGAATGCTCCTATTTCGCAGCATGATGGGTCATGTACTAGTTCCTTCAAGTCCACAAAGTAGTACTACTATAATCAAGAAGTTTTGACACATGTTTATACATTCTTAAAATTCATGTGGGCTGACTTTGCAAAGTATAATATAAAAGCCACAAGACACTATTACCCAAAAAGGTGTGTCAGGGTTTATAGGTCTGCAAACCATGCTTGACCGAGACACATTTTTAATCCAAATGTCAGTCAAAGTCTCGAATTTACAGTAATATTCAATCCAACATGATGTTACCAATAATTAAGGGTATAATTTTAAATTTTGACGTTGATTAAATTGGCTATGGTGCATAGGCAGATTGTATTGTCTGTTTTTCCAAAAGAAAAAAATGTAAGATTTGGCACTGTTAATTCTGTTGGTCTAAAAACATTGCGTTGTCTATACATTGCCAGTTTTTACTCTGCTGGAGACCACTTTCAGACACACTTAACAATGTTTTCCCACACTTTAAACATATTTTTACGAAATGTAACTGTTTGCAGCTGAAAGAATATCAGGGGGTCTTGTGTGTGTGTGTGTGTGTGTGTGTGTGTGTGTGTGTGTGTTTAAATTTTTGTGGGAGGAGTTGATGTTGTTTATGCTTTAAGCACGTCTATATTTTAAGAAAAGTATAAAACCTTTTAAAGGCATTTCACAATTTACTAATTGGTCCATGTGGTGTGTAGTATAAGAGAATGGGAATGACATATGGAATTAATGTGTGCATATCCACAATGCATAGCCACAATGGCACCCTTCACATGGTGCAATATTTCCCAATGATACTTTTGCTTTCCAATGCTGCCATTTACCAAAAAAATGCTACCAACTGCTCCCCTATTACTGTGGGGGTGGGGGGGGGTGAATATAACCAATGAACTTCATTTGCAATGCGTGTGTGAGTGGTTACTGCTGTAGGAGTTGGCAGGCAGTTGCCACGCTACAAAGACTTCACCCTTTGGCACTTTTAACAAAAATGGCTCACACCCACCCAATATATACCTCTCATGATGTGTACACCTCAGCTCCAAAAATAATAATAATAAAAAAAAAAAATTTTTATCCCCATTTCTCTTTTCCCTACCCAAGCCCAAGAATCTTTGCAGCTAGAACCTGATCTTTGCGCACACACTCTCAGCCAGCCTGTCACTTTCTCTTAATGACTAGACCAGCTTTACGCGTCTGGTTTTCCTTTGCTTCATGGTACAAAATACATGCAAAACGTCACTTCCTGTCACCCTTTTTGTTTTCTGTGTCGATTGAATAAAGCAGTTACTGAAAATTAATATGATTACCACATTGCTGTTAAAATTTGAAAAGAAAACTTACTGCATGAAGCAAGTAAGAGCCCCCAATCTATTGACTAAAGTGTTATCTCATTGCTTACATAATCGCAATAAGGTTGAGTTACTGGATGTTGTTTTGAAGTCCAGGTCAAGAGGAGGTCCTGCAGCCAATGCTTGCAAGAAGAAATGCAGGTGAAAACCACCCTACGAAATGGCTATTAGTCGGGTATCTGTAGCCAAAGTGTACACAGCATGACCAAGCTTGAAGCGTTTCGGCTGTGGCTTTTGGGAAAAATATCGAAATTGTGAGCTCTGCATGACCAAACATCGGGTGGAGGAAAGAAACAAACGACTTAGCAACCTATATGTTCAGCTGACTGAAATTTAATGAGCAATGTAGAGGTAAATAAAGAAGCGCAATCCAGTCTGGGAATGGATAATTGTATTGGTTTGAGGCAGGTATATACATATGTAAACATAAGTGTAACGAAGAGTAAACTGTACATTGAACTGAAAAAACAACACATTATTGTGGCCCCTACCTATAAAACTAAATTCAATCATAGTATATGTACTGTCCTGATTGCATTGGTACATGCTAAGTAGTTATATCTTTATACGATGGCTCCAGACTATTTGCAATGTAGATATAAAACCTCTTGATATGAAATTTTATAAACCTGAAAATCGCTTCTCAGGAAATATGTATTTTTGTCGTTTTTAATACTTATAAAACACAAGAGCAGCTATATTTATTAGAGTTCTTTCAGAGGCACTTGATATAATCAGACCAAACATACTATAGTCCAGCTGCTATGTTATGATTATACTGCTGGGGAGAAAGGTGTCACCTACTTGTTAAACGTTATGCATGTTTTACGAAAATGTCTGTGTGCAGTTTGTTTACTTTATTATACCATTGGTTTTCACTTCGCTTTTGGGAGGAAACAAAAGTCCTTCAAACGATCCTTTTCTTGTGGTTGCGGTTGTTGTTATTGTTGCAAGGCTGCATGCATCAATGGCGAGTGTGACTACCAGGCTTCTGTGAGCAAGCTTGGATCTGCTTGCCAGCTTGTTGATTTCAGCCGGAGATATTTCACTCCACTGGTCTGTGACCCTTCTACCCAGTTGCTCCAGGGTGGCTGCGGGTTCATCATACGCATCGCTGATTTGACGGCCAAGCAGATCCCACAGATGCTTAATGGAAGACAGGTCAAGAGAACAGACTAGCCATGAGAACAATGAGGTATTAAGTTGCTATGGATACTGAATGTTTACTTGGAAGTGTGTGGTCATCCGTTATCTTGTTGAAACAATAACCCTTGATGTTGTTGGATCCATTTGTTAACTGAAGGCAGGTTCTCATCCACGTTGCACTGACCTGTAGGTGTCCTGATCAACGTAATGATAGTGGTCCTCCCTGTGACTGTAATTGCCCCCCCCCCCCCCCCCGCCCGCATGCACATCATGATACTGCCTCCTCTATAGCGGGCATGGTCACATCGTGTTCCATTGATTTCTGATCCATGCTGCAAGTTCCTCACATGATTGTACCTGTCATGTCTTGTGTATAGGACTTGCCAGGGATGCAAATGACATGGCAGTATGTTTTCAGTCTAGCGGACAGTAGCCTCTTGGTAATGATCGACTGTAATGCCAACAGAGTACTAGCTCATGATTCTTTACAAAAAGATTTCATTAGTATGGTCATCTTTAATTGTATTTAAAAACTGACAATATGCTCGTTTCTCGTAAAGGTATCATAATAATCAGCTTTCCTTTGATATGTACACGTAATTTTAGGTTGATTCAGGATGCATAAACATTTATTTGTCACACAGGGTTTGTACGTATCATGACCTGCCAGCCAATTGAACGTCACTTCAACTTGACAGTGCAGCAGTTAGACCAGTTTGATTCTTTTGACACACATGCACAATGGCAATGATGTTACATTAGTTTTGTAGTAGCATTGCCCTTTTATTTCCTTTACAAGCAAACGATGAGATGACTTCACAGCAGAGAGAAGCCAGTTAGTTATATGCAAGATCTTGTGGTACAGAGTTCATTTCGCACTTATGTGGATGTTACCCGTGCATACATCCATTTAGTTTAAATGACTGGCCATCACACACACTCACACACACACACACAGAGAGAGAGAGAGATAGAGAGAGAGAGAGAGAGAGAGAGAGAGAGAGAGAGAGAGAGAGAGAGAGAGAGAGAGAGAGAGAGAGAGAGAGAGAGACAGACAGACAGACAGACAAAGAAAAATAAAGCAAGAAAGAATAGAAAAAATGTAAAAGGCAAGCAGCCTTAATCAATAAAAGCCATGGTCGAGAATTAAATGCTGGGAAACCTGCTACATGCTGAACCGCTGATGACCCACTTATAAATTCATTTGGTGTTGAGTAAACCCCCCCCCCCCAAAAAAACCACAAACAAACAAACAAACAAGATATTTTCCAAATAAATGCTTGTTCAGAAATGTGTTATGTTTGACAACCGTTTTATGTTCAGATTTGCATTAGTAAGAAGGATATATGCTTAAATAGTCAGTAACTACAACAGGCATGCGATTAAAATAAAGGCAGTGACAGTAGTTCTAAATTTCGTGCTTAATTTACAACAACTGGGAAAGAAATTGCAAAAGATGAATGTTTATGGCACACATTAACACGCTGAAAACTTTCCCTTGAAACTGGGAACAAGTGCCTGTATGTAAAGGCACAGCATGCTGTCCAGCTCTGTAACTGATAAACACTTCAGAGAAAAGGCATTTCACTAGGGAACCAGAACCATATAACAGCAGATTAAAATAAATTGCTTTGTCTAACATATAGGCATAGTAAGCACCCAGCTGTCCTTATCAGCATAATAAACATAATGTGGATGCATAGGAAAAAGATCAAAGCTTCGACTGAACCCCCCCCCCCCATTGTACCTGACCTGGCCTTTCATCTATCTGGGGTATGGAGTTATCTTTCTCTAAAGTAGGGTTTTCATCATGAACGTGCCCCCACATGGATTCTGAAATCTATGGCTGTATACCCAAGGACTTTTATTACATTTGATAGGTTCACTTTTATTGTAGTTTGATTGATTTTTTTGCATCCGTTTTTTTTCACTGTTCGTTATTCTCCCTTGGCTTTAGTTTTATCAAATGATCTACTAAAACCGTTGACACGCCCTTCATGATATCAAAAAATGGACACTGTTGTTGCAATATGTTGATGTAATTATTAATGTGAGAGACCACAGGGGTTTGCAACATATATTCGGGGGCATACATGTCAATATAATTTTACTTTGAATTGCAATTTAAGACCACCTACTGTATGTAACCATTATTCATAACTACCTGGAATAACAAGTAATATTTTTTGTGTTTGTATAATCTTCCTCTATTGTGCATTTCAACTCTAGTTGCAAAGTCACAGTGTTCTTCGGATTTTCCACTTTTCAATCTGAGCACCTGGCCTGCCCATGTGTACCCAAATGGACGTACACTTACTGTTAAGAAACTTTTCATTGATGCTGTGAAGATAATTTTAAAGGAGCCTATATATAATGACGATGCATTGATTATTGGCATATTGTGATATTAATTACAATATATACAGATGTATATCCCCCCTGTTGACTAAAAATGAGTTCAGAGCAGTGGTTTATGTTGTATTCTAGTGGAATTCTGTCTACAGTGCTATGCAACACTGCTTTGTGTACATATACAGACAAACTTCCCGTTAATATCCAACATTTCTTGAACATTTGCACATCCAGCAGCCTCAGAAATTCAGTAAAATCTCAAAAATATGTTAACACAATTAAAATTGCTGAATCCGTTCTTTCAGGCACTGTCACTTTCAGAATACAAAGAAATTGGGAAGAGGAACACAACGTCAATATTACAAGACCCCTTGCCCTCTTAAATGCACTGAATCGAATCCCAAGGTACAGTTTTAGGCCACACTGTGCTTGCTTTAAAGCACACAAGTCTATGTTATGGAACTTAACAATCACAACAATCACCAGAATTCGTTGGAATTCTTATGACATTCTTCATAATTGTGTGAATCAGGTCTTTGTTAGCTGGCGGTCATTCGGTGCCTTATTTATGACAATCTTCTCAATAACTAACGTTGTAGGCCTGAGATGGTATAAGGATCTCAATCTACTATTTCAAATTATACAAGCTGAATCAAACTTTATCAGAATAAGCAATTTAACATGGGCTTACTTATGTTCCATTTTTAAAAACTGGATTTCGGTAGTACAGGTTAAAGCTGCATGCAGAGACACATATCTGTCCATTATTGGCTCTGTCAATGTTTTTTTTCCAATATGCTCAAACGTAAATACCCTTTGCAAAACAAGCTCAAAAGTGTTAGGATGTGTCAATTGTGGTCGCCTTACACGGGTTTGCGACCGCTCGTATACAATAATATTACCGTATAAGGAAGGAGCTTCATACTTCTCTTCTCACTATTTTTCTCCCCAAAACCGCCATTTTCATTGGCTGATCATATCAGATTATATAGGCTACCAGATATGTTTGACATTTTTGTCACTAAAAATGCCATACGGTCTAACGTCTGGTGACGACATTTGTGATATATATATACTGTTTGTAGAAGGAATCACTGGCGATGCCTTAATTAAGGATAAATACTGTGGCAGTTGGAAATTTTTAACAAGGACATCTCGGAATAACAAGATTTTTGTCTATTTTTTCAACGAACTTTCTGGTGGCATATTATTCAATATAGAATTTGTTTATCAGTTTTGCAGACATACAGCTAAGGAAACTCATACATTCGAAAATATTTGGCAGAGAGTAAATTATCGTGGAAACGGGTATTTTCCACACATTCGAATTCCCAAAATTAAGAGCAACATTTTTAGGTGGACCTTTCGAGCTCGGGAAATGTTGAAAATGTATGGCTTTATAAAGACCTGTATGAAGCAAATAAGAACAATTGTGATGAATGATGGAATGTGTGAAAATGGAAGTAATTTGATTTATCATATTTTGTCTCCAACACGAATTCATAGAAAGGATGTTTCATGGGAATCTAGTGGACATGTCGTATGCTTTTATACATTTTTTAAATTCCCTGTTGAATCTGGATTTATTTTGTTCAGTATATTTACGGGGTTAACTTCATGGTGTCACATTCAAACATGCATAATAAGATCAGCCATCGAATACAACATAATTTATGAAATGCATAGCAAAAAAAGGAGCGTGCATTCTTGTTCAGTTATACTTGTAAAAGCACGTATGCAGGAACATGTGTATTTCAAAGTAAATAAAATAATCTGGAGAGGACCAACGATTGGCAGATGCATGTATGGCGCAATTCTCTTTCTAGATGGCGATAATGTGGACATTTCAAGAAGAATTGGTCCTATTTGTGATAGACGCCCACTCGTGTTAAACTTTTCTCAAACGGTATCTCATGTAACCTCTGGGAGATTTCTTACTATATTCTATCACTTGTATGACCCGGAACATGCACTTCAAATCAGTTTGAAGATAATGAACACAAAATGTAACGGTCTCCCAGCAGTGTTTACATTGCTTCCAAATACAGCTATTTTTTTCAGAATTTAGTATATTTTACCAAGAGTATACTGTACAAGTCTTACTGAAAAAGGAAACTAAATGTTTTGTTGCTTCAGCTCCAACAAATATCCGGGCTTCTCCAACAACCCCATACAAGTATATAATGATAGAAATTGATGAACCAACTTACCTTAATAAAATAATCTTTAATACCATTCCTGCTGATATGGGGGCCTTAAGTGTGCTTCTAAAAGATGATCATTACTTGGACATTCAGGGTAACGAGTATTTCACACAAACACATGGCTTTGAAATTGGAAGAGATTCTGCATACATAGAATTTTCTGTTTCAATAACCAAAATGGTTTGTGAATCTCATTCTGGTACAGGTGTGAATGTACTCTGGATTTCTAGCGCACTACTATACTGTTTCAAGATGACATTGCATAAAAGTTTTCGGCTGTTTTTGCATATATCACATACTTTATTTTTTGATAAATCAGAAATACCATCCATGGTACACGTAAAGTATCTTCTGATTAATCAAAGATGCAAATTCAGGTACAAATTACAACTAGCATATACATGTGATAAAAAGGGACAACCAATCTGTCGAGACAAATGGACATGGTGCAACATAGATGTGCTTCAATTCAAATTCCACTTTTTTCTGTGTGGTTCTTATTCTGGAAGTGAAATATCAAAATTGTTGCTCATCTTTGAAAGGAACAATTCATTACAGAGCCAAAGCCAGAGGCATATGTGCTACCTTTGACTCTGGTATTGTCATTTCTTCTAATTACTACGTAGATATTACTAAGTCTTTTCATTCACGTGTACTCCAAACAAAAGTACCTTCACTAAGCTGGGATTATGCCTTTAAGCTGTGCCAAAAAGATGGGAGTCATTTATTTGTTGTCAATGCAAAGTCTGAGATATTTTTTGCTAAAGAAAGGTACATATTTAACAGGTATCTATCCATCATATTCATCGGTCTCAGACTCAGTAGGGTATGTACTTTGAACAATGACATTTACTCCATTACCATGACATTACTCTAAGTGTGTGTGTGTGTGTGTGTGTGTGTGTGTGTGTGTGTTTGTGTGTGTGTGTGAGTGTGTGTGTGTGTGTGTGTGTGTGTGTGTTTTAATTTGAAATCTTTCCAATTGATGTTTATATAGTCAGTCTGTGCTTGGTCTGTACATGGGCTTTTAGCATTATTTCATTATTGTTCACTAACATACTTGATCATCATATTGTTTGAGCAAATATTATATAATAAATCTATAGGAGGCTACATTTCAGAAGAGCCTTAGAAAACATTATTGTGGACATGGACGGATACAAGCATAAAACAAGTGACGAACACATCGGCAATTTCTCTGAATTAAAAACAAGAAGTTCTCATTCTGGGATATATATTTAAATTCTGAATGAGGTTGCCCCATAGCCTTTTTGGGGCCCCTCAAAACGAAAAGTACATGTTAAATAAAGAAAAAACAGAGGAATCATTCAAAAGATCATTTGTAGAGTGACTTTTTTTATCTGAAAGACCTGATCTTTATTCTATTTTTTCAACTTTGTGTTTCTGATAAACATACCCCACTCATAGCATAAATAGATGCCCATTTACCTAATTTGTATAAGACAAATATGGCACCACTCGATAGTCTCTTTATCGATTTCACTCATGCAGTAACTCAGTAAGATTGGTTTACAAATTCATCAACCATGTTTAGTGCAAACATTTTTTGGTTTGTTTTTGGCTTAACAACATTCCTATTATTGAAAAAGAAAAAAAGTCCATCAGTTGTACATAAAATTGTTTAACCACACTTTGTTTAAGTCTAATGGAAAACAAACTTTGTTAAGTTCACATCCAAGCTCCTATGCTCTATGAATCCTTGCCCTTGACCTTTAATATTTCAAAAAATATCACAGCAGGGTTCCTATCAGTGTCTTAAGTGAACAATATTACATCGTAAATGATAGAGAAGGGGATTCTTCTAATGCTAATAGGTAATAAATATATTTTAAGCACTGCACAAATCACGAACATATTTGTGCAGTTTACAGGTATCCAATAGTGATTAAATTTTAATGACAAAAATACATGGCCATTGACAAAGCGAATAGCTGATCAGTAGCAGAAATTGGAATGAGGAAAATAGCTGCACAGTATATATCCAACAAAATGAAAAGGAACATTCAAATGATCGGTCTCTGAATCTCCATTTGGAGGGCTTGGATGTCAATCTGTGCACTTGCATGCCCCAAGTCACATAAACTTGCTTCTATTACACACACACTGGGTTGTTGGGGACGACAGCATGTCTGTGTGCATCCCCCTATTGTAACAGCCACACATTAAGCACTGAGGTATCCTGTTTTCATAAGAAAAGGACACAGTTTCTTGTCTACCATAGGCTAGAAATGTGTCAACGGATCTTGGTAGTGTAGGTTTTTTGTGATCCCTGGATGTCTCTTAATGTTGCCTGGTATGGAGCACCCTGTCCGTGCGGGTGAAGTGCATCCACTATTGCATAAAACTAGCTCCAATTACAGCAGAACTAGGGCAAGTTGACTTGCTTCCCATCTGCCATGAGGCCAAACATATTTTCAGTACGCATTGCCGATGTAGTTTAATCATATATCAGACTCTAGCAATTACGTGCATTGTCTGATCATGTAATGCCTAATACATCTCCTAAATGTTTGCTCAGTTTAATGAAATGCTGCAGTCACAGCTTATCTGAAATTTGATTGAAAATCCTTTTTGATTCTTTGGCCACTAAGGCATATCGAGATCCTTTCCTCATTTTTTTTTCATTATCTATATATATTCGGCACATCTAGTCATCAATGGTGAATGTTTTTATTGTGCTTGAAAGGGAGGCTGCTACTAGTTAAGAGCTATTCTTGGCGTGCCTTGGCCACAATTGTGCACAAAGGAATGCTGCTAAATTTGAATATTTTATTTTATGATACTGTTATAAGTATGTTTATTACCTGGCAAAGGTATCAATGTTTTTAATAAATAGAGTCCATGATGGAGATTTTGTCTAGTTGTTAGCCCATGAAATTAAATAGCGTATGGACAGTTGTGATTGGAAAAATATTAATTAGGGCGATTCAAATGCAGTTGTAACTTTCTTTGAGGGCAATGGAATATTATGCGTGCTGTGGGGATAAGTATTGAAAAACAGTTCTACTGTCAGTATGTAAAATTGATTCACAATTACCAGTAACAATGCGAAAATCATTAACGTATGAAATGTCAACACAGGACCCTAGGTTGGATCCCCGGCGTACCCCAGTAATAATGGGTAGAAGGTTTGAAAAAGTGTCATCAAAATGTGCGTATTCTGTTTGCTTAGTCAGGTAATTTTTGAAACACTGGAGTGGAACATCATTTATACCATAGTGCCTGTGCTTATGTCATGGGATGTCATGATTAAAAATATCAAATGCCCCTGAAGGTCTAAATATATGCTTATAGGCATTTCACTTCTATCAAGATTTTGATAGATTCTGTCTGGAAATTCAAATATAGCTGTTTCTGTAGAGTATTTTTTAATACACTGTGTCTCTTGCACAAAAGAGAATTGTTGTCAAAGTAATCCTATTTCGGTAGTTTAACTATAGCCACTTAGTTTACCAAGGAGTCCGCCAGTGTAAGGTAATCTGGTGCTGTTTCACCAGGCCTGCCCTGCTGCCATTATGTGGACCAGACTAGTGCTGTTCTGAGAAACGACTAGCTAGTTATATATTTATCTGAAAGTTAAGTACATTAACACCAAAGTATCACAGGCTACCTTATAAATTACAAATATTGCTAAATTTTATTTACCACACCAATATCTATCATTCTACAGACTGAGAAAGTAATGTATATACCTAGAAATGCATAGAAAACAATTTGATAATTATTTACAATAACCTTTTTATAAAGATAATAAACACTAAATTGCAACAAATTTGTCATAACAGACATGGATTCCTGAGCATACCAAACATTCTACTGACTGAAAAAATGATGTATATGCCTAGAACTGCATGGAAAACGATCTGATAATTAATTGCAATGACCTTCTTATACAGATTTTCCTTAAGCAGTCATCAAAATACATATCTGTAGAAGTGATATCTGGTTTCCAATATTTAGGGGCTTTTTATGGACATAAGGTTTTACACTTTCTCCCTTTATGCTACTGACATTGTAGAATATGAAAAAAAAACCAGCAGCTCTTCCTCCTTACTGGACAAATTGCAGGTAAACGTGTCCATCTGCAGAACACGTAGAATAAACTCCTTTAATAGTATGGGAAATAAAAATTCAAAGACTTTGGAACCAAGATAAATACCCAGGGCATTATGAAAAAATAGCCTATAGTAAGCTTTATACAAGTATACAATGCACTTTACAGAAGGCCACCAGGTATTTCCAGTAAGGTGCACGTTTTTGTCCCAATGTATATATATATATTAATGAGTCGCACCGTTCAAAATTACAAACAAAATGTGACACCCGTACAATTCATGTGTCGCACGCACAAGACACATGGCAATGAAATCCATCACTTCACAGCAAAGTGCTACAAATATCACCAGTCCGTCATAACATTTTGTTCCAACATTATGAAACCAAATCTGTTTGGACTATTCTTAGCCATGCATAGTAAAGTTCAAGATTTAAAGACACCAACAAGCGATCCTAAAGATGCATAAAACCATATATCCAATATGTACATTTAAGCTGCACACTTTAAATATATGGTAGGTTTTAAGCATTTGACATATTTATGCATGTCTACATATTATTTACATTGCCCTCTGCCATTCACACACACACAAACGCACACACACACACACACACACACATATATATATATATATATATATATATATAGAGAGAGAGAGAGAGAGAGAGAGAGAGAGAGAGAGAGAGAGAGAGAGAGAGAGAGATGTGTAAAACGTTCACAAATATACTCGTTTTGCATTTCATCTGGATCCGCCCTGATTCATTTCAAAATCTAGGTCACTGACTACAAATTCAACAATAGTGCTAGAAATACATTAGTTTTCTTCTCTCCCCTAACCTTTCACCATGCGTTTTTCTGTGAAGATTCAATATACATCATTATTTTCAGACATCAAAATTTCGGTATGTTTCGAACTTTTTAAAAAATATATTTAGGATTTATAAATGAAACTATTTGGTCTCTGTGCTGTATATAAGGAATTGCATTTATCCAATTTCACCAGATGAACAGTAAACTCCATATAGGAATTTTGAAAAAAGAAAATAGAAGATATTTCGATTTATAAATCCTAAATATATATCAAAAAGTTCAAATACACATATTACTTTTACAAAGGTCTCTTTTGTCGCCTTCATTGTCAAAATGCGATATCTGCATATGGACAAATTTTAAATTTTGTTTCACCTACTGCATTTCCCTCTATATTTTGATTTTCTGTATTGCTTATGGCTAAAATGTCTGCACATAAGATAAAGATGTATGGCGAAAGGGGGCAAGCTTGGCGAACTACTCTGGAAATCTTAAAGGCTCCGTTGGGCACCCCTTATTTCTAACATGAGGGGTAATATTTTTCTAGTAGGCTTTGATCTTTAGCAACAATGACTGTCGAAACCCAAAGACTATAATGATGAATTCACAATCTTCCATTCCAAAAATCAAACTTTTTTTTTTTCAAAAAAATCTATAAAAACTGCCAATCGTGAGATAATTTCCACGTTTTAATATTTTTTTAAAAATCTCATGATATTTCCACCCTCTATATCTGTCTTTATGCAGCCTGTCTGGTCACGATCAATGATCGTGAGTAACACATTTAACCGTATATGCATTACATTTTTCAAAATTATTTTAAAATTAATGTTAAATTATGGAATTGGTCGTCGTTTTTCTTTAATTGGAGGGTTTTTAAATGCAAGAAATATTTATTCGACCTTTTACCCTCTTCAAACCATCTACGCATTCATCTTACACGTGCATGACCAGATGTATATTCAACATCCTTATCCACATAAATTTCCAATCTCCGATTTTTTAAGATCATTATCTGCATGTATATTATGTTCTTGTAGCTTAGTTTTCAGGGTGGGTGACATACTTCCCATTTTTTTTTTATTTTATTTTGTTTCATTTTATGCTGTTATATATTATTTTATGGTCACTCTACCACGCATAAGGAAATCACAGACGGAGTTATGCAATTATTTGACACAGTGATTACCAACGCAGGTCTGGCTGTGATAAGCCTGTACCTGACTTTTATGCTGTCAAAAAATATTTTCTATCTTCATGGTCACAGGCCCAGAGAGTAAAGCCAGACTACCACAGTTTTTCTTCTCTGCTATTTTCCTCTTTCAAGGTCCCATTCTTGCACCTGGGAGCTGTTTCTCTATGTGAAAGCTGAGCAAGATGTTTCGCTTTTCACAGGTTTCGAGCTCCCTAATGACGGAGTTTAACTGATATCCAAATGTGACAATCTCGTGCAACTTATAAACAAATGTGTTGTCACTTGGGATTCATGGATCTTGCTATGCCCCAAGCTATAGCGATATCAATTTTCTGACGAGTTTTTTTTTTTTTTTTATCAAGATGATCAGGATGTCGCTTTGCCGCACCCAGCAACACATGTAGATATGGTGGCCACACAGGTCGAATGGGAATATCCCAAAGGAAGGATGAATAAAGTTGAAAAAAATTGGATGCATTTGCTTTTTCCTTTTCTTTTTGAAATTAGGTTGTGGTGGTGCTCTTTGACGCTGCTTAGCTTGCCTCCTTTCATTTTTTGTAGGTCTTTGTGAATTTCACTTGAAGAAGAAGTGAGGTATCGAATACAACAATGAATGCAACAGGAGCATGACAATCCCTACATATTTTGCAACAGAATGCAGAGTCCCCACACACAAACACTCACACTTTTTTCCTTTCCGTATCATTTTCTGCAGCCTCACTATCTGCAATTTTAGTGGCCCTAGTATTTTTTTCAAATTGAAATGCTAAACTTTTTCCTTTGAATCACACAATTACATTGGTGTGCACCCTTGCATTCAGACCTTCAAGGTTAAGTATTTGCATGGCAACTTCTAATTAGTCACCACCATAATTGCAACCAAACTTTACTCATAATACGTATGTTGGAATGTTGTTTGATGGGCATGTAAGTTGGTTTGGTGCCTCATACTTATCTAAACGTGGTTCTAAAAATGAAGGAATGATGTTCGCTTGAATGAGAGGGCTATCTCGTATTACAAAGCTTCCGATGCTATCTGGTGCTGTTTTAGATTTCACCTGAAGTAACACTAATTTCCCTTTCAAATTATGACGCAATATCTGGATTTGATCTCTGCTCACTCTCAAACTGTACATCCACCTGGTTTCCGCAAAAAACATTTTTGTTTTCATAAGTGGTTTCAAGTGAGACAAAGGTGGGATTTCATGGCCGGACTGACCTAAGAAATGATGCGGAACACCAACTTTGCCACAAACTGGGATGCGTGTTTTCTTTCTGAAAGCTTCTAACTCGGCTGTGTGTTCGAGTACATATTCTATACATTGACCAGATATAATGTGAAATCAAAATAACTAAACTATTGAGACACGGAATGCCAATATTCATGTCAATGCAATCTGTTCAATGTTGTTATTTGTTATATACGGGAAAAAAAGCTGATGACAAAATTTGGGAACTTTAAGTTGGTAAGACTGTGCACATGCTACAAAAAGTCACGACAACCAGCATATGCATACACAGCTGTAATTATTTGTTAGCAAACTCCAACAGTTTGTTATCTATTATTTAATTTGTATGAATTATGACAGGTAAAATTATACTTACGCAAAGGACTGTGGCTAACTGGCGAGCATCTTTTTTTCAATGAGAAAGGAGCAACTGTGGTGCGCTTCCTTGCTGTTTGCACTTTTTGCATCAAAAAGTAGATTTTGGTCTGAGTAATATCACATACACATAAATGTACAAACATAACATAACTGTATATTCAAGATTTTTAAAATTCAAAACAAACACAGCCGTTCCTAAATATATTGCTTATTATAATTATATTAAAAATTGTATTTCACATATAAATAAGAGACCAGGTATAAAGGTATCAATATAAAAACGTAACATACTTACCTGGCATCCAGTTTCACAGTATACTGTAGAAGTCCTGGTAAATACATGAGCCAATATACCAGAGACCCTAAACAGATTCTAACAAAGGGTTTTGCAACGGTTTGTGGCTCTACTTAATGTAGTGAATTAAAGAAAAAAGTCTACCAAAATCTGCCACTTGGGAGGGTTTACAATGGGTGGCTAACACAGGTCCCCAACTTAGGGAAAGCTACATAAATTCCTTAATGGTCGGTATACGACAATGATTTTTGTTCCATTCTAATGGTCTTAGTGGTCGAAAAATACGCTGATACCATTAAAACATGTGATACATGGGCTGGCACCCCCCCCCCCCAAAAAAAAGAAGGGAAAAAGTGGTGCCTAATACAGTGACCCACAATTCAGCTTAGAGCATCTGATAGTAATAATGCTTCTGACCTTTGACACAAAATTGTTGCTCTTCCCCAGTTATTAAAGGACTTACAGCATTTTTTAAAAAACAAATTAAGGTAAAGTAGCAGCCATCTTAGATAGTACACAATATTACCCCATTCCAGAGGTGAAATTTTGGTGGACTCTTTACTGTCATTCACTAGACCCAATGGTTCCTAAGAATACCAAGAAACCTTTTGTGAGAAGTTGGTCTGGGTAGGGGTGTCATTGAATTTTTTGTGCCCTGTAGGAGCAAAATCTGTACAAGTTGTTTTAACATGTAGTATAAAGTTATTGGCTACCAGGACGGGGTTTGGCTGCCATAGTTATATTCTGTAGACATGTATGTGGCGAGAATTAAAAAAAAACGCTAATAGCCTGTAGCGCCCATATAGTAAAGTAAACATGGCTGATTAGCCCTAACAATTTGTTTTCAACACAGAAGACCCAGCAGCGCGCTTCTGTCAGCTACCTCTCTGCATCCTTTTATAATTCACAAAAAAATCTTCATTATTTTTTTTTTTTTTTTGGACCTGGAGTATACTGGCATTTCAAAAATAGATACTGGCACAGGTTGGTGGTAGCGTATTGTGCAATGCAGAATTTCCATTGAAATCATACCTGCCCTTGATGTGTTCCCGGGAACTTCAAACCTATAGACCAATCACAACAAATAACTAGCAGAGAAGTGTGCAGGGCAGTGTACAGGGTGTGCATTGAAATTACATGGGCTTGTATTTCTCCTCCAAGATGAAGACAAACGACCAATGAAAACAAGTCACTTCACTGCAGGTACTGTATTCTGATTGGTCCTTATAATTAAAGTAAACCTACCAAGAAATCTCTTGGAAATTAAACAGGCTCATCAAAATAAAATCAGACAGAGTGGTAAAGGGATTGGCGAAAAGAATTGTGGACATGGAATGTCAGATTGACAAGCAAAATGAAGGGTGGCTTGCAAATATTACAGAAGAAGACCCTGAAAAACTCACTGATGACCAAAAAATGAGACCACCATGAAAAAACAAAACAAAAATTGTCAGAAAGCTGTTGCAGGACTGTCTGGCGTCCACTAGTCACAACCGTCGACCAGTGGAGAAGATCCCAGCGGAGGAGTTGGATAAGCTAATCGCCATTTATCTTATGAGCATCAAGAATGTAGCGAAAGGTCGAGTGTCCAAATTTGAGCCAAATACCCTCTTCAGTAAATTTAACAGTGTTGCGCGTTATTTGCGTCAAAAAAAAAAAAACTATGCAGAAGACATCAAGGCCTTGCCAGCGTTCCCCTACTGCCAGGACGTTTTAGTGGCAAAGAGAAAGGAACTAAAATAAAAAGGACTGAGATATAAATCGATAAAAGGCTAATCAGATTACAGCAAAAGACATTGACAGACTGAAATAACAGGCCAACTTGACACACATACGTCGACTCTGTTAACAATGTGCATGGTCATTTCCGGTACCGTCATTCACTTATTTCCGGGTCACTTACTTATCATTTGCTTGCACAATTCAGGACCATCATTTTGTGCTTCTTTTATGTCATTATCCGAAAATTTGCTGCCCACTTTTAAAATCAAATACATTGTTAACATTTCAAAATAGCAAGAATCAACCAATAGTTTTATTGTAAATGCCATCTATGCTCTTGAAGTTCTCACATAGTTTCACACTGTTGCATCAAGTTTTCCCGGTTGTGCATTTCAAAAGCACAGTGGAGCCAAATGGTGGCAGAATAAAGTTTTACTTCTGAGAGGTGGCTTCCTCACACAGTAGATTTGTAAATTAAAGAGAAGCCTTCTGGGCACTAAAAGAATATTTGTTTTGTATTATAATGCCGTAAGCACAAACATACTTTTACCTCAAACTAAGGGAATAAATAGATGATATAAAATACAAAACAAATTTTAAACACAGCCATATATTTTTAATTCCTACAGATAATGCTGTGGCGTTAACCAACTTAATTTGTTTTAATAACACTTTGCACTTTGGGCTGAGGAAACACTATAGCATACATAGATGCCGTTGGGAGATGTACAAATCAATAGTACCTCAGATGGAATAGAATACCTGGAGTTTAATGAGACAACAACCAAAACAATGCAGGGTGTAACAAGATTTGCAAGACCCTTTCCACCAAAGATGTTTGCCAGTGATGACGCAGGTCAGTATTCAATAAATAAACAAGAAAAAAATGAAACGAGAGAAGGAATGAAAGAAAGAAAGAAAGAAAGAAAGAAAGAAAGAAAGAAAGAAAGAAAGAAAGAAAGAAAGACAAGCATATAATAAAAAAAATAAACTCTCCTGCCTATGAAAAAATGGAAAAAAATATATAATGAATATGCATGTTTTTTCACAGATGATCCTGCTTGTCCCATAAAGGTGCACAAGGAATTCGGAAATCATAAACCTATCTCTCAACTTGATCCAGAGTCAAAATTCCACCTTCAGTCAGTTAAACAGATGAAAAGAACAGCACGGTTCAGCTACACTCCAGCGGACAAGAATGCAATTGGCAGTATGTGCACAAGTATGTTTGACAATGCTAGCATGGGAGGAAGGCATGCAAATCACAGTGCATGCAGAACTGCAATATCTACACTTCTTAAAAACAATATCCATGAAACTAATGTGCAACAGCACACAGGGCCCAAAATGTGCACAGCTTATGTGAATACCCAGGATCATATATTGACCAACAGAAGCAAATGAGTAATATTCTGTCAAAAAGTGTAAATAGGCCCAAGCAAGAACTGGTATTACCAAATGATTTCCAGTTAGATGAAGTCAATGATATATCTGATATGGAACTCTGTGATGCAAGAAAATTATGCACCTTCTACTACATATACTGGCGACCTTGCTTCATTGGTAAAACCAACAGATCAGCCATATGATTCTATCCCTCTCCAGGTAAATGCTGGCACAGTGTCTCCTGCTGTAAACACTGCCCCTCTTCCCCCAGAAATATATGTAGGCTCTATGCCTAATGTAACTAGTGCATGCCCTCCTGGTAATGTCATTTCAAATCAACGTCTGTGATTCAAGCTATCATTGGTCAACAATTTGCATCATTCCAATGGAAAGTTACTTTAGTAACTGCACAGTAAATGGTGCAGTTTATTTCCACATTAACAAATTAAACTAGGCTCTGACCTAAAACCTGCAGCTGAAATAAAATCTTATGTAAGTTGAGCAAAGCAGTTGGTGTTTTAGTAAATTGTTTCAATGTAGTTGGGAGTATATGTGTAAATTGATGTGTTTAATCTCACAATTTCAATGACCATGCTTACATTGTCACTAAATTTTCTATGATTTTATTGTATATAAGTTTAATAGTCCAGCAGTAACAATTACTGTTGCATTTAACTGTTCAATGGGCAAATCTAACCAGGTTTCCCCCATCAATTGGCTGTTATATCCTCACCTTAATTTGTCCATAGGTTGTTTAAACATATTTCTATTTCAGCATTAAGTTCATGAAATATATATATTATGATATTATGAGTGGCAATTGGGGAGGAGGGCTGAGCCTTATATTAACCCATCTTGCGGAGAATAAGACAACGAGTAAACAGGACTTTACAGAAGACACACTGTGGCTGTGTGTGCGGGCAGCTCAGAAGGGGGTATGCCGGGGCATGCAACGATAACAAACAGGACAGAACACCCAAAAGAAACATGGATAGATAGATAGACGGGGCTGCTCCTATTAAACATACTATATATGCATATGTTATGTCATGATAAATTATTCATTTTCGAAGACTACTTGCATTTACTAACTTTAAGAGAAAATCCCTTCTCCTCCGCGGGGCCTGAATGCAGGGCAAACGGACGCAAACGCCCAGTTGATAGTTGGCATAGCACACTTACAACCATCATTTGACTATCATTGCATTTTTGTCCACATGGGATGGTAGGTATTCCGTTCCGATGTTGTATGCTATATCATGCAATTTATCCGTATCCACTCTCACAGTAAAGTACATATGTATGTTCACAATATCATTTTGGGGAGTGAAACAATCCTCCCGGTGTACAGACCAGTGCTTCTGAAAGTCCACTTACAGTTCTTTTCCATCATCATCACCACACAGTAATGAGAACTTATAAAGCATGTGTAATTAGTAATTAAAAATGAAAAACTTGAGACGCCAAAAAAATTAACACAAAACAACTAAACTTCTGCCTACCAACAGTTTCCATCTAAGAATTGTAGAACAAAGGTCCATAATTACATTCTGAACATTAGTAGCTATGTCAGTGCCATAAATGGATCCAGTGTGTATGTTTGAGACCTGCATTAGTCCTACATACTGACACACAAGGGGTTAGAAGGAATGCATCTGTCTATGCATCCTTTGGATGCTGAGTGAGGATCCATGTTGGCGGGACTTTGGTTTCCAAGCAACCGACATCTGGTTGTTGTTTTCACAGGGGCAGTATACGGGAAGCACTGGTATAACTAAATGGCTCCAGTGACAAGTTTATGAACTGCCCTGATACAGCTCATATTATACCACCTTTTCAAAGACATTTAAAAGAGTTGCAAGGAGAGAAATAGGCCTGTAATTGTTAAATGATGTGTTAATATCTTATTGCAAACAGGTATAACCTTTGCCTTTTAAATGTTTTTTGGAAAAAACACTAGTAACAAGGAGCTGGTTTTGCAAGGAATGTTAAAGGAAATTGAATTTTAGTGCTATTCATTTGATGAGTTTCATTGATAATAATCATATTCACTAATAGTCGTAGGTATCAGGCTTTTCAAAGTATTTATAACGTCAGTGTTCAAAATTTGAGAAAAAAAAATATGATCTATACTTACTGTAAGATATGTTTTCAAATCCTGTTTATTTGTGAAATTACGTTTATCTGTTGGGTGTGATCTTAGTTTTGTGTGGAAAGTTAGGAAATGTTTAGAGCATTCACTTTGAACCATTTATGTTATTTATTATTTAAAAAAAAAAAAAAACTTTGGGAATTCGTTTTTACTTTTTTTAGGGCGAAGTACAGATTTGAATATTTCTCAGGAACTTGGGGCTATTATATACTTTACATTAGACATTGTCTGTGATATTCCTATGTTAGCTGCTTAATGTTTTCATCCAAAATTTTGCTGTATAATTTTAAAATAGCGTTTTCTTATAAACTATAATATTGTATACTTAGAATAAGTTTTTCGAGCTTTATAAAATAGATATTTGTATGTCAGTGATCGTAAAATGCAAATTGTAATCAAAGGTGAATGTTTATGTTTATATCTGTTGAATGGTACCACTTTTGTTTGTAATACTGTCTTTGCATAAGTTCACCAAGCGGGGGAATCCCAGCGGAGATTCCAATGTCAGAGTCAGGCTCGCACAGGTTTCTGGGTAATTTGCGGGCCACTCAGTCTTACTGCACAGGCTACAGCGCTACTGAATATAGCAAGGGACGAGTAGTGAAACATAGACCATAATTTCTTCAAAAAAACAGAATCTAGGGTGGCTGAAAAAAAAGGTATTTGAAAGACAAAGGAATATCGGTTGACGGAAGGAATAAAGCGGCACTTCTATTTTTGATGTTTGACCGTTTGACGTTTCTTCCAGGTATCAACATTACAGCCCACCACACAATAGTCAGTGGTGGTTTACCATGATAATTCACCTTGTGACTCAACGTTCTAACTATCAATGCTTTCTGCACTCCCTCTGCCAATGATCTACAATGGTAAACTTCTATACACCTCCTGTATTTGGTCCATTTCCTACTTTTCTGTTCCTGTTGATACGAACAAGATTAGTGTCCACCATCATGCATTATCGTGACCACTTTTGAGAAGGTGCACAGCACGCCATCCGGTAGCAAAAAATCAGCCTCCATGCTTCGCTGTCATAATGGGACCAGTGTCAGAGTTTTCCCGCTTGGTGAACTTATGCATAGACCATAATGGTTGTAATCAATACCGTTAGTGATGTTCACCTCTTTATAGAAGGTATGTATAGATTCACTATTATTGTAGTTATGTTGACAAATTTGGGGCCCTCACAAGTTCCAAAGTTTGAAACAGGCATATGAAATAAAGAAAGTTATCAGACAGTGTTGCACATATATTGTCTTATTTAAATTTTTTTTGGGGGGTGTTGTTTTTTTTTTTGTTTTTTTTTTTTTTTTTGTGTTTTTTTTTTTGTGTTTTTGTTTTTTTGGGGGGGGGTTTGTTTAGTTTCTTTTTTGTTTTGTTTTCTTTTTGTTTTTTCGGTTTTACTGTTTTTGTTTTCTTTTTGGTTTTCGATCATTTTTGTATTGTTTTGTTTTTTATTTTTTTCATTTTGTTTTTAGTCTTGTTTTTGTTTTATTTAAACAATGAGTAGTGCTGCAATATATAGAATCAATTAAGGAAGTACGTCGTTCCGATATTATCATTTTAAGGGGTGAGTTATTTTTCAGTATGAAATCTAAATATCGTTATTGCATCATCTGTTTTCATTTGGTGCTGCTACAGCTGGTCACATTGATGACATGCTTTATGTGTATGATGAGGTCGGAATAACGGTTGAGTTTATTTCAGCCCCATCAGCAATCTTGGGCTTTTGTAGTGGAATATTTGATGTTATTTTCACATAGTCTTGGATTGCAGTGTCAGGCACTGATACATAGCATGGGTCTTCAAAAATAATTATTCATCAGGGTGTACCAATTATGCTTCTGCTCATAAGGTGCACTCTTCTTTCAAGGCAGCTCCCTTAGGAAGCTCCTTTACGAAAGCAAGGCTGAATGGTGACGTCAACAGGAAAGCTTTTTGAGCACTAATGCCAATCCCAGTAAGACTAAAGTTTACATAGAGGCATATGCCCTTAATGAACCGCATTCATTTAATCCCCATGTCCTTAACTGACAATAGAAAAGTGGCACAGTGCTTGTCTTTGGCAATAGACAAGAGTATGGTACAGAAAAGTGTAATAGATTAAAATATGCAGCAGCTTTTTAGTACTATGATTTTCTCATGCAGAAGCGGGAAAGAGCTGGCAACTAGTTGTTTACCTCCTTTTCATTGATTAATAATTTTTAGTAGAGGCCATCAAGATGGCAAAAGCACATTTCATGTAGGTAACTCTTAGAGAGAGAGAGAGAGAGAGAGAGAGAGAGAGAGAGAGAGAGAGAGAGAGAGAGAGAGAGGCTAACCACCTACAATTGCAAAGATGCAGATCTCCATAGTGCCATAGAGAAGCCAAGAGTGGGGGATTTTTTCAGATGTGGTGAAAATGTAGGCCTATAAGGTTTTTCTTTTTTCTTCTCTCTCTCTCTCTCTCTCTCTCTCTCTCTCATTTACTGATTATTGCAAGAAATTTGTGTTCTGAGTCAGTATGCACATAGGCCAGAGGTCTATCAGATTTCTACGTTGAGTCCAATTAATGTATCATAACAAGCGGTTTTAGGGCGCATAGCCAGTTTGGCCAATTAAGACATGGGGCTTGTTGTGAACTCTCCAAATCCACATT
The DNA here is from genome assembly GCA_964020975.1 of Hermodice carunculata. NCBI lineage: Eukaryota > Metazoa > Annelida > Polychaeta > Eunicida > Amphinomidae > Hermodice > Hermodice carunculata. The sequence continues at coordinate 22,658,886 of OZ026628.1, read as the reverse complement.
ATTATCATCTCCAAGTTTTTTTCTTCATGCTTACTGTCAACTGGTATGGTATTTTGTATGATACTCAGACCTTTTTCATTGTTGTGGGAACTTGATACTGTTTGCAAACAGTTGCACTCTGTCAACTCAGACTTTGATGTACATTGTCAGCAGTATTAAAAATGTTCTTGTTCATTGGGGCAGGTACTAAAAGTCGTCTTTAGCTACCATTTCACTAGCGATGGGTGGGGACAGCATTAGGGGACTACATGATTGGATGGAACATAGATAATGGCATTGCTGGACGTTTGGTGTTAGGTAGAATGTTCCATTCCATGGTCAAGCTGCTTCTTACAGTGACTTGAGAGGCCATTTGTAACTTTAATGGTGTTAGGCAGATGGCAGTGGTTCTGCAGCATGGGGCTTAGGCACAAACATGCTGGAGATGGTGCCACTTCAAATGACTGTCATAAAGTGAAGGCATGGTTTTGAAATGTGTAAGCTCTGTCATAAAAACAAACAACTGCAGCCTTCATCCCCTACCATGGCGACAAATGCTAAAATGAGTTATGTTTGCTTACTAAAATGATCCTGATGTGGTTCCACATCACTCTGAACACCCCATATGTGGTTTAACAAATGTCAACAAAGGCACAATCAATAGCACATTGAGAAACATATGCCCTGAGTAGACTCTGTAACCCTAGTTCTAGAGCCAATTTCAATTTGTCATTTTTTCAAGACAAGTACATTCGTGGCAAGAGACAACAAGCAGCACCTAACATTCGCACGTCCAGTCGCAGACAGGATAGTGTGGAAGTTGTTTAAAGTCCAACGTGACGTCAACTGAGGATGAAAATCGCAGGTTTTGTGACTAAGGTAGTGAAACTATCTATGGAATCAGGAGCAAACTAGGCGATAGAAAAGGAGTAAGGAAGGTAAATGAACTATACTCTTGTCTGTGGATGAGACTTCACCAGCATGCCTGCAATTCAGACCGACTTCTGTGCTACTACACTTGGTCTGCCCTTCTTCGACTGGAATTTACTTATAGTAACAGAAACAAAACCACACTGTCTCTCTCTCCTACACTGAGAGACCAATCAGGAAGGTCATCATTATTGCCTAGATCTGCAGCAGCCTCTGGTCCCCAGAGCTCTGAAGCCTGTTACAATAGTAATCATACCGAGCCAATTAGAAACTGATTTACATTTTGAACGCTAAAGCACTGACCTTGTTAAAGAAGGGTAGACTTCAGTAGAGTAGACAACATAAGCAGCTTGGGTCTGATTCGGAGGCGAGTCTCTTTCCTGAAAAGCTGACAAATGGGGGCAGTTCCAACTTTCATTCCAACTAGGCACTTTGCAGATATTTGCCTTTTATTAATTGTGTAATAGGATTCACAACCAGAGTGGATAACGAAAGATCCAATAATATACACAAATTGGAACAAGCCATACCATGGTGAAAAACTTACATCTATACCTTGCAGTGCTTGGCTAAAACATGCAAGCAGAAAATACATGTTGCCTATTACAGAAGTATTAAAAGGAAATCAACCACAATGGTCTGAGAAAAAGCCCTGTGCTGCTATGGTGTTGATTTATCCATGGGAAAGCACCCATTGGGTCACAATACCTTGTAACTCCAATTACCAGTTCAGTTTAGCAATATGTGAGATATGGCATGACAAAAACACGCACCTAAATATGATGAATCTGTGGCTGTCCACCATATTCAACTCATCTGTCTGTCTTCCTGGATGGTTCAAAGTAAGAAGATCCTGCATCCTCCCTTACCTGCTACCGACAAATATACAAGAAGTGTCCTTTGCAGACGACATTTGCACATCTTTTGAATCCATAATTGTCAGTTTTGCACCTTCTGAAATTCATTTGTTAAGAAAATTTACAACAAATATGCGAAAACATAGCATAAATTTGGAACTTGGCAGCTTTTTTCATCATTTGCTGCAGAAATTTTGTGACAAATTCATAATGGCGTTCCTACAACAATTGTCCTCGTGGAAATTGTACCAGAGTAACACAAGCTTCTGGATTAAATCAAAATTATCAACAACCTTGTCGAAAAACTCTTCAATGTGCTTCACATTCTACATCAGTAAATTGCAGGAGACAGAATACCACCAGACAATAAAAAGCTTTTTTTTCACTATGCTGAATGTGAAGTCACTGGACCTTTTTTGGATATATCCAGTCATTTACATTGTGGTATCACAAATATGTCATCCCGTGGTGTGTTCTGTTCACGCCAGAGCTTTAAGCTACAAAGCACATGTGGGATAGGCCACTTTCAGTGTGTAAATGAGGAGTGTATTCTCGAACATCATGTATGTGATGGAACTGCCACATGTCAGGATGCTACAGATGAGGAAAATTGTAAATCAGCATGCATTAACAAAGATGGAAAAAGAGAGCATGTATATTTGTGCTATCAACGCTGTCATGTATATAATTGTTCGTGTACTTATCTATATTTCCAGTGCTCTATAAGAGGTTGTGTTTCATATTCAAAAGTTTGCAATACACAACTTGACTGCAGAGATGGATCTGATGAATCTGATTGTGTTCCTATACACAAACATTACATGGCACACCCATTATCAAGCATTGGAAATGGTTTTAGATCATGGTTTCCAAATTCAATAAACAATAAATCTTCTGCCATCAGCCAGGTTTTTACTTTTAGCCAACCAGTTTTAGTTTGTCTTGAACCAAATTGGGCACTCTGTGATGAGTTTAGTGACCATACATGTTACCCAAGATCACGAACATGCATATATGAATTAGATCATACGGGACACATACTTTACTGTTCCCAAGGGGGGCATTTGTCAGCGTGTCGCACATTTGAATGCCCAGGGATGTATAAATGTCCCATATCATATTGTCTACCCATTAGGTTCTTATGCAACGGTAAATTTGATTGTATTTATGGAAAAGATGAAATATCATGTCAACATTTCGTTTGCCCGTTTCTTTATCGATGCCCAAATGAGATGTGTCTGCAACGATCAGATGTTTGTGACGGCCATATTCATTGTACTTTATCAAGTGATGATGAAGAATTATGTACCACCATATTTTGTCCTAAATTTTGCGTCTGCGTTGGAAATGCTATTGTGTGCATAAATATCTAAGTCAAAATATGGAACCTTATCGGGCCACATGTCCGATCATTAGTGTACAGAAAAAATAATTTGCATGTATGGGAACAAACAAAACATCTGAATATTCATATGTACAGGTTGGATATCTCCTGCAATAGAATTACTTATTTAATGGAACGATCGTTTCAATCTTTTAATGCATTAAGAATATTGAGTCTGTCCTATAATTTACTTACCAGTATCAGAAGCCTGACATTTGTAGGTCTCACGTTCTTAAAGTTAATAGGATTTACAGGGAACAGGATCAACACAATTTTTCCTCATTCATTTTTAGGTATGGTGTCACTTAAAGTGTTGCCATTGGGCAATCAGGCTATTTCATTTATTGCTTCAGGTGCATTTGATAGACTTACATCCCTCAGAAAAATTAATGTATCTTTTAATAGATTAAGAAAGCTAGATAAAAACCTGTTCAGGCACATGTCACTGATGGAAATATACATACGAGGTAATAAAATACCTACATATGTTTTTAAAAGAATAAGTCAACATTTTAATTTATTTGTGAGTGATTTTTACCAAATTTGTTGCTTCATGGAATCTAATGCTGGCTGCAAACCATCCCCTCCAGATGCATGGTCTTGTTCTAAAATCCTGCTTCCCCGTCTTTGGGCTCCAATGTGGATTATTATGTTGTTATGTATCACATTAAATGGCTTGGTGCTTTTCTATTATAGTAATCGCTCAAGAATGACAATAGATCTTTTCTGTAAAACAATTATTGCGATCTGTAATATGATATTTGGACTTTATCTTGTAGCTTTACAAGTGTTTGATCTTTATTTTGGCACTGATTACATTGCATATGATATCAGTTGGCGTGGTTCAATCGCGTGCATTACCTTGTCATTTCTTGTGTTTCTGTCTCACATAATTGGCATAATGAGCCGGGCACTCTTGGCAGTATTCCCTGCAGCGAACATTCTGTTTATTTTCTCAATGAAGAAACTTACCACTATGCATGCAGTGTTTGCTGAAGTCAGCTTAGTAATTTTCCTTTTATTCATATGTTGCATACTGATATTTTACGGAAAAGGTAACCACAAATTTGAAATTGTGAACCCTACATCAAAACTGTGTCTGCCGTTTGTTTGGACTACAGCATGTAAATCTTTACAACTGTTTTCAAACCTATATTTGTTTATGTTGGGTTTGTTGACTGGTGTGATATTTCTTGGGAACGTCATTATACTTTATGTTGCCGAAGCGAGCAGGGTGAGAACAAAGCGACAAAGAAATGCTAAACTGCTGACTCGACCAATTTTTTTGTTGTTGATTACTATTTGCACTTACGGACTGTTTGTGTTCTTGGTCTACAAGGGTAAAAAATTTAACTCTCCACAGAGTGTGTGGGACAGCATTGTAATGTTTGCCTTGACAGTACAGCCTTTGACCACCCCCTTATTTCACGGTGTTACAAGGTCAGCTTCACATGCATAATTTAGTGCTTTGTGTTAGTTTTATAGGAATATTATCATCAAATATTGATATACAGAGAAAACGAGAGTTGTCATTTAGCTTTGAGTGGAGTCTGTTTGCACTGAAGATTTTCCATTTCATATCCTATTTTTGCCAAAAAACATAGCACTTCTGACAGGACTTTCTTAGCATGCACTGTCAGAGTAGAACAGACCCTTTTAACCTGCTTACCCAACTAAGAACCGATCCTTTAATGCAAAGGTGAAGGCCGAGCTAGTAACTGCCTGTGCACCGAATTTATCAATGAAAGTATATATATATATATATATATATATATATATATATATATATATATATATATATATATATATATATATATATATATATATATATATATATATATATATATATATATATATATATATATATATATATATAGCCGATATACCTTCCTTTGTCAATTGTGACAGCAATAATAGGATAAAATAAGAGATACCTTGGAAAATCCAAAGTCATTACAATATCTTATCAAGGGTGCAACGCTATGATTTTTTAATTTAAAGCTGAATCAAGATATCAATATATATGTATTTAGTTCATTTACTCGTGTCTTGTATGCACTTTGCAAATCACGGAACATATGAAATCTGGATTAATTTGTCTACTTAGAAAGAAATACAATCAGCACTATCTAGTGATCTAATCCAGGATTATCATATGGTTCTTGCATTCAACTTTAGGGAAAGATGCTGATGTTTTGCTGCATAACACTGACACTTCGGAGGAATTTAGATTTTTTCAGCTTGAATATATTCTTGAATATGGTAATAAATGTTTTCATAATACAGCATTACAATCGGCTGCTTTACACATCATAATTCGTGTGTAAATTTTTGGCCGCCACATAACACTTTTTGTACGTACAGTGAATGTATGTACTCACTGTAAAATTGAAAGGATCGAAAGAGACAGAATTCACCTATGCAATTAATGCTAAAATAATGAATAACTATTGACTTATAACAATTTTGCAAAAAGTTTCCATCATTATTATATACAAAGTCGTGTAAATGTTACACTAAAAGTTTCAAACATGTGTGTGTCTATATACGGTTGAAATGAGCCATCATTGAGATGAAAAAACATCAATTATGAATCTGCGTGTTTGCTGACATTGAGGTGGTGTAGGACACTGGACATTACAGAAATAATGCTATTCCTCTGATTAAAACAGTAGTGCAGAGTAGATATATTTGAATTCAACTGTTACTTAATCGCTTAAGTAGGGTGATTATGTATGTTTTTGCTTTAGCAAGTCTGGAATCTCTTTGCTGTCCTTGTTGGGTTTGGAATTAATGAATATGGATCATGTTTTTCTGTACTTTTATAACACATTAAAAATCGTCAATATCAAAACAGGAAAAAAATGATGACATAATCGGCCCTAAATCTGTGTGTACATTCTCAAAATTATTTGCTGATGAGGGTAATCGACAATGTTGCACAAAAACTTCAATTTCACTCCGAAGCTTTGCAGTGAGATCATCATCCAAGGTAAAGAACACCTAGGCGGAAAAAAAAATAAGTAAATAGAATTTAAAAAATATCATTTAAAACATGTATATATATATATGTATATATGTATATATATATATATATATATATATATATATATATATATATATATATATATATATATATATATATAAATTTTTGACATATATCGACACATAGTATGAAAAATAAGTAAGAAAGATTAAAAAACATATCATTTAAAAATGTATATATATATATATATATATATATATATATATATATATATATATATATATATATATAAATTTATTGACATATATCGACACATAGTATAGTAAGCAAAGCTACATTGTTCCATCAGCTATCATTAAAGGTACTTACAATATATGCCATTGTCGAATTCGTACATGAATTCACGTGTTAATGTGACTTATAACCGAGAGAGTACAACACAGAATTTCCTAACAAGGTTAGTTTTGGAAATTACCATTGATGAGTGTGTCTTTGCCAAGTTATTATTTCTCTGCACATTTGAATGGTCCATTCGTGCTTAGTCATCATTGTGTCAAAAAATTGCAATCGTCATCATTTGTATATGTATTCTGTGATATGTTAATCTGTGCTCAAGTTTCCCCTAATATTTGCCTAAACTTAACATACTCCTCTGTGAAATTTTGTTTATAATGTGAAAAGCTACATTCGCATCCGTCACGGCTTTTTTGATTGCGTAAAACTGGTTTAACCCACTGCCAATATATTGGTAACTTGTTCCAAGTCAGGTAGAAGGTACTCTCATTCATTTCTTTTCTGGTGGGTTTATGTTTGTGTTAGTGTCACTTTGTGGACTTATATGGATGATGATCATTGTTGAGATGGTGGTTGCAACTAGTACCTTTCTAAATGCTGAATTTTATTGACATTTTCAACAAATTAGGAACCTGTGCTTGCAAATTATCTGATGTGCTGCGACTTTCAGTCCCTCTTCGTGAATTGTACGGTCCTATATGCACAGAAATGATGCACCTGTTCAAGCCAATTTACTGAAATAGGCCTATAATTTTAAACAAGACTTTTTGAATTATGTCATGTTAAAACTATACATGGCTTTTTAGACCCTATGGGCCTTTGCACATACCTTTTGGATTCTTTTGGGTAAAGACGAACTATAAATTTATGTGATTCAGCTAAACATACCAAGGAACATTGCCTTTGGTCGGAATTGAATTGGATTTGTTTCATTAGGACTACGGTTTGGGTATGGCAATTACACTTTCTAATTTAGTACAAATTTAGTTTGGATATTTGCACACTTATAATACATACCATGAATGTGAAAAAAAAAAATCACATGGCTGACAGCATGTGCCACGCGTCATTAGAATCATAGAACCCCAACAAAACACAAGGTTGGTTGCCTTCTTGGGACTGCACAGGCGTCACCTGATATATCGTCATAATAATGATTGACTAAGGTGCAGGTTTGGACATAAACTGTCAATGGTTTCGTTATGGGGGTGTTGAGGGTTGGGACTGTGCGTTTGAATCTCTTTTTGGTTCCAAACTGCATGGAAGACGTAGCGCTATTGCACCTCCTTGTATAATAGCATGTCTGTTTTCTCATTTCATCCAAATAACATTTCTTCAAAGTAATTGGGTGAGCGGTTTCAAAGAACAAAATATTTCAAAAAAAAAATGTCTATGAAGCATTCCCATATGAACAAACTTGGTAGAATTCCGCCTAAGTTACAATCCCACCAAGCTTGAAATGGATCTGGTTGACGGTTTCGGAGAAAGAAATCGAAATTGTGAGTTGTACAGCGATGAAAAGAAGGTCGACGGACGATGGACCATACTATAACCTCAGCTGACTTTTCACCTGTGGTAAAAAATCACATGCCTTTCAAAAATCAATTAGTGATCATCTGAAGCACCCAGTGTAGATGTTCGTCAGGTTTAAAAGGAATCAAGTGAATAGTTTTCTGGAAAGTCGAAAATGCAGTTACAAATAGACGGATGGAGGAAAGGCTCAGCTAAGGGAAAAGTCAGCACAGCTAAAAACCAGTCGTTATAGGTCTGTTTTCATTTACTTTTTTTTTTTTTAAGTTGGATTTTCGATCAAAAGATGGCTGGAATTTTCCTCTTTTGTTTCTTCAAACTGGAACCAAACAATAGTTATTGCAGCATGGTGTTACTCTAGGTAAGGCACCACCCCCAAAAAAAACAAAAACAAACAAAAACAAAAACAACAAGACGGCTGTGTGAACAGCCAATGCTAAGCTGACCTAGACATTCAGCACACTTGCAGCTTTGTGAACTTGGGATAGGATCAAGGTCACCCATGTAATGAGTAAATCTGACCTCTATAAAAGAACACTAAGTTTTGTTTTAAAGTAAAATTCATGTAAGTGACCCTAGAAACGGAGTCAGGGTCACTCATGTACTGTCTCATTTATACTCTCTGTATTGCTAATGGTTAAAATGTCTGCACATAAGATAAAGATGTATGGCAAAAGGGGGCAACCTTGGCGAGCCACTCTGGAAATGTTAACGGCTCCATTGGGCACCCCTTATTTCTAACATGAGGGGTAATATTTTTTCTAGTCGATTTTGATCTCTTGGCACAATGACTGTCCAAACCCAAAGACTATAATGATGAATTCACAATCTTCCATTCCAAAAATCAAACTTTTTTCAAAAATCTATAAAAACTGCCAATCGTGAGATAGTTTCCACGTTTGAATATTTTTATTAATATCATGATATTTCCCCCTCAATATATGTCTTTATGCAGCCTGTCTGGTCACGATCAATAATCGTTAGTAATACACTTAACCCTATATGCATTACATTTATGAAAAGTGGTTTATGATTAATGTTTAGTTATGAAATAGGTCGTCGTTTTTCTTTAATTGGAGGGTTTTTAAATGCAACAAATATTTATTCGACTTTTTACCCTCTTCATACCATCTACGCCTGCATCTTACATGTGCACCACCAGATGTATATTCAACATCCTTATCCAGATTAATTTTCATTCTCTGATTTTTTACATCATTATCTACATGTATATTATGTTCTAGGAGTTTAGTTTCTAGGGTAGGTAAGATACTTCTCATTCTTTTTATTTTGTCTTGTCTCATTTGATGCTGTTAGATATTATTTTATGGTCACAATACCACGCATAAGGAAATCACAGACGGAATTATGCAAATATTTGACACAGTGATTACCAACGAAGCGTTGGCTGTGATAAGCCTGTACCTGGACTTTTATGCTGTCAGAAAATATTTTCTAACTTCATGGTCACAGGCCCAGAGAGTAAAGCCAGACTACCACAGTTTTTCTTCTCTGCTATTTTCCTCTATTAAGGTCCCAATCTTGCACCTGGGAGCTGATTCTGTATGTGAAAGCTGAGGAAGATGTTTTGCTTTTTCACAGGCTTCGAGCTCACTAATGACTGAGTTTAACTTATCTCTAAATTTGACAATCTTGCAGTTTATAAACAAATCTGCCAAATGTGTTGTCACTGGGGACTCATGGATCTTGCTATGCCCCATGCTATAGCGATATCAATTTTGTGACGAGTTTTTTTTTTTTTTTTCAAGATGATCAAGATGTCACTTTACCACACCCAGCAACACATGCATATCTGGTGGTCACATCGGTCGAGTGAGAATATCCAAAACGGAAGGATGAATAAAGTTGAAACATTTGGATGCATTTGCTTTTTTTTTTTCTTTTTGATAATAGGTTGTGGTGGTGTTTTTTGATATTGCTTTGCTTGCTTCCTTTCGATTTTTTATTTAAATTTGTAGGTCTTTGTGAATTTCACGTGAAAAAGTGAGATATCAAATACAACAATGAATGCAACAGGAACATGAGTCCCCACACATAAACACTCACACTTTTTTCCTTTCCACATCATTTTGTTCAGCCTCACTATCTGCAATTTTCGTGGCAATAGTGTTTTTTTTTTCATCAAATTGGAATGCTAAACTTTCCCTTTGAATCACACAATTAGATTGGTGTGCACCCTTGCATTCGGACCTTCAAAGTTAAGTATTTGCATGGCAACTTTTAATAAGCCTCCACCATAATTGCAACCAAACTTTACTCATATTACGTATGTGGGGATGTTGTTTCATGGGTATGTAAGTTGGTTTGCTGCCTCATACTTATCTAAACGTGGTTCTAAAAATGAAGAAATGATATTCGCTTGAATGAGAGGGCTATCTCGTATTACAAAGCTTCTGATGCTACCTTAGCCTTTTTAGAATTCACATGAAGTAACACTAGTTTCCCTTTCAAATTATGACGCAATATCTCGATTTGTTCTTTTCTCACTCTCAAGCTGTACGCCCGCCTGGATTCCGCAAAAAAAACATTTTTGTTTTCATAACTGGTATTAAGTGAGACAAAGATGGGATTTCATGGCTGGACTGACCTAAGGAATGATGATGAACCCCAACTTTGCCACAAACTGGGATGCGTGTTTTCTTTCTTAAAGCTTCTAGCTCAGCTGTGTGTTCATGCACATATTCTATACATTGACCAGATATAATGTGCAATCAAAATAACTAAACTATTGAGACATGGAATGCCAATATTCATGTCAATGCAATCTATTCAATGCTGTTATTTGTTATATACGGAAACAAAAAGCTGATGACAAAATTTGGAGCTTTAATTTGGTAAGACTGTACACATGCTACAAAAAAGTCACGACAACCCCATATGCATACTCAACTGTAATTATTTGTTAGCAAATTCCAAGAGTTTGTTATCTATTATTTCATTTGTATGAATTATGACAGGTAAAAATGTACTTACGCAAAGGACTGTGGCTAACTGGCGAGCTCCTTTTTTCAATGAGAAAGGAGCAACTGTGGTGCGCTTCCTTGCTGTTTGCACATTTTGCATCAAAAAAGTAGATATTGGTCTGAGTAATATCACAAACACACAAATGTGAAAACATAACATAACTGTTTATTCAAAGATTTTTAAAATTCAAAATTTACACAGCCGTTCCTAAATATTATGCTTATTAAAATTATATTAAAATTGTGTTTCACATATAAATAAGAGACCAGTTATAAAGGTATAAAGACAAAAAAGTAACATACTTACCTGCCATCCAGTTTCACAGTATACTGTAGAAGTCCTGGTAAATACATGAGCCAACACACCACCAGACCCTAAATAGAATCTAACAAAGGGTTTTTCAACAGTTTGTGGCTCTACTTAATGTAGTGAATTAAAGGAAAAAGTCAACCAAAATCTGACACCTGGGAGGGTTAAAAATGGGTGGCTAACACAGGTCCCCAAATTTGGGGAAGCTCCATAAATTCCTTAATAATTGGTATACGAAGACGATTTTTCTTCCATTCTAATGGTCTCAGTGGTTGAAAAATACACTGATACCATTAAAACGTGTGAGACATGGGCTGCCCCCCCCGCCCCCCCCCCCAAAAAAAGAAGGGGAAAAAGTGGTGCCTAATAGAGTGACCCACAATTAAGCTTAGAGCAACTGATAGTAATAACGCTTCTGACGTTTGACACAAAATTGTTATTCTTCCTCAGTTATTAAAGGACTTACAACATTTTTTAAAAATATTTTAAGGTAAAGTAGCAGCCATCTTAGATAGTACACAATATTACCCCATTCCAGAGGTCAAAATTTGGTGGACTCTTTCCTGTCATTCACTAGACCCAATGGTTCCTTGAAATACCAAGAAATCTTTTGTGAGAATTTGGTCTGGGTAGGGGTGTCATTTTTCATACATTGATCTTTTTGTGCCCTGTAGGAGCAAAATCTGTACAAGTTGTTTGAACATGTAGTATACAGTTTGTGGCTACCAGAAAGGGGTTTACCTGCCATAGTTATATTCGCAGATATGTATGTGCCGAGAATTAAAAAACGCTAAGAGTCTGTGGCGCCCATATAGTTAAGTATACACCGCTGATTAGCCCTAACGGATTGGTTTTCAAAACAGAAGACTGAGCAGAGTGCTTCTGTCAGCTACCTCTGTGTATCCTTTCATAATTTACAAAAATTCCTCCATACTGTTTTTTTTTTTAACCTGGAGTATACTGGCATTTCAAAAATAGATACTGGCACAGGTTGGTGGTAGCGTACTGTGCAATGCAGAAGATCCATTGAAATCAAATCTGCCCTTGATGTGTTCCCGGGAACTTCAAACCTATAGACCATTCAAAACAAACAACTAGCAGAGAAGTGTGCAGGGCTGTGTACAGGGCATGCATTGAAATAACATGTGCTTGTATTTCTCTCTTGCACATGAAGACAATTGAACAATGAAAGCAAGTCACTTCACTGTAAGTACTGTATTCTGATTGGTCCTCATTATTAGAGTTAACATACCAAGAGATCTCTCGAAAATTAAACAAGCTCATCAAAATGGAATCAGACAGAATGGTAGATGGATTGGTGAAAAAAATTATGGATTTGGAAGGTCAGATTGACAAGGAAAATGAACGGAGGCTTGCAAATGTTACAAAAGAAGACACTGAAAAACTCATTGATGACCAGAGAAATGAGAACACCATGAATAAACAAATCAAAAATTGCCAGAAAGCTGTTACAGGACTGTCTGGCATCCACTAGTCATGACCGCCGACCAGTGGAGAAGATCTCAGCCCAGGAGTTGGATAATCTAATGGCGATGTATCTTATGAGCATAAAGAAAGTAGCGAAAGGTCGAGTGTCCAAATTTGTGCCAAACACCCTCATCAGTAAATTTAACAGCCTTGCTCGTTACTAGCGTCACAAAAACTATGCAGAAGAGATCAAGGCCTTGCCAGCGTTCGCCTACAGTCAAGACATTTTAGTGGCAAAGAGAAAGGAACTAAAATGAAAAGGACTGGGATATAAATCGATAAAAGGCTAATCACATTACAGAAAAAGCCATTGACAGACTGAAAAAAGTAGGCCAACTTGGCACACATACGTCGACTCTGTTTACAATTTGCAAGGTCATTCCAGGTACCGTCATTTACTTATTTCCGGGTCACTTACTTACCATTTGCTAGCATAAATTCAAGACCATCATTTTTATGCTTCTTTTATGTCATTATCTGAAAATATGCTGCCCATTATTGAAATAAAATACATTGTTAATCTTTCAAAACAGCAAGAATCAGCCAATAGTTTTTTTTTTTTCGTAAATGCCATCTATGCTCTTGAAGTTCTCACGTAGTTTCACATTGTTGCATCAAGTTTTCCCGGTTGTGCATTTCAAAAGCACAGTGGAGCCAAATGATGGCAGAATAAAGTTGTACTACTGACAGATGGCTTCCTCACACAGTAGATTTGTAAATTAAAGAGAGACCCTCTGGGCGCTAAAAGAATATTTGTTGTCTATTATAATGCCGTGAGCACAAACATACTTTTACCTCAAAATAAAGAAATAAATGGATGAAATAAAATACAAAACAAATTTTAAACACAGCCATATATTCTTAATTCCTGTGGCGTTAACCAACTTAAATTTTTTGAATAACACTTTGCACTTTGGGCTGAGTGGAACACTATAGCCTACACAGATGCTCTGGAGATATGTACAAATCAATAGTACCTCAGATGGAATGGAATACCTGGAGTTTAATGAGAAGACAACCAACACAAAAGTGATGACCCAGGTTAGTATTCAATTACTAAACAAGAAAGAAAAAATGAAACGAGCGAAGGAAGGAAAGAATGTAATAAAAAAAGGAAGTAAGAAAGAAAAATGAAAGCAAGAAAGAAAGAAAGAAAAAGAGAAAGAAAGAAAGAAACAAAGAAAGAAAGAATGACAGAAAGACAAGCATATTATCACAAAAAATAAACTCTCCAGCCCATGAATAAATGGAAACAAATATATAATAAGAATGCATGTTTTTTCACAGATAATCCTGCTTGTCCCATAAAGGTGTAACAGGAATTCAGATATCATAGACCTATCTTTCAACTTGATCCAGAGTCAAGATTGTACTTTCAGGCAGTTAGAAAGCTGAAAAGAACAGCACGGTTCAGCTACACTCCAGTGGACAAGAATGCAATTGGCAGTATGTGTACAAGTATGTTTGACAATGCAAGCATAGGAGGAAGGCATGCAAATCACAGTGCACGCAGGACTGCAATATCTACACTTCTTAAAAACAATATCGATGAAACTAATGTGCAACATCACACAGGGCACAAAATGTGCACAGCTTATGTGAATACCCAGCGTCATCTGTTGACCAACAGAAACAAATGTGCAATATTCTGTCAAAAAGTGTAAATATAGTTAAAACACAGCAAGGGTATGGTCCTGGGGGACTACTGAAGAAAAAAAGTGTAAATAGGCCCAAGCAAGAACCGGTACTGCCACATGATTTCCAGTTAGAGGAGGTCAATGATATATCTGATATGGAACTCTGTGGTGGTGTAGACTACATGATGGAAGAAAACTATGCACCTTCTACTATATATACTAGCGACCTTGCTTAATTGGTAAAACTAACAAATCTGCCTTATGATTCTATCCCTTCCCAGGTAAATGCAGGCCCAGTGTCTCCTAATGTAAAACTGTCCCTCTTTCCCCAGAAATGTATTTAGGATCTATGCCTGATGTACCTAATGCATGCCCTCCTGGTAATGTCATTTCAAATCAACATCTGTGTTTTAAGCTATCAATTGAAAAATACGATAAATTTATGTCGACCTGTATGGGATTCGAACCCACTACCTTCAGCACACTCGCCTAGCCAAATGTAAAGTCCAACACGCTGACCTCTAGGCCATCGGGACAACCCCAAAAAAGGTTGACCAAGGACCCAGGGTGATGTTATAGCAGGTGTGGCTTGTACATTGACATAGTCAACAATTTGCATCATTCCAATGGGAAGTTACGTTAGTATCTGCAGAGTAAATGGTGCAGTACATTTTAATATTAACAAATTAAACTAGGCTCAGACCTAAAACCTGCAGCTGAAATAAAATATTATGTAAGTTGAGAAAAGCAGTTTGTGTTTTAGTAAACTGTTTCAATGTAATTGGGAGTATATATATAATTGATGTGTTCTCACAATAACGATAAACATGTTTACATTGTCACCAAATTTGCAATGATTTTGTTGAATTTCAGTTCAATATTCCATCAGTAACATTTACTGTGGCATTTAATTGTTCTTTGGGCAAATCTAAACAGCTTTCGCCCATCAATTGGCTATTAAATCCTCACCTTAATTTGTTCATAGTTGGTTTAAACATGTTTTCATTTCAGTGTTACGTTTATGAATTACATATTATGAGTGGCAATTGGGGAGGAGGGCTGATCCCTATGTTAACCCCTCTTACAGAGAAAAAGACAACGGGTAATCAGGACTTTAAAGAAGACACACTGTGGCTGCATGTGCAGGCAGCTCAGAAGGTGGTATGCCGGGGCATGCAACGATAACAAACAGGAGAGAACACCCACAAGAAACATGGACAGATAGAAGGGGCTGCTCCTATTAAACATACTATATATGCATATGTTATGTCATGATAAATTATTTATTTTTGAAGACTACTTACATTTACTGACTTAAGCCAAAATCCCATCTCCTCCGCGGGGCCCACATGCAGGGCAAACGAACGCAAATGCCCAGTTGATAGTTGCCATAGCACACTTACAACCATCATCTGACTATGCTTGGGTTTTTGTCCACATGGGGTAGTAGGTATTCTGTTCCGATGTTGTACGCTATATAATGCAATTTATCCATATCCACTATCACAGTGAAGTACATATGTATGTTCACAATATCACTTTGGGGAGTGAAAAAATCCTCCCAGCATACAGAACAGTGCTTCTGCAGGTCCAATTACAGTTCTTTTCCATCATCATCACAACACAATAATGAAAGCTTATAAAGCATGTGTAATTAGTAATTAAAAATGGAAAACTTGCGACGCAAAAAAAAACCACAAAACAACTAAACTTCTGCCTAGCAACCGTTTCCATCTAAGAATTGTAGAACAAAGGTCTATATTTACATTCTGAACATTCAAAACCAAACTTTACATTACATTTGTTGAACTGCAACTTGCAGAAGTATCAAAGCATCGATGGATTTTCCATTGCGTTTAAACTTAGTAAGTATTACTGTCCGTTAAAATTTAAATTTGCTTAATGCAGTAGCTTAACGATGTACGTCTGTTGCCTCTGACAGATTAATTTGGAATAACCGCGAAATATGCTATAGCTGTGAATATTACGCTAATCTCGCGAGATTTTCTCCTCTCCTCCGATTGGTCGGTCACTAGATTTGCATGTACCCCGACAGCCTCTGCGAGACCAAGGCTACATGTAAACACAGACATGTGCTTCCTTGGCCATAAAACCAATTAACTTCTTTAATTGTTTCTATATTTACATTCTGAACATTAGTAGCTATGTCAGTGCCACAAATGGATCCAGTGTGTACAATTGATACCAATGTTAGTCCTACATACTGACGCACACGGGTTTAAAAGGAAAGCATCTGTCTACGCATGCTTTGAACGCTGACTGAGCAGCCATGTTGGCGGGACTTTCGTTACCAAGCAACTAACATATGGTTGTTGTTTCCACAGGGCCAGGTTACGGTAAGCACTGCTTTAATTAAATGGTTCTCGTGACAAGCATATGAACTGCCATAATATTGCTGTTATTAAACCACCTTTTCAAAGACATTTAAGACATGGAAGGAGAGAAATAGGCCTGTATTTGTCAAAGAAGTTATTAACATCTTTGCAAACAGGTATAACCTTTGCCTTTTAAATGTTATTTGGAACAATACTAGTAATGAGGAGCTGGTTTTGTAAGAAATGTTAAAGGAAATAGAATTTAAGTGCATGCTCCTTTGATGAGGTTCATTGATAATATATCATGTTCGCTAATAGTCTTTAGTTTCAGGCTTTTCAAAGTATTTATAACGTCAATGTTTAAAATTTAAGAAAAAAATATATGATCTATACTTGTAGTAAGATACGTTTTCAAATCGGGTTTATTTGTGAAATTAAGTTTATCTGTCTTTTTGTGATCTTAGTTTTGTGTGGCAAGTAATAAAACGTTCAGATTGTTCACTTTGAACTTTTATATTATTTATTATCTGAAAAGGAAAAAAAATGGAGGATTCGTTTTTACTGATTTCAGGTGAAGTACAGATTTGAATATTTCTCAAGTCTTTGCGGGTATTATCCACACTTTATATTAGACATTGTCTGTGATATTCCTATTTTAGTTGTTGAATGTTTTCATCCAAACTCTTGCTGTATAGTTTTAAAATAGCGTTTTCTGATAAACTATAATCTTGTAGCCTAAGAAGTTTTTCGAGCTTTATACAATAAATATTTGTATGTCAGTGATCGTAAAATGCCAATTATAATCCAAGGTGAATGTTTATGTTTATATCTGTTGAATGTTACCCTTTTTGTTCATAAGTGGTTGTGTTTGGCTGTATAAAGGCAACCAATACCATTAGTGAAGTTCAACTCTTAATGGACGGTATGTATAGATTGACTATTATTGAAGTTATGTTGACAAATTAGGGTGCCCCACAATTTACAGAGTTTCAAACAGGCACATGAAATAAAGGAAATGATCAGACAGTGTTGTGCATATATTGACAGATGTCAATATCTCTTTCTACTTGTTTTTGTTTTGTTTTAAAGAGTAGTGCTGCAAAATATATTAATAATTAAGGAAGCATGTCATTCCAATATTATCATTTTAAGGGGTGAAGTTACTTTAAGTATCAAATCTTAATATTGTTTTTACATCTTGTTTTCATTTGGTGCTGCTACAGCTGTTCACATTGATGACATGCTATATGTGTGTGATGAGGTCAGAATAACGGTTAAGTATATTTCAGACCCTTCAACAATCTTTGGCTTTTGTAGTGGAACATTTGATGTTTTTTTCCCCCAGTCTTGGATTGCAATGTTATGCACTGTTACAGGGCATGGGTCTTTAAAATAATTAATGATCAGGGTATGGTAAAGAAAAGTGTAATAGAGTAAAAGATGCAGCAGCTATTTAGAACAATGATTTTCTCATGCCGAAGTGACAACTAGCTGGAAACAAGCTGCTAACCTCCATTTCATTGATTCATAATTGTTAGTGGAAGTCATCAAGATGGAAAAAGCACATTTCATGTAGGCAACTGTGAGAAAGAAAGAGACAGAAGGAGAGAGAGAGAAAGAGATAAAAACCTTATAGGCCCACATTTTCACGAATTTTGATAAAATCTTCCCTTTTTAACTTTTCTATGTCCCCTTTGAGATCTGCATCTTTGCAATTGTAGGTGGTTGGTCTCTCTCTCTCTCTCTCTCTCTCTCTCTCTCTCTCTCTCTCTCTCTCTCTCTCTCTCTATCTATCTATCTATCTCTGTCTCCGTCTCTCTTTCTCTGTCTCCATCTCTCTCTCTTTCATTTACTGATTATTGCTGGAAATCTGTGGTATGAGTCGGTATGCTCACAGGCTAAAGGTCTATTAGATTTCTATGTCGAGTCCAAGCCATGCATGAAAACAAGCTATTTTAGGGTGCATAGCCAATTCAGTCAATTAAGACATGGGGCTTGTTGTGAACTCTCCAAATCCACATTATAATCATCTCCCAGGTTTTTTTTCTTGATGCTCACTGTCAACTGCAATGGTATGTTTCTATGATACTGAGAAGACCATTTTTCATTGTTATGGGAACTTGATACTATCTGTAAGCAGTTCCTCTCTGCCAACTCAGACTTTGATGTACATTGTCAGAAGTTAAAAAAAATCTCTGGTTCATTTGGACAGGTAGTAAGAGTCGTCTTTAGTTCCCATTTCACTAGTGATGGGTAGGGACAGCATTAGGGTATTAAATGATTGTATGAAACATAGATAGTGGCATTGCTGGTCCCTTGATGTTAAGTAGAATGTTCCATTCCATGGTCAAGCTGCTTCATACAGTGATTTGAGAGGCCATCTGTAACTCTATGATCTTAGGCAAACCGCTGTTGTTCTGCAGCACGGGGCTTAGGCATCAACATGCTGGAGATGGTGCCAATTCAAATGACTGTCATGAAGTGAAGGCATGGTTTTGAAATGTGTAAGCTGTGTCATACAAACAAACAGCTGTACCCTTCATCACCCACCATGGCACCAAATGCTAAAATCAGTTATGTCTGCTTACTAAAATAATCCTGATGCGGTTCCACATCACTCGATACACACCATTTCTGCTTTGACAAATGTCAATGCAGACACCATCAATAGCACACCAGAAAGCATATGCACTGAGTAGACTCTGTAACCCTAGTTCTACAGGCAATTTCAATTTGTCTATTTCTTTCAAGACTAGTACATGCGTGGCAAGAGACAACATGCAGCACCTAACATTTGCAAGTCCATTACCAGACACGATAGTGTGGAAGATCGTTTAAAGTCCAAAGTGAGGTCCAATTAGGATGGGAATCAAAGGTTTTGTGACTAAAATAGTCAAACTATCTACGGAATTAGGTGATAGACGAGAGTAGTTACTGATTCTATGGTGTTTACTAAAAAAAAGATACATAGTATACAAAAGGAGTAAGGAAGGTAAATGGACTATACTCTTATCTGTGGATGAGACTTCACAAGCATGCCTGCAAAGCAGACTAAATTCGATGCTACTACACTTAGTCTGCCCTTCTTCGACTGGATTTTACTTATAGTAACAGAAACAAAATCATGCTGTCTCTCTCTCCTAGACTAAGAGACTAATCAGGAAGGTGATCATTATCGCCTTGATCAGTATCAGCTTCTGGTCCCTAGGGTCCTGCAGCCTGTTACAATAGTAACCATATTCAGCCAATTAGAAACTGAGTCACCTTTCGAACGCTAAAGCAATGGCTTTGTTAAAGAAAGGTAGACCTCAGTGGAGTAAAAAAATATGCAGCTTGGGTCTGATTTGGAGGCAAGTCACTTTCCTGAAAAGCTGACAAATGGGGGCAGTTCCGACTTTCATTCCAACTAGGCACTTTGTAGAGAATTGCCCTTTATCGATTGTATAATAGGATTCACAACCACAGGGGATAAGGAAAGATCCTGTAATATACATAAATCGGAACAAGCCATACCATGGTGAAGAACCTACATCTATACCTTGCAGTGCTTGGCTAAAACATGCAAGCAGAAAATACATGTTGCCTATTACAGAAGTATTAAAAGAAAATCAACCACAATGGTCTGGGGAACAAACCTGTGCTGCTATGGTGTTGATTTATCCATGGGAAAGCACTCAATGGGTCACAATACCTTGTTACTCTTATTTCCAGTTCTGTTTAGCAATATGCGAGACATGGCATGATTAAAAACACGAAACTCAATATGATGAATCGGTGGCTGTCCACCTTATTCAATTCATATGTGTGTCTTCCCAGATGGTTTAAAGTAAGAAAATCCTGCATCCTCCTTACCTGCTACCGAAAAATATAAAAGAAGTGTCCTTTGCATATGAATTTGCACATATTTTGACTCCATAGTTGTCCATTTTGCACCTTCTGAAATTCATTTGTTAACAACATTTACAACAAATTTGAGTAAACATGGCATACACACGGCACTTGATAGCTTCTTTCATGGTATGCAGAAGAACTTATGTGACAAATTCATAATGGCATTCCTACAACAAATGTCCTCTTGGAAATTGTATGAGAGTAACACAAGCTTCTAGATTAAATCAAAATCATCAACAACCTTGCCAAAAAACTCTTCAATGTGCTACACATTTTACATCAGTAGGTTGCAGGAGACAGAGTACCACCAGATAGACTACAGTTCCCTTTTTTTCTGGGCGTCATGTGAGATCACTGGACCTTTCTTGCATATATCTAGTCATTTACATTGTGGTATCACAGATATGTCATCTCCTGGTGTGTTTTGTTCACGCCAGGGCTTTAAGCTATAAAGCACATGTGGGGAAGGCCACTTTCAGTGTGCAAATGAGGAGTGTATTCTCGATCACCATGTATGTGATGGAATTGGCACATGTCAAGATGCTACAGATGAGGAAAATTGTAAATCAGCATGCATTAACAAGGATGGAAAAAGAGAGCATGTATATTTATGTTACCAACGCTGTCATGTATATAATTGTTCGTGTACTTATCTATATTTTCAGTGCACTGTAGGAGGTTGTGTTTCATATTCAAAAGTTTGCAATACACAACTTGACAGCAGAGATGGATCTGATGAATGTGAGTGTGTTCCTATGCCCGATTACTACATGGCACACCCGGTATAAAGAATTGGAAATGGTTTTAGATCATGGTTTCCAAAGCCAACAAACAATAAATCTTCTGCCATCAGCCTGGTTTTCACTTTAAGCCAAACAGTTTTAGCTTGTCTTGAACCAAATTGGGCAATATGTGATGAGTTTAGTGACTACACATGTTACCCAAGATCGCGAACATGCATATATGAATTAGATCATTTGGGCCAAATACATTACTGTTCCCAAGGAGGCATTTGTCAGGGTGTCGCACATTTGAATGCCCAGGGAAGTATAAATGCCCCACATCATATTGTCTACCCATTAGGTTCTTATGTAATGGCAAGTTTTGATTGTCTTGGTGAAAACATGAAATATTATGTCAACATTTCATTTGCGGTTTCTTTTTTGATGCCCGCATGAGATGTGTCTGCAACGATCAGATGTTTGTGACGGCCATATTCATTGTACCTTATCAAGTGATGATGAAGAATTATGTACCACCATGTTTTGTCCTTAATGTTCCATCTGCATTGGAAATACGATGTGTGCATAAATATCGAAGTCAAAATATGGCCCCTTATTGGACCACATGTCAGATCATTCGTATACAGAAAAAATTATTTGCATGTATGGGAAAAAACAAAACATCTGAATATTCATATTGTAAAGTACTGCAGTG
Organism: Hermodice carunculata; assembly: GCA_964020975.1. Classification (NCBI taxonomy): domain Eukaryota; kingdom Metazoa; phylum Annelida; class Polychaeta; order Eunicida; family Amphinomidae; genus Hermodice; species Hermodice carunculata. Next base: position 22,636,843 of record OZ026628.1, on the reverse strand, counting down.
ACTTTTTCTGGTAAACCTCTAATTATCAAAGTCCTGCAGTGACTTTAATTATATTTCTAACATTCAGTGATTTTAATTATATTTCTAATATTAAGAATTTCAAAGTAAGAAGAAAGGGTTAATTGCAGTAAAAGTTGAACACTAGCTAAATTGTAGTTATTTGTGGATAGGTGATGGAACCATCTTATGTAGTATTTACTTTAAGCAGTTCAGATGCACTTGGGTCATTAAAAAGTCATTAATCACCACACAGCGAGAAGCAAATAAGACTGTACAAATACGTTCAGGTCGTTAAATAGTCATTTAGTTATTACCTGATGAAGAGTCAACAAGGCATCTGGCCCATCCTTGCTTATTTAGTCATGAAGTTGTAAATATTGCATTAAGCTATTTGGTAAATAATACATTCAGATATTATTGTAAATATAGAAGTATTTATTGAAAACAGGTAACCGGTAAAAATATATGTTTTTTAAACAGTACGAGACTTCACTGGTGCTTCTCAGTGCTGATCTAAGAAAAATTATTATGAGTTCATTAGTCATTATTATTATGAGTGTATTATCAAAACAGAACCTATGAGAACATATTGGTGACTCAGTAAAGGTGACGTGTATACTACATAAGCTATATACATCAGAAATAAACAGCCTTTTGTTACCATCTTGGCCAATGAATGGATGTGTTGGGTTGCCTCTCCCCTGTGTGCCTGCACGACTGTATTATTTTATTATACCTGAACTATGGAACAGTGAATCTTTTGAAGTGACGTGAGTCAGTGCATTTGCCAACAAGTCCTAACATTATAAAGAAAGTAAAGGACATCTTTCCCTTCTAGGGAGTGTCAACTTTACATTGGTGAGCCTGCCAGGACTTATCTCATATTATCACATTTAATTGGACTTTTAAGAAGATTTTGAACCGTGGAAAGATGACACCTGACCAGTGGGATGCCCTTGCCTCTAACCTTGTGGGACTTTATAATGATTTCAAGACTGTACAAACTTCCTTCCATAATCAGCAGAATGCTGAGTGGCAAAATCAACAAAGGAGAGAAAAATGAAGAGGACTGAGAGAAAACCTCACACCTTGTGATGGGGAAGTTAGTACACAGACTCGCAATTTTCTGTACGACATAGACCTCCTGCTTCCTCAACTTGAAAATGACAATACCGGTGTAATAAAATTGGTTACACGGACTACTTGTGGTCCCTTAAGGCGGGAAATATTGTGCTTTATAGAGAATCAACCAGAGGACCATGATAGGGTAACATGGAACCGAGTGAAGGCACATATAGAGCGAACATTCCTGTCTGCTGATGAAGAGGAGAGGCTGCACATTGAAGTAGAACAAATGAGGCAGAATGATGCTTAAACTTTGGCTTCATATAATCACCGGTTTCGTGAAGCAGTGCAAAGAGGATACCCAGTGACTCGCTTGGAAGATGCAGAACGTATCATTTTGCATCAATATATGCGTGGCCTGTGCACTGCGGAAATAGCCAGAAAAATGAGTTTGGAGCTAAAAGTACAGACTTTAGATGCAGCCATGCAATTCACTGAACATGTGGAAGCAGGCTAGGAAAGGTATGCAGGAATAAAAAGGATCGCATAGAGGAACCAATGGAGGTTGCTGCAGAGGCTAATACAACACCAGAAAAGACAGAGATCAGCGAGATCTTGACTACCTTAACTAAGATTCAGAAGGATCAGGAGAAAATGTCTGCTTGTATGGCTAAGTTCGAATCTACCAAGCGGAATCCAATGGACTATCAAAGGAGTAATGAGGGATGCAGATTTGAACAACAGACTCCTCAAGGAAGCAATCCACGATCACCTCAACAAGTTGAGTGTTTCCTGTGTGAGGGAAATCACTTCCGCGTGGTATGTCCACTTCGACTCCCACATCCAAGGAATGCACCTGGAGGTTTAACAGCCGCCAACCAGACCACTCCGGAAAACTAGAATCGGCAGGAGTTGATCACGCGAGTTCCAGACTGGGTCTGTCTGTAAGAGCAGGAAATGTGAGTATAACTTGTCTAATAGACACTGGAGCTAGTATATCGCTTCTGCACAATGTGGTATTTAAGAAAATATGTAATGATAGTGGTAGGATTAGGTTATTGAAACCTGCAACTTCAATGCTTACTGTTTTAGGAACCCCTATTAAGGTACATGGGAAAACTGAGGTCCATTTGAAGGGATTAGGAAAGTTAACAGTGTTAGTTGTAGATGGTGTTAAACACCAGTGTATCATTGGTGATGATGCACTAGCTGCCAATAGAGCAGTGGTAGATTATGTAAGATAATTGTTGATATGGCAAGGGAAACAGCTACCAGTACAGCCTTACAATGGGTTGCCCAGTGTAGACTTGAATGGCCCCTTTCAGGCTATTCATGATGTTGAAATTAGTACTAACTCTTCGGGCAATGGCTGTTCAAAAATTGATTAAGTAATTGCCCAAAACAGGGATGTTTTCTGTGAAGAAGGGAGCCCTTTTGGTCAGTGCCCTTTAGTAGGAGGGACCATTGACACAGAGAATCACCTGCCTATACAGCAACGGCCATACAGAACACCTCTTGCTAATCACAAGATAGTAGATGAATGTGTAGATCAAATGCTGGAGGATGGAGTCATAGTACCCAGTAACTCACCATGGGCATCTCCAGTGTGTTTAGTCCCAAAGAAGGCTGGAACTACCCGGTTCTGTGTTGACTACCGCAAGTTAAATGAGGTGACTAAAAAGGATAGTTATCCAATACCACTCATACAAAATATCTTTGACCAACTTGGAGGTAAGTCTATATATAGTGTGTGTGACATAAAAGCTGCATACAATCAACTCCCTGTGGCTAAACAAGACCAAAATAAGACAGCATTTATCTGTCACTGTGGCCTCTTTAATTTAACTGTTGGCAGCTTCGGTTTAGCCAATATGCCTTGTATTTTCCAGAGGACAATGGAGATGGCTTTGTCTGATTTATTGGGTAAGTGTGCGTGGGTTTTTATAGATGATTTGATCACCACATCTGAATCCCCTGAGGCTCATGCCAGAGATTTACAGGCTGTCTTTGACAGGCTGTGAACAGCCAAACTAAAGATAAAAAGCAGTAATCCAGAGAAGGTCAGAGCTATAGTTAAAATGCCAGCCCCAAAGAACTGGAAGCAAGTATGCTTTTTCATGGGGATTGCTCACTATTACTCAAAAACAATTCCTGGGTATGCACGAGTGTCAGAACCTTTAGTGAAGCTGACCTGAAAACACGAGATTTTTGTGTGGGGTCCAGAACAACAACATTCCTTTGAAAATCTAAAAGAACTGCTTATGTCACCGGAGGTGATGGCATACCCCCAGACTGATAAGCGTTTCAAATTATACACAGACACCAGCGGCACCTGTGTTAGGGGTATTTTGGTTCAGGATGACAATTCTGGTGTAGAGAGGGTGATAGAGTATGTCTCTCACCAATTGTCATCCACCCAAAGAAAGTGGTCGACCATAGAAAAGGAAGCCTATGCAGTAGTACACTGTATAGACAAACTAAGGGCCTACCTTTATAGTGCTGATTTCATTGTTTATACAGATCACAAGCCCTTACACTCCTTGTTCACCAAGGAGATGCGCAACACAAAAATACAGTGCTGGGGGGTTTTCCTTGCAGAATTTGGTGCAAAAATTCAATATGTAAAAGGGGCCCATAATGTGAGAGCTGACTCAATGTCTTGTTTGCCTGCACCAATGGACATAGCAGTGCTGGATACTGTAGACTGGGTTGACCCAAATGCCATAATGGGTGAAGCATGTAAACAATGCATTCCCCTTGAGGCAGACCTGTTGGATGCAGAGACCTTCAAAAAGGTGCAGAAGGCGCAGTTCCCTCTTTTGTTTGCAGAAGCGGGTACTCTGGAGTCAGACTATGACGTACATGATGGTCTATTGTATTCAAATAGGCAAGCAACACCAGCTTGTCCATGGCATTCCAGGTTGATATTACCCAAGGCCTCTCGGGACAAGCTAATTGATATGTGTCATAAAGATGTTGGTCATATGGCCCTCTAGAAGACACTGAATCACATTCGGGAGGCTTATGTCTGGCCTGGTATGAGACGGGAGGTCCTACAGAGAATAAAACTCTGTTCAGTATGTGCAGTGAACCAGAAGCAAGCGGAGCATCTGACCATGAATGAGATGCCTCTACCAGCATACTGTATGCAGGTAGTCGGTATTGATCTTACCGGCCCATTCCTGCCAAGAGACCAAGGTAACAGTGATGCAGTGATGGTGGTGGACAATTTGTCAGGTTGGGCAGAAGCCTTCCCCGTCCCTAACAAGAGCTCAGCAGTTGTTAAAAATGTCCTTGTTCAAGGAAATAATCACGAAACTAGTGAATAATCAAACTAGAGATTGGCAAAAGAAAATAGCATAGGCCCTATGTGCTTATAGAAACAGCGTCAATGATTCTACTGGGTATACCTCATTTTATTTAATGTATTTGCGTAGGTGCAGACTACCCTTTACCAAATGTTAGAACACTCCTACCGGGGGCAACCCTGTAACAGGTTGTTTGAGTGATTTGGCAGATGCTCTTAAGATGGCTTGACAACATTTGGCTGATTCACGAAAGCATAATCGTGAACGTCTGAATAGGCATGCAAATGCAGGTGAGCTGCAGCAAGGAGATACAGTAGTTGTTAAAGCCCAAGAGCGGATGACATTTACCTCTGAGTGGGACCCACAGTTTTAAGTCCTTAGGGTTAGAGGACCTGTTTGTTGGATCCTGCATCAACGGACGGGAAGGGTTCGTTCTGTGAACCATGATAAATTATTATTCGTTGACCCAAATATGGCTTGGGATGAGGTGGCAACTAGACCGCACTGAAATCCACGGCAAGGTGCCAATCTCACAGCTGCTCCCAAACGGGATGTAAGTCCCCAAAATAACTCCAGAGCCTTCGAGAACCCTGATCAAGGCTTAGACCAGAGGGAGGAGATGGATATGGATGTGGATGACTGAGCAACCTATCCCTGCTAAATTTGGCCATGACCCAACTGCAGCTAATAGCGGTGGCGTGACTCCAACGAATACCGGTGGAGGACACAGTGCACATGGGTTTCCCATAATACACTCCCCACCTGTGCTGACTCATCGGTATTTTACAAGATCAAAAGGGTCAGTGTTGAATGAGAATGCAACTGAACCACCACCGCCTTCACCTCCACCCCCATTAATACTGGTAAAAAGGCATGGCACAGAATGTTCTCCAAGTGCCGAGGATCAGAAGCAACAAAGTCTGGCTGCAATAGAATTGGCAGCTTTTGTATGTGTTTAATACTTTGGTGTGTACAACTCTCACTAGCGGATATGAAACCCTTGCCAGATGGATTACTTGTGACGAGGGCTCAACATCTCCGTGTCCAGTCTGCAGAATGGACAATATTGGTTGTTATTGATAATCCTGAGCTGGACCCATGGCTTGTTCACAACATCAATCTTGTCATTGCCAAGGCCAAGAAGGCGGTAGATAAAGGCATAATTGGCACACCTCAAGGTATTTCTTGGACAGAACAGTTAAAATCGCTCAAATCTTCTCTGGCACAGGGTCAAGTACAACCACCGAAGTATCAAACACACCCCTTCCCAAGGAGATGGTTAGATGTAATCGGCCAGATAGGGCATACCTTATTTGGACTGGTGACCGATGACAGTATAGCTGAATGCCTACGTGCCATCTCACAATCTCAAATTTTACAACGGGATGTGGTCCATCGAGTAAATAAGCTTACCACCTTGTTGCACCCAACCCAAGGAATTGCAGCATGGACCCAACACAGAATTTCTCAGGTGACTGATTTTATTAGCTCCCACATTAAACCAGCCGGTAACTGTTCTAAATACTACGCAGAGGGAGGTTCATCATTTAGAAAGAGCTTTTTATTTTGAATGGATTGTTTCCACTCTGGAACAAATTACTAGCTCATATAAACTTACTGCATACTTATGCATGACAAAAGGCTTCACTAGAACTGGGAAGACTGAAAGAGGATATCCTCAGTCCCTCTCAATTAAGGGAGGTATTGCAGATGGCTACTACCTCAACTGCCTACCCAATTCAATGGTATTACGAACACACGCATGTATACCCTGTGTGGGGAAGAGATACTCTAATTTACCAGGTAAAATTACCTTTCGTAGATGGCTACACTTATGATTGATATCATCTAGCCACCTGGCCAGTCCTTTATCCACGACCAGGGTTTTCTATCCAGATATTGGTGGAACATCCTGATGTGGGACTAAGCACAACAAATGGGAACATCTTCCACCCTACAGGGTGTATGGGATGGAAGCCCATGGTATGTCTTTCAGGACCTTTATATAATACCCAAAGGTGGCATTGTCCACAAACTTTAATTGCAGGTGATGTTAAACACAGTCACACATGTCAAGTAAGCATTACCCAGCAATCTAACCTGACACAAGTTACTAAAATTAGTTACGGGGAATATATTGTTGTAACCTGGGGGGAGACCTTTGAAACTACGTGCGAAGGTTAGCCGGGGAAACGACAAGCTATAAATCCAGGTATGTACCTGATAACGGTACCTTCAGGATGTGTAATTATCAGAAAAGGGGTCACTCTAACGGGTCTCATTGAACGTGTGGGACATATATCAGTCAAGGCCTTGCAAATGTTGACGTCTAACATTCTGAATATGACTGAAATTATACCTGCTGAACAGGCTATATCTCTTCTAAATCAACCTCATTTCGACAATCAAAAACCGTTTGCTTAAACAAACTTCCATCCATTTCCCCTCTCTTCCTCTACATTCAATTGGACACATCACGGTAGTAGGATCTCGTTTGGCATTCTCTTCATTTTATTAATTTTAATTGTAGTAGCTATCGTTACTTGGGTGGTAATTTGGAAAAAGTAGGACTATCGTATAATGTGTCTATGCCCTCCAAAATTCAACCTGTAAAAGCAACTACTGTGAATAACGAACCCTTCCCCTCTCCTCCTACTCAACCTACTTTGCCATTATATCCCTCTAACATTTACCCATCCATTACCCACCTATCAGGAATTAATGCTACTTCAGATACCACCGTGAATCCTCCTACTCAACCCATATCTCTGCTTAACCCCAAACCTTCTGGTCTTGAGCAAATATTACTCCGAATATGGCCATACAGGGTGACAAATTCGAGGCATAGCCACAGCTCATGTAGGGAAGTCACCACATGGAGTTGGGGGCAACCCTTAGTGGGTGATGGTATACGTGTTGGACCTACATACAAAATTTATGATGGTAATTTAATTTTAAGTGTAAGCTCGTCATATGATTGACATATTAACATCTTATCTGTCCACATGTCAATCTAATGAGTAACGGAAACATGTTAATATAGAGGTAATGTTTTAAGTATTGAAGGTGATTAAATGCAGGAAGCTGCAACTTGTGAATAAGTTTGACATTATCTTGATGTATCAATGTCAAGGGAATATAATGCAGTACTCCAATGGCAGCATTGAAACTGTACAACAAAGCTCGGTGAATGCAGACTTCTGCATAACTCAACCATAACTGTGAGTAACTGAGTAATTTTACTCATATGTACATCTACATATAAACTTGTGCATTATTATGTGAACATATACCTAGAATATTTAGGTTAAATTAGACACCTTTAGTCCTAATGGTAACATGTGTGCCTCGTAGTTACATTGTGCCTGCTTGGATTCACCCAGCCCTCTGAAAACCCAGACAGAGCGTTGAGTCTTCCAAAATGGCAGAGAACTGTGCTGGCCCAGGAACATTGCATGTATCAATATTATATATTTTTATTTTATCTTATTCTATTTTATTCATTTTGTTTTGTGCATAAAGACAAACAAGGTTGGCCTGAATAATGAAAACAAGTTACATGTAATCAGGGCAAGCCCACCTATCACTATCTTTTTAATGTGTATATTAAATTGTTAGTTTTAGACTGTTTTTGTTTGTTATCCACCCTTCCTAAGATTGACAAAATATCATTAATACACTTGTACATTATTAGCCTGTTAAGACTAAACACCTCATAGTTGGAAAATAATCATGTTTCTGCCCATTTTTAAGTTTGCATCCAAGCGAGCTGGAGTATAATTGTCAAGTCTCAACATCTGTGTGCATTATGGACTGCATTAGGTGAAATCTTGATATAATCTGAATATAATCAGGATATCATCAGGGACTGATACCATTATTGCCCTACAGTGAATACCAGGGAAAGTAAGTGGCGACATTTATCACTTTTGTCATGGCCTTTTATTATTATGTAATACTATCATATTTTATCTAGATATGAACTTGATATGAATAATATTTATTTCATGTGCGGAGGGGGGTAATATGGTGTGATTTATCCCCTGGCTTATTATATGGTATATTGGAAGGGAAATCGCCGGATGGACGCTGTAAAACATTATGCAGTAAGATATTTATGATATTGTTGTCATTTCCAGGACATCGATGCTTTTATGTCTTTACATTTCGTTTGTACCTTCTACCAAAAGGCACTGGCGAGCTTGAAAACCAATCTGAGTCAATAAGAGAGTTTTAATGTTTCTCATCTTTTCCATATCTTTATTTGTATTCTGTAATTATATCACTGCAATTATTATTTCATTATTATATTGATTCAATTGAGTATATTGGTACACACAGTGTCAACCTTGTAGACCAGTTGATACGACATATTAGGGGTTAACTGCATTGGCACCCCTGCCACAGGTCTATAATTGAGACTAGCGCCCTAACAGTATATATGTAGCATGTATGTACTATTGACCGTTTGGTCATTTGCAGATAGACAGTAAATAATGCTATACAATGTTGAATATCCAAAAGAATCTCTCTCTCTCTGTCTCTCTCTCTCTCTCTCTCTCTCTCTCTCTCTCTCTCGATCTATAAATATATATATATATCAATATGAGATGATGCTGAAGTTCATACACACAAATACACGTTCTGCTACAAATGTCCTATATTTCGCCTGTTTTCCCACCATATACTGCTGGTATTACGTCAGGACTACATAAGCTAATGACAAGAATGAAATCAGTTAAATCATGTTGTAAAGTACTGCAGTGACTTTTTCTGGTAAACCTCTTAATATCAAAGTCCTGCAGTGACTTTAATTATATTTCTAATACTAAGAATTTCAAAAGTTAGAAGAAAGGGTTAATGGCTGTAAAAGTTGAACCCTAGCTTAATTGTAGTTATTTGTGGATAGGTGATGGAACCATCTTATGTAGTATTTACTTTCTCAGTTCAGATGCACTTGGGTCATTAACAAGTCATTAGTCACCACACAGCGAGAAGCCAATAATACGTTCAGGTCGTTAAATAGTCATTTAGTTATTACCTGATGAAGAGTCAACAAGGCATCAGGCCAATCCTTGCTTATTTAGTTATGAAGTCGTAATGTCGTATTGTGCTATTTGGTAAACAAGACATTCAGATATTATTGTAAATATGGAAGTGTTTATTGAAAACAGGTAACTGGTAAGAATATACGTTCTTTAAACAGTACGAGACTTCAGTGGCACTTCTCGGTGCTGATATAAGAAAACTTACATGAGTTCATTAGTCATTATTATTATGAGCGTATTATCAAAACAGAACCTACGAGAACGTATTGGTGACGCAGTAAAGGTGACGTGTATACTACATAAGCTATGTACATCAGAAATAAACAGCCTTTTCTTACCATCTTGGCCATTGAACAGACGCGTTGGGCTGTCTCTCCCCTGCTTGCATGCACGACTGTATTATTTTATTATACCTGAACTATGGAACAGTGAATCTCCTGAAGTGACGCGAGTCAGCGCGTTTGCCAACAAGCCCTAACATTATACAGAAAGTAAAGGACATCTCTCCCTTCTAGGGGGTGTCAACTTTACAATATGTACAGGTTAGATATTTCCTGCAATAGAATGATTTCTTTAATGGAACGATTGTTTCAATCTTCTAATGCATATGGAATATAAATTGTGTCATACAATTTAATGGACAGTATCAGAAGCCTGACATTTGTAGGTCTTACGTTCTTAAAGTTGATAGGATTTACAGGGAACAGGATCAACACAATTTTTGTACATTCATTTTTAGGTATGGTGTCACTTAAAGTGTTGCCACTGGGCTGTCAGGCTATTTCATGTATTGCTTCAGGTGCATTGATAGACTTACATCCCTCAGAAAAATTAATGTATCTTTCAATTGATTAAGAAAGATAGATAAAAACCTGTTCAGGAAGAAGTCACTGATCGAAATATATGTACGAGGTAATCAAATACCAACATATGCTTTTAAGAGAGTAAGCCAACATTTGAGATTATTTGTGAGTGATTTTTACCAAATTTGTTGCTTCATGGAATTTAATGCTGGTTGCAAACCTCCACCTACAGATCTATGGTCTTGTTCAAAAAGTTTGCTTCCCTGTCTTTGAGCTCCCTTATGGATTGTTATGTTGTTATGTATCACATTAAATGGCTTGGTGCTTTTCTATTATGGTAATCGCTCAAGAATGACAATAGATATTAGCAGTAAAACAATTATTACAATCTGTGATATGACATTGGGACTTTATCTTTTAGCTCTACAAGTGTTTGATCTTTACTTTGGCACTGATTTCATTGCGTATGATATCAGTTGGCGTGGTTCAATCACGTGCATTACTTTGTCATTTATTATATTTCTGTGTCACATAATTAGCATAATCAATTACGCACTTTTGGCAGTATTCCCTGCCGCGAACATTTTGCATATTTTCTCAATATAGAAACTGACGACTATGCATGCAGTGTTTGCTGAAGTCAGCTTAGTAACATTCCTTTTATTCATATGTTGCATACTGATATTCTATGTAAAAGTTAACCAAAAATTTGAAATGGTAAACCCTACATCAAAACTGTGTCTGCCGTTTGTTTTTACTACAACATGCAAACCTTTACAACTGTTTTCACACCTATATTCGTTTATGATCGGTTTTTCACTCCTGTGATTTTTCTTGGGAACGTCATTATAATTTATGTTGCCAAGTTGAGCAGCAAGAGAACAAAGCGAGAAAGAAATGCAAAACTGCTGACACGACCAATTTATTTTTTGTTCATTAATATTTGCACTTACGTTTTGTTTGTGTTCTTGGTTTACAAGGGTAAGGGGTTTAACTCTCCACAGAGTGTATGGGACAGCATTGTAATGGCTGCCCTGACAGTACAGCCTTTCACTACCCCCCTATTTCACAGGGTTACAAGGTCAACTTCACATGCATAATTTAGTGCTTTGTGTTAGTTTTATAGGTATATTATCATCAGATATTGATATATAGGAAAAACGAGAGTTGATATTCGAGAAATGTTATTTAGCTTGTAGCGGAGCTAATTACCACTTTGTTTGCACTGAAGATTTTTCACTTGATATCCGATTTTGCCTAAAAAAATATAGCACTTCTGACAGGACTTTGTTAGTATGTATTGTCGGAGTATAATAGACCCTTTTCATTTGCTTACCAAGTTAAGAACCGATCTTGTAATGGAAAGCTGAAGTAGTAGTAACCTCTCACCAAAAGTAAACACGAAATCATATATATATATATATATATACAGTCGATGTAACTTTCTATGTCTATTCCGAGAGCAATTATAGGATAAAACAAGAAGTATCTCAGAAAGTCAAACGTCATTTCTTTATCTTATAAGATGTACATTTTGGTGTATTCAGAATTTAAAGCTGAATCAAAACATCAATATATATGTATCTCGTCCAATTACTGGTGTCTTGTATGCACCTTGCAAACCACTGAATATATGAAATCTGGATTAATTTGTCTACTTAGAAAAAAATATATTGAGCACTACCTAGTGAACTAATCCAGGATTATCGTATGGTCCTTGTATTCAACTTTTGGAAAAGATGCCCTTCGCTGCATAACGATGAAACTTTGAATTTAGTTTTTTCAGCTGGAATATATTCTTGAATATAGTAATAATGTGTTCATAATACATCATTACATTCGGCTACTTTACACATTATAATTCTTGTGTAAATTGTGGCCACCACATTAAATTCTTCTTGTACTTGCAGTGAAAGTATGTACTCACTTTGAAATTCAAAGAATCGAAAGAGAGAGAATTCACCTGTGCAATTAATACTAAAATAATGTATAACTATTGACTCGTGACAATTTTGGAACAAAGATTCCATAATTATTATATACAAAGTCATGTAAATATTAGACTACAGTTGCAAGCATGCCTGTGTCTATATACTAGTGAAACGAACCATCAATAAGATGAGCAGACGTCATTTATGAGTCTTCGTTTCTGCGGACATTGAGGTGCTGTAGAACCCTAGACATTCTAGATATAATTACGGCAATTCCTCCGATTAAATAATGCACTAATGCAGAGTCAATAAAATTTACGTTCAACTGTTACTTAATTGCTTTAGTAGGGTGATTATGTATGTTTTATAGCAAATCGTCAAATTCCACACCGGAACAAATGAAGACATGTTCAGCCCTAAAAATGTGTGTACATTCTCATGCCACAATGGTAAGCGAGGGTAATTGATATTGTTTCAAAAAACTTCAATTTCACTTCGACGCTCGAAAGTAAGATCATCATCCAAGGTAAGGAACACCTAGACAAAAAAAAAATAAACTTATCTTTTCAAGCATATATATATATATCAAATTATATCGACATTTAGTAAACAATAGCTATACTGTTGCATCAGCTATCATCAAAGGTACTTACAATATATACCATTGTCGATTATGTACATGAATTCACGTGTTTATGTGACTTATCGTCGAAAGAGTATAAGACAGAATTTCCAAACGAATGATCCATTCATGCTTACTCATCATTGTGTCAAAAAGTTGCAATCGTCAAATTCCCTATATGTATTCTGTGATATGTTAATCTGTGCTGAAGTTTTTCCTATTATTTGCCTCAACGTAACATACTCCTTATTGAGATTTTGCTTATAATCTAAAAAGCTATATTCGCGTCAGTCTCAGCTTTTAGTACAAACTCCGTTTAGATATCTGTGTAGATATGCACTCTTACAATACATACCATGAATGTGAAAAAGAGACTCATGGCTGACAGCATGTGCCACACGTCATGAGAATCATAGAACCCCAACAAAATACAAGGTCGGTTGCCTTCTCGGGACTGTGCAGGCATCACCTGATATAACGACATAATAATGATTAACTAAGGTGCAGTTTTGGACATACACTGTCAATGGATTCATTATGGAGCGTACAGAGCTGGAATTGTGTGTTTTAATCTTATTTTGGTTCCAAGCTACACGGAAGACCTGGCGCTATCGCGCCTCTTTACATAATACCATGTCTGTTTTCCCATTTCATCCAAATAACATTTCTTCAAAAAAGGTCAAACATGGTGATCACAGTGGCAGACCTGTCATTTGTAACAATATACATTTTTCAAATGTGCAATTTGGTAATATTAAAGATCACAATCAGTATCATCAGCATCATCAGGAGAAGAACAACAACTTCCAGTCTTGCTGAACAGCCGGTGCTGCACTTACGCACTTATATACCACTAACGCTATCGAAAACCGTAAGTACAAAATGAAATTTCATTAAAAATCAGGGATTCAGAGTATCTCCACCTAGTGAATAGCTCTAATGTATCTTGTCACATGCTACCTTGACCTACTTAAAATCTGCCGGTCCCCAGACATATCCCCATGCAACTTCAAAGCAAAGGGCTACGCGGTTTGTGAGTAAAACACTTTTCACGATTATAGATTATTCATAAAAAACCCATAATTAATAAATAGCGTAAGTTTGATCAAATTTGGTAAAGTTCTACCTAAGATACATTCCAACCAAGTGTACAGTGAATCTGGTTTACGGCTTCGGATAAGGTAGAAATGTGCATTTCTATTATATTCCACATTGATTTACATTGTATTCAATAGGAATGCATGCATGTCAAGTATCTGAATTGGGAAAAAAATCTTTAAAAACCAGGGATCCACAATTTTACCACTAAGTGAAACCCTTAAATACCCCTCCCACAAGCTACACCTACACTATATTTCAGAACAGTCCCCATGACCGTTTTGGACTAAAAGTGGAAAATAGCCTTAACACAGACAAATTTGTCAAAAAATCTCAGCGACCTCTTTTGAAAAAATTAAGGTCTGGGGTCCCCAGAAATGTCCCTGTACAATTAAAAAGTAATTAGGTGGGCGGTTTCAATGAACAAAATTGTTAAAATAACAAAACAAAAAATCCAAATGTCCATGAAGCATTATCATAGGAACAAACTTTGTAGAAATCCACCTACATTACATTTCCACAAAGGTTGAAAGGAATCTACCTTACGGTTTTGAAAAAGTCAAAAAATGTGAATTGTAGAGAGATGGAAGGAAAGGACGACAGACGATGGACCATATTATAGCCTCAGCGGACTTTTCATCTGAGGTAGAACATCAGAGAAATCAATTAGTGATAATCTGAAGCACCAAGTGTAGATGTTCGGGAGGTTTAAAGAGGATCAAGTGAATTTTTTTTTTTTTTTTTTTTTTTGGTAAGTCGAAAATTCATTTACAAATAGACGGATGGAGAAAAGGCTAAGCAAAGGGAAAAGTCAGCTGAGCTGGAAAGGAGGCATTATAGGCATTCAGAGATATATTTGAAATTGGGTTTTTACTCCGTAAAGACGGTCAGAATTTTCCACGTCTGTTTCTTCAAACCGGAAACAATTACAATAGTTATCGTATCATGGCTTTAGCCTAAGCTAGGCACCCCAATAAACAAAAGCAGATCACGAGGAAAACACTAGGCACAATGTAGTACACATTTCTTTCACTCACTTCCCAGTCTGTAAGGTGTGCAGTAAAGAAGTAAAGGGCTGGTATCCACAAGCCAATGGATAAGAGTATATATACCACTGTATCTATCCGCATTCTTTCACCCTTCACACGCTGAGGAAGCAATTGTGAAAGTACTTTATTTTACCGTCACGTTACAGTTTTGAAATAAAACTGACTCGGTTCTTAATCTCAGTGAAGTTTTCTGATCTATAATTAATCATACAAACATAACGTCACC
Source organism: Hermodice carunculata (assembly GCA_964020975.1). Taxonomy (NCBI): domain Eukaryota; kingdom Metazoa; phylum Annelida; class Polychaeta; order Eunicida; family Amphinomidae; genus Hermodice; species Hermodice carunculata. The sequence goes on along the minus strand of OZ026628.1, from coordinate 22,621,693 downwards.
ATCATTTATTTTAGCAGTGTTTTGTCATTTTTCGAGCAGCGTGTTAAATACTCTTAGTTACTGGTATGGTGTACATTTTGATTTACTGTATCCTAGAATTGCATTCACGCTGAACACATTATGGTTAATTTGGATGACATTTCGGGTGAGTCCGCAGTAGACGTCACGCTGAGAATTGGGTGGAACTCTAATCCAGTAGTGCTTCTAAGCCACTGACCCTTTAAAAAAACTTGGATTTTATCAGTTTATGAAATGCATTATTAAAATGATAATGACCTCACTTAAATTAATACCTCGAGAATAATTGCTTGAAACAAATTTATTTTCATGTGGTTTCCAATACAACGTAGACTTATCCATATGGGTCTCCAGAATCTGTACAACAAGGAGAGTCTAGAACTCTGTGTTAAATTATACCAGGCTTACCTTCATGATGCAGTAGAAGATTACGTATACCGCCAAGTTTGATAACGCTATGTACAACAGCAGCGAGGGAAAGTTTCCTGGTCTCTTAGTTATTCCATAGATTGCGCTGAATATATGTAGTTCACTTAAATTTATTTCCAAATTCAGGTCACATATCAAGAGTAGTTACACAATTTACATCATTTTTTTTTTGCAGACAGATATAATAATATACGAAGAGTTATAAATATGTGTAATTTAATATATTCTAATAAAATTACAAAAAGAAATACAGCAACTTACTGCTTTTGAATAGAGAAATACTTCAAAAAATACTATTGGTTACATCTGATATTATTGTCAATATTGATTTGATGTCTTTTCACATTATGGGCCTGTGGCCTGAAGTTGATCTCTCTCTCTCTCTCTCTTCTCTCTCTCTCTCCTCTCTCTCTCATCTCTCTCTCTCTCTCTTCTCTCGCTCTCTCTCTCTCTCTCCTCTCTCTCTCTCTCTCTCTCTCTCTCTCTCTCTCTCTCCTCTCTCTCTCTCTTCTCTCTCTCTCTCTCTCTCTCTCTCTCTCTCTCTCTCTCTCTCTCTCTCTCTCTCTCTCTATGTATATATAATATATATATATGTATGTATATACACATACAAATATATATACATATATATAAATATACATATATATATGTATATATATATATATATATATATATATATATATATATATTGTCCACATTGCATTTCCATGACAGGTGTTACGTGCGACAGATAAGGTTAGTGTCCAATCACAGCAACCGGCAACAAATCCAAGTTACAAAATACCCATCCGACCATATTAGACAGAGGAGTACTTTTCTTTTTGTTTGTAGATTTAGCATAGCAGCAACCCATTATGGTGGAGAAATGAATGCAAGAAATTAAGGCATTAAACGCCATACTCAAATCTTTATCTTGCTTCTTGTCTCTTTTGTCTTGATGACATGTGTTTTCGTTCGACAGTAAGGTAGTGTCCAATCGAAGCAGACAGCAACAAACCCAAGTACAAAATACCCATTCCAACCATTATATCCAGAGAAATATATTTCGTTTTGTTGTAGATTTAGCAAAGCAGCAACCCATTATGGTGGACAATTGAATGCAAGGAATTAAGGCATTAAACGCGATACTGAAACCTTTAACCAAATCCTTTATGTTGCTTCGTATCTCTTTTGTCTTCATGAACGTGCGTTGGCTAAAAGCTACTCAAAGAAAGAAATAAATGAAAGAAAGAAATAAAGAAAGAAAGAAAGAAGGAATGAAAGAAAGAAAGAAAGAAACAAAGAAAGAAAGAAGAAAGAAAGAAAGAAAGAGAGAAAGAAAGAGAGAAAGAAAGAAAGAAACAAAGAAACAAAGAAAGAAAGAAAGACCAACCAAAGCATCAAACCTGTCGGCAAATTCTGAGTCATTAAATATAAAATGAAAATCAATCGTTTTTTGAACTGCGGGGTTAAGCTTGAAACACTTTATTTCATAGCTTCAGCCCATTCCGCCAAATTTATTATCCATGTTGCTTCTATTATAAGCATGCCATTAATTGAGCTTCCACTTACAATGCAACGTTCATTATGTTGCTAACCAAGATTAAGAAACATCGGTTCTGCAATAAAAAGTATAGTAAATCAGTCACTTTCAGTTATTTACTTACAGTGCATGCAACACAAATGACATAGAAAATCAGTAGTTAATACAGATCTTCGGTGACAGCTTAGCCTATCTGAAGGCACCAAATAAAATAAAACTGTTGCAGTAAAGGACAGTGTAAATTTTTAGGGAAAGAAACACAGTAGCACATAAAAAAATATTCTGAAAGAACCAAACCAGACAAAAATATCGCAACGCACCACAGTATACAATTTTCGGGGAAAAACACAATAGCACATAAAAAGAAATATCTGTTCGTGTATTTTAAGCTAATATTTTACATCATGTGCACTGTATATCGACACTTGTCACAAGAAAACTAATACCATATGCTTAGGCTTTCCCCAGCAGTGGCAACCCGCGGCAGAATGTCCAGAATTGCCTGAACAACGATCCATCTGAAAGTACATTTAGTTATGTAATCAGTTTACGATGTAGTGTGTTAAAACATAAGAATGTTGCAAGAAAAACGAACAAGAATGTTGATTTTCAAAGAATAAAGAAATGAAAATGATGGGATTCCATACCCTATTTGGGCTAGTGACAATAAAATGCCATTTATCAGAAGAGAGGAAATTAGTATTTGATACCTAAAAAACTACAGACTTCAGGCAACCAATTAGATATATGCATCTGGAGAACATATATATATATATATATATATATATATATATATATATATATATATATGTGTGTGTGTGTGTGTGTGTGTGTGTGTGTGTGTGTGTGTGTGTGTGTGTGTGTGTGTGTGTGTGTTCCTATATAGAGCTATGATCGTTTTATGAGCCTTGTGGAGAACAAAGGGCTAAGACTAGTTTGTTGATCCAGGTCTAACTGTCATGGCTACTCCATTCATACCTCCCGCCCCCATGTTTAGTCCCCCACTTCTGTACATGGATCATACAATTAGGCTGCAGACGGTCCAGTTCCTTTGTGAATGTGTAATAATAAGAGTCATTGTCTCTCTTTTTTTTCTATCAATTATCCCAATAATTTATTCTGTCTTAGCACTATAATACCCAATACTTTTGTTTACAAGTTTTCTTGCGTCCTTGTATGCCAACAAACTTCAATTTCGACACTTGATCAAAATACTTCTGGTTCCATTCGCCAGACATTAGGCATGTCAGAAAAAAGGGTCCGAAATGTTAATTTGGGTTACATAGTCAACTGTGTACACTACAGAGTGGTCTGTAAAACAATTTTGGAGAGTCTCATTTCCTCTGTTGTTGATGCACCTAGATTGAATTCTTTCGGACTAGGGCCCCATAAAATATTTTTTTTTGCTTATCATCATATTTTTCCAGAAAATTTCACCTATAATTAGTGACCCTCTTTATGATAGGGCACGAGGTGAAGACGATGAGGTCGTGATCGACCCAGCTTTATTCATTCTCTCACAACTTATATCCATCCTTCAACATTCTGCCATAACATGCACATAGGCCCCTCCCCAAAAAGCCACAACATCCCAAGTTTTGTTCACCTGACAAGTGGCTTCAAATGGCTAATCAGCCATCAAGTCCTAAGGCTAAAATCACATGCTTTCTGATTACTTGTCAGATAAATAGTAGAATTTTCCTAATTTCCGCTTGGTAGCACTGTATAAAATAAATGGTTTTTCTACCTGTGAAAATAAAACAAAAGATGACACATCATACAAAAGTATTCGTAATATTGCGCGACACTATACTGAGTTGTGGAGGCTCAAAAAACATCAATTATCTTGTCAATGACTTTTACGTACATCCTCCATAGATTTGGTGTTTCGTCGAGACAAAACTCTTAATAGTCGCCCTTTGTGATAATCTTTCACCCTAAGTGATGGGCTTTGAGAAACAATATGATAGCACGAACAGCCAAAGAAAACAGGGACTTACTATAAGCCGAGGAAGTTTAACCACTTGTACCAAAATTTATCAACCGTACATGTTTACTGCTTTTACATTTAAATTCATTATAATTCATCTCTTACAAGAATGGCGACAGTGGGAGGACTTTATCTCTATTTTATCCACTAAATCACAAAAAACTACCTTCCATAAAATTATCAATTTGGCCAACTTTGCTGTGTAACTTGCATTAAATAGAGAAAAACAGTGGATCAAAAATTAAGGGGGGGCAGCCGTCATGATAAATGAGATAAAATTTGTGGAACCCGAAGCTTGTCGAGCGTTTGCGCTCCATCCATTGTTCATAAAGTCCCCTGCTCTCAAACCATGTGACCCGTGGTCCTAAGGCGTGACACATAACCTTTTATGTTAATTTCAGTTTTTTTTTGGGGGGGGGGATTTCATTTCATTATTATTATTATTATTATTATTATTATTATTATTATTATTATTATTATTATTATTATTATTATTATTATTATTATTATTATTATGTGTGTGTGTGTGTGTGTGTGTGTGTGTGTGTGTGTGTGTGTGTGTGTGTGTGTGTGTGTGTGTGTGTGTGCTCTGTTTTGTCTTCGACACAGCAACTCGTTCACTCACTACAAAGGGTCCTGGTTAAACTCGGTACCAAATGAACAGTCACTGGCAATGAACCGATGTCTCCTAAACCTGAGAAGGGAAAAACTGCACAGGAATTGGTCTGTTTGGCAGGCAATATCTCATGTGGTAAACTCGTCTAGCCTCCATCTCTCCACATATAGGGAACTCGCCTATCCTCCACCACCCCCCCCCCCACAAAGGAATTTAACATATAATGTTCTACTAACCTTGTCAAACACACCTAGTCTGCAGCAACCAGCGTAGTGAAGGTGCTGACAATTGTGGAACAAAGGGTCAGAATCATTTATCACGTACCTGTCCAATTACTAAACTTACCTATTCTACACCACCCGAAGTAGTAGTAGACACTAATAATTGATGAACAAAGTATCAGGATAAAAGCAAATGTAACCCAGAATGCTACAGTTCCAGTCATCTGCAATAAATAAATAAATAAATGAATGAATGAATGAATGAATGAATGAATGAATGAATGAATGAATGAATGAATGAATCATGTTTTTACATTTCATTGTATTAAACTTACCCACATTTACTTTCACTTACCCCCATCTACTTTTGGTCGTCTCGTCAATCATAGCACCACATATAATGCTACATTATATAAAGAAACTAGTCTCATTACACCGACAAAACGTAGATAAGTAGATAAACTAATCGTAATGTACAAAATCACTAAAAATCTGGTTTCTGAATATCTTAGCAGCATTATTCCCAATGAACAAAATTTTAAACAGATGGTACATAACAAGACAGGCCCCTGACTTGCCTCAATTCAGAACCAGAACTGAAGTATTTGAGAATTCTTTCTTTCCTTCTACGATAAAACTTTGGAACCAATCGCCTCTTGATGTGAGAAACTACTTTAGTTAAATTTAAAAGCGAAAATTTCCTCAATTGTGCATCGGTCACTGAAGCAAACAGAATTGTACTGTGTCGGCAACAAAATTGCCGCGGTTCTGCATACAAGACTGCGTTTGGGCCGCAGCCAATTGAATGCCCATCAATTTGACAATGGTGTTCTATCACCAAAGTGTAACAATCAAGGGATTGGAGACATCTGGCATTTCTGCTTCGTTTGTCCTTATTAGGCTGTTCCTCGTGATTGCTTTCATACAAAAGTAACAAATTATGCACCTTTCGGCCTTGGAACCTTTTTATGTGGCGTTTCCAAAAGCACTCTTGAAGTTAATAAGAAAATATTCCTGGCAGTCCAACATTACATTGTAAAAACCTAACGTTTTCAAGCCGGTGTTGTCACATGACAAATTGATTTACAATCAAACCTGCATTTATATTATAACTATGCTACGCAATTTTGAATCCTCGATGGAATGGACGTCCCATAGCTATTTTACTGTTTCTCTATAATCGCCACACTATCTGTCTTGGTATTTGTGCTGTCCTTCTTTAATTTGCTGATCCGGACCGGTGCTGTTCGTCCTGGCAGTGTCGTTTTAACTGCCAACTGTTTGGGCCTTCGCTCTGCACCCTTGACGTCTCGTTTGTCCTGGGATATTATCTTCTTCTGACAAGACGGATCAATATAGGGCCCTGCCCTTCCCCCCAGTTATTTTCTCTTTTTGAATTATGTATGTTTAAACCATCATGTTTGTCAAGTAGTGCCATCTAATAAGGTACCTCAAGATAGCACTTTTACATTCATGTTGTTCTTCCATTTTGCAGCGAATCACTTTGAGAAGATTTAATCTACTGTCACATATGCTCAACATTGTTTGCCAGTTTGTTTCCGTTACTTTTCAATATTTACATTCGGACTTTTTGTAAGCATTGAAAGAATAGGGACAAATTTTGTTTTCATCAGTCGATGGTAACATCATGTACAGCACGGCACGTGCCAGTGCCTACTTGCCCCTACCTAACAAGCGCCTGGCCACACCCATAGTTCCTCCCACTGATAAACAAAAGGTCCTTCGCAGTGGCTATTAAAACTTTTACGCACAAATATTCATGACAAATTTAATTCTAGTATTAATGTTAATATGAATGTAAATATAAACAATGAGTCTGTCTCGGTTGTTGTCATTGGCATGTAACAGCGCGGTATGGTAGGCATTTTTTTCATCAAGTCGCTATCGCGACGTCATGAAAAATGCCTACCAAGAACCGCGATGTTACATGCCAATGACAACAACAGAGACAGACTTCATTTTTATAATCTTTTCATCATAAAGTACACTGCCTTTTTCCAAAAATGGTTATCAAAGCGAAAAGTGCCTCGAGTCATGATAAGTTGCATGCTTATTGATTTGACTCTTGTACTGTATGACTTTCAAATACGCACTGAATGGCGTCTTGTCAGGATCCACTATATAACATTATACACTGCTTCCTTTGTCGAGTACGATGTGAGATCATCTCACCATATATGGAAGCAATTTTTTTAAAAACCAGAACTGTCCACATGAAAGAGTGAAATACAAAATAATAAATAAATGAAAGAACAAATAAATACACAAAAAATATATAAGATATCCCCAAAGTTGAATGAGAGTTTGTGTTGAAATATTCACTGAAGAAGCAAGTATAACTTGAGCTCCACTTACTACACCCAGGACGACGAACATTATAACGTGAGCCATGATGAGATAAGCAGACTCGGCCTCTGGGCTCATGTCTGTATGCCGTGCTTGGTACATTTTGAGGAGACACAGCCACGCCAGCATGTACATGAACGAGGTGTCTGAAAGTACCGCAAATTTATTTATTTATTTATTTATTTATTTATTTATTTATTTATTTATTTATTTATTTATTCATTTATTTATTTATTTACTTATTTATTTATTCATTCACTCATTTAATAACTCGTGTATGATGATGATGATGATGATCATCATCATCATCATCATCATAATCATCATCATTATTACCTCGTACCTCCAACATTACACTAAGACAGAAAAAAAAATTAAGATCCGTAGGGCAGGTTTGATGAAAAACATATTATCTGTTTTTAGAGTTGAAACAATACAATCACGAGTCAAGTCTTCTAAAATCACCAGCAAAGTTCCTGCGAGAAAAGTAACAAACATTATACGATTCACGAAACAAAACTCAACCAATCACGATCCAGGAAATATCTCTTACTTCCTAGGCATCTACAGTGTCAATCCGGAATGAAAGTATTATTTTCGTAACTTTCTTTGAACAGCAGATTAACATGGCATATACAATCGTCTCAAGTGTTTGTCATTGAAAAGTTCAAGTTAACCTTCTGATGTGTCTTTCCGTCTAACAACATCAGTAACAGTCATATCAGGTCGTCGATACCAAAGAAAGAAAGAAAGAAAGAAAGAAAGAAAGAAAGAAAGAAAGAAAGAAAGAAAGAAAGAAAGAAAGAAAGAAAGAAAGAAAGAAAGAAAGAAAGAAAGAAAGAAAGAAAGAAAGAAAGAAAGAAAGAAAGAAAGAAAGAAAGAAAGAAAGAAAGAAAGAAAGAAAGAAAGAAAGAAAGAAAGAAAGAAAGAAAGAAAGAAAGAAAGAAAGAAAGAAAGAAAGAAAGAAAGAAACAACTGTAAGCATATGTACCTACCAAACTGAAAGTTGGGATAACAAGGACAGACGTGATAGCATCCACTGAGAAACCCCTCCATCACAAGGCCGATACCTAAGGCATAGGACAAACCAAACCGCTGTGGCAGTCCCATGTCCTGGAATTATTTCATATTAGCATGGTTAATGTTTGATCTTAGTGTTCAAACAGCAGTCTAATCGTGTAATCGTAAACTTGGTCTTTAAATTTTGTCAGCGCAGGACTAAAAAAGATATTTGCATGCGCATGTCTATATATTTATTAACAGATTTCATCACGAGACATTGTATTTTGGACAAAAAAATCGTGGTAATTACTCATCACAGTGCTTTTCAGTAACGACGCTTGCCATTATCAAGTGGAATCTGACATCAAGTTACGAGTGGAATTAACAAATGGAATCTGACATCTAGTTACGAGTGAAATTAATATTTGTTCAATTATTGTAGGAATCACCTATTTACATTTCGTTCGACAGTGACATAAACTAACCGTGGCGTAGCCACTGGCGCTCGTATTAAACAGGTGACGGCACGCTGGTCCGCAGAAGGCCCACTTGGGTAACGTTCAGTTAGTCAAGCATTCGTACTAGATACTAATACACGGGGAACAGGGCGGGGGGAGTATAGTGGGTGAACCTGGAACAACTCTATGCCTACATGCAATTAAGTATTGTATATTCTCCTATGCAGTCAATCATTCGCGCTTATAATATAGGAGAGGGTGGGCCTGGAAGCACTGCGTCATCAGATGGAGCTCAAACGATCGACTGCACAGGTGAAGTCACAATACTTTATTGCACGTAGGCCTAGAGATGTTCCATGTTCACCCTCTCTACCCACCGACCCACCCAACGTTCCCAGTATATTAACATTTACATGTAGCACGAATGCTTGACTGACTAAACGTTACAAGTGCATGTGGGCGTAACTACGTGTGTTATTAAAACATAACATGAATATAAAAACATTGTCAACGCTTTCTGCAATGTCTATACATGCCTCCTACAAGTATATCAATGCAATATATCCCGTCGGGTATGTTCTGGTAAATACTTTTAATATTTTTGAGAAAGAAAGGATCTTTTGAAGCTTCAGCTGCTGATCTCACGACGGATATTAAAAATTGCCATGTCACAAGTATCATTAGGTAACAAAGATTGCCATGTCACAAAAATTACCAAGTTGACAAAGACCACCAAACGGCCATGATTGCCGTGTGACAAATACAGCCCTGTGACCTGTAACTTTATCGGATAAAGGTTGCCACAATGCTTGGATTATATACGCCAAGGATTGCCTATCGACAGTTTAACATCGTTATAATCTACTGTATTGCTTTCTGCCAAAGATATTCCCAGGCATATATACGAATGCATTTTTCCTCACCTTTGTTGCTTCGTTTTTGTGGATGATACTCCTGAAAGGAATCAGAGTGCCCTTTTATTGAAAACAATAGATTCTGTTTGATCCCTTTGGGGAGGTTAAAATATTCTTTTAGCATACATGTACGTTACCATTTCTCCATTGAAAGGGGACTAGGTCAATAGTTTTCCTTTGCGTGGACTTGGCGCTAATCATGCTAACAAAAGCTATTGACTTTGGACATATCATTAGGATAGGTCTTACATACAGTGCCGGCAGAAAGTCTTGCTTCGAAACTCTGGGGGGTCACCAATGGATCCACTTACAGGTATCACATTTCAAAGTGTTATAAAATTATAATTCTAACATAATAACCAGTTTAGGGCCAATGGGGGCCACAGGTAGGTACAAAAAGCACACCGAGTAACTAACATCAAACTTCCTAACAGCGTCCCCTGCAGGAGTCCCTTGTACATTATGTACCCCAGGAGACCACGCGCAGGGGCCATCAGAGGAGATGGTGTTAGACTTTTTGGTGGCACCTTACAATTCTCATGCAAATTGATTTTCATCACTCCTGAAATTCAGCTAAAGAATGAAGCAAACATTGTTTTGACCACCAACCGGTTTTTGCTGATTTAAGCGGGGGGAAGGCTCACTCTGTGAAGGCTGTATTACAAGCAGCCCTTAGTTTGACGAAATCAACTTTCAAAATTGTTTTTAGAAGTAATATTAATTCCTCAACAGTACTAATTGATGCATGAATGTCACAGTTGTTACGTCCAATAGTACTCTAAATGGAGACTGAGTACTGACCAAATATTTTTGACATAAAAAAAGTCCTACCTGGAAAATACTGTCGTTACGTCAATAGGAACCGATAAATCAAGCAACATAGCATAGCACCGATTACGGAAAACATCCCGATAAGGTATGACAATGGCAAATTTGAAATGCAGCTGTGATTTTTGCATCCCCTCCTTTTCAGCGACTATTATCGAACACACACACACACACACACACACATATATATATATACATATATATGTATACATATATATATATATATATATATATGTATGTATACATACATACGCATGTACATATGTAAAATACACGTATATACATGGAGAGCTTGAAGAGAAGTTAATTTTTTGCTATTTATACAATTAGCTAATCCAGGTAAATGTAGTGATAATGCTATATATTTATATGTTTATGAGTAGTTAAATTTAAAAAAAAACAGCCCTTAAACCACTCAATGAGAAATGATACAGCTTTTGTATATTTCCTATTATTTACTGGAATGGTCACATATTGAAAGTAAGTGTGGCTTCCCATAGTCTTAGGATGACAAAAAAGGTTTCTGAGGACAAAGGTGATGCGCCTGTGTTTCACATTTCTATGTTGTTGCTATACACAACTCAGTAATTACGTTCTGACAAACAATTCTGCCAAATGAAAGCCCGCATAATCTGGTCATGGTTACTTAAGTCAAATTTTAAGTTTGCATGTGGACCCTGCATCCAATTCTAAGCTTTTGTAGACTTGAACAAGTGATGCCAGGCATTGGATATGTTAATTTGGGATTATAGCTGGCAGAGTGAGGTCGGTTAAAAGCCTTATGCAGCAACAGACTGAGCCGCCGGAGCCCTTTCTCCAAGTACTCAACAGTGGAGAAGGACCCACCAGGAAAAAGACAGCATGGCACACAATAAGTTCCCATGTGCGCTGTGGCTGTGTCTGTTGGTGGTATACGCATTTGTATTGTAAAAGCTGGTGTACTTCAACAAAGGAGGTTATTTCCTGATAGATGGAAAAAATATAGACTTAGACGTAAGAAACGATGTTATGTTCAAGTACAATTCATTCAATAACACGTTACTATTTGACCTATTTCAAATCTGGGACTTCTGCTTTCGTTTGATCAAAAGAGCGACTTTGTGTGCTAACTTTAATATCGAAGTGCAGCTTTTATACATGTAGCTCTGTCTTGTAGTTCTTATAATTATCTGGGTTAAGTCCAAGCGACTACCCCCCTTACATCATCATAAGCAAACTCAAAAAGAAGTGTTTCGTGCTGAATCAAGTATGCCAGATATCTGGGTGTCATCATAATGAGGTTTCATAATAATGATAATAATAATAATAATAATAATAATAATAATAATAATAATAATAATAATAATAATAATAATAATAATAATAATAATAAAATCACATTCAAAGTTTTGCAAGTTGTATAGACTTCAAAACGAACATTGTAACTGAAGATGCACATCTATGAGCAACAAGCATTGTTGATGGGACGAAAAGATAAAACACCAGGATTGATGGTATGGCACTGTCAACCTTGTGCTACAACAACTCTGAAGCTTCCTTTCAGGTTGGCTTTTTTCTGTCAAAACTGTTTTCCCAGTATGTGATTTAAGGTTGTGTCAGATGTTAGTCCACAATTTGAACATTGATCATCGATGACCCATGTATTGAATGAAAGTGGTGCTAGTAGTCTCACACCAGTCGCTCTGACCTCAACGCCGACCTCCAATAGAGTGGAATGCACGCTGCACCGCTATCATTGACTATGTAACAGAATCGTGAGTAGCATCTGAGGAGTGACAGCACAAGTCTTGCTTTAAAAATATTGAATCCAGTTTTGAAGGGATAGTACACTTTACAACAGTAAAATTGGAAAAAGCTACATTTTGTTGAACATTATGCTGTGTATTCTGCAATTTTCATTTGAAACCATAAAACCTTTACATATTTATGAAAGAAGACATCTTGAAAAATGTAAAAAAAAAAAAAAAGCACCAAATCTTATCTCAATGTTCAGTCATTAATTCGTAAGAAGTTTTTGAATTACCATTATTTTTTTTCATATTTTGAGTATAAACAAAGAAAACATCAAACACATTTCCAGATAAGCATTCGGTTTTGCTAGGAAACAGGCAGAGCATATTTTTGGCTAGAAAACCGTGTATCAAACAGAACGTTTCTAAAATGTATTCATTTTTTTTTTAATTTCAATAAATTTCAATGCTATCTAAAAATAACCTAAGCACCTTTTAAAAAATCTGAGACACTTTATTTTAGGCACAGGTGCTAGCTTTAATTTGATAGGATGAGCCAACTTGTATATTAAGTTTTGAGCATGATGTTTATTATTTTATATAAATTTTCCTAAATTAAATTAGAACCGAATTGAGATAAGCGAACTGGTTAAGCCTGAAATTCAATCGTAAATTTCAATTAAGAAAAATATGTTTTCTTTCAGTGAATATATGATTTTGATAGTCTTGCATGAAAAATGAATAAAGCAATTACGCATTTTTACATAAAAGTCACAAAGTGTACTGGTACCTTAATCAAAGGATCTGCACTGAATCATTAAAACAAATTCAACAACGACATAAAAACATATGCATGGCTGGTCCACGATCAATTTATTGAATGAAAGCCTATTCTTACACCAGTGTCAGTGACCCAAACTCCGACCTTAATTGGCTGAGGTAGAACGCTCATTCCCCACTGTAATTTTGACAGTGTGACGTAATCTCGGGTACCACCTGATGGATGGGGGCACAATTAAGTTACAGTTTTAAAAGTCGAAAACCTTTTGTACTGAATTTTCGATCTTATCCCTAACTAAGGCTCAGTACATTATATTGTTTTCCATCCGGCTTATTTACACCGTCGACAACTGAGCATCTGCAACACTTTGGCGGCTGTATGCTGTCATTGGAGTAGCACTTCTGTTGTAAAGGTTTCGCAGGTGGGACTTAAATATCAGGAGACGTCGCACTTACGTCGCACACTTCAACCTCTCTCTGCCCGTGTGAGTCACAGTAGCGCTGTCCAAGGAAAACCTCTGATGCCCTATTACATTGCGGAGCATTGGTGGAAACTTGGTGCACACTTTGACTCTGCTGAGGGTGTATGCCTCAACGTTTATGTTCACCCAATGACAGCGAAGTATTTTGAGAACATGCAGATCGATGTTTGACACTCATACTTTCCTTCCATCTTTTCCAAAGGAGCATCCCTCCGGACACATCCTCCCCCACAGTGGGACTTTGCCATTCCTTTTAATCTTACACCTTCTGTGACATTACTATACCATTACTGACCAAGCCGAGGGACCTTTTGCTCCTTGAGCCCACGTTTCACATTGAGTTTAAATACCGGACGTTGAGCACCAGGGGTTAACAGTTGATAATGATATTACTGAAGGGAGGTTGCCTGCCTTACCACCCACCACATCATAACACTCTGTACACCTGTAATCCAATGCTGCACAAATGGGGTATTTTTTTTCATTAACAAGCTACTTGTGTTGTGCATCAGCCCAGGTACCAAGCCCAGGGACCTTTCGCTTCTCGAGCCAAGGTTTTACATTGAGTTTAAAAAACGGGCGTTGAGCACCAAGGGTCAACAGTTGATAATGATATTACTGAATGGACACCACAAAGGTTGCCTGTCTTACCACCCACTACATCCAGGGCCAGCACCTGCACCTAACCCACCAGCTGTGGTCCCTCTAACTCTCCAATCCGGCCGAGCCATAAGCCGAACCACCTTCAGCCACCTCGGTCTGTCATCATGTGCAAATTCTCTTATACTTTACCACTAACTAAATCTAAACAGACAAAAATAATAGGCACTACCTATATGTCATGTAGCACATGAGCCACAACCCCAAAAGTCTCAGTTTTGAAAGAGGTCTATTACGTCTTTTATATCAAGTCACAGGTAAAAATAGAGTTATTATACAGCTATAGACCAAGCTGATGGGCAGCGCCACAACTTTGCTCAGTAAGGCTAAGAAGGAAAAAACGTTAAAAAGCTGCAAGCGTGTTCTCAAAGCTCTATATCTTCTTCAAGGTTTTATGGTGGAATAAATATTTCATTGACTAGAATATTTCATGGCTTTGTACATGTATGGATGCAGTTCCGTTAAATCATAAACGACGAAAACTCTTTTCTTCATGGCAAACCAACAGGTAACACCTCACCCCTTTCCCCATATCAACCCAAACCTCTGCGCTGACCGAATAAAATATCAAAATATGAAGGAAAATAAAAAAAAGAAAAGAAAACCAGCTTGGCGATAAGGGCCGATAGGGGCCGACCAGGAGGGAACAGGAGATCACATTTGCTGGGGTCAACATGGGGGGCACAGGGCGTCACGTCATGGGACTCGAAACCACGAATTTAATGACAATACACTCTGGACCAGGATGAATAACTAAGTGCATACTACTGAAACAGGGGTGCAGTACTGGCAACAAAAGTAAAGCACAACTGAAAAGTGGTGTAAACGTTAACTGAAGCAACCTGTGAAGATTTCAGTCGTTTCAGAGAAATTTTGCCCAAATGAAGGTACACATTCAATGAACATGTCTGAATTCCTATGGTTTGTCGTGTGGGTGATTTAACTTTAAGCTGGGACGTTTAGTATGAGGTAAGTGTATTATACAAATACTCGACCAACTTGGAACACTCGACAAACTTGGGGGTAATGGAATTTGGACTATTGCACGGATAAACATTGACTGTTTTATTATATTTTAGATACAATGTAACAAGGAAATATAAAATTTAATTTAAATAGCAGCTTTGATACTCAGAATTATATCCAAATATGATCTGACAAGCTAAATGGACAATATTCATACTTGTCACTTGACTCAGAAGCAAAACACTTTCAGCTAAATGTTTCACATTTTAGCATGATGATAAAATGTTCCATAGTTAGCTCTGGAAGACCTTGAAAATATCCTTGGCCAGATGGATCTTAGGGGTAATGCTGACGGTGTAAATAAAATAAAAAAAGGTCAACAAGTTTCCATTGCCTGTTTGATAGGCAGGTAGTCTAGTTCCCTGTGCAAATATTGCATCAGGTACATACAGGGAACCATAATACCGGCAATAGTCTCTTCAGTCTAAAAAAAAATTGCCCAGCTCCTTTACAAAGAAGGCAATGGTTCATTTCTGAACGATAAACACGTGTTACTATTCAACCAATGAAATAAGGGTAATTTTATCCAAAATGTAATAAAAACAATTCTCCCGGCAAGTAGACACGTTCATCTGCATGCACACTATATTTATAGTCGTTATTTTAATTAACATCGAGTATTGTATGTAGCTGCACCGTCTTCTTACCTAATGGACTGGAATTTCGTAGTTCACGTGGGTCATTATGTAAATGAAGTTTTACAAAGTGTTAAGTATTCTGACTATTTTACTCTGATGTTAAACGTCCATCATTCATGCATGTATCTAACATTTTTGTAAGCTGGTGACTGTGAAGACAAAAAACTATAGACATCAGAGATGACTGTTAATAAATATGCCATAAACACAGCAGGCTGCAGGATACTGCCTTCTCTTAAACCCTGGAACAATACAAACTGGTGACATGTTAGACCATAATAAAAGACTGTTGTCTCCATGTTCAAAGAGCGAGAGCATAACAAGGCATATGTTTAGATAATTGATCCAGCGTTTCTCTCTGTTACCTGTGCTTTCAAATAAAAGCCCTCTATGTGCACCAAAATTTACCAATAACACCCGACCAGTTGAATCCTTGGGTTGTCCAAACATGTCTCCACAGTGATATCCTCTAGATGATTATTTTTAGAGTTTATGAGGTATCATATGCCACTTTTTCCATCAAAGTTCACCCTTGCCTGTACAGACACGTTCCTAACATGCAATACACCAGGTCAAATTAGTTCACGATATGTCTTAACATTTCTTGACATGTTCCACCCTATTATATTATTGTGATATAACGATGAGCCTCATGAGTGACGTGCAGCTCTTCAAGTTTATAATGTAGAAGTGGATTCCATTTGGATTTTTGCAACTATATGGATTTTAACGCTGACAGGCATTGCCTTGAAGCACTCAAGTGCTTCACTTCAATGCATTATTACTTTCAATCAAATTAGACATCTAAAAGTAAAAAAAAAAGTAAATTTCCCAAAAGAATATTCATGATTTTGAAATTACGAAATGACCAACAGGTGGCGCAGTAGATCAAAGCAGAATACCGATAAACAAATTCCAATGTAATGCCATCTCTTATTAATGTTGTCATACCAAAAGTAAACAAAAAAAACTTTCTGTAAATCTGTTCATTATGGTGGAGCTGTATTATGGAAGAGTTTGTCCAACAATATACATAGAGCTGATGAATTACTCCCTTTTAAACTGAAATATAAACAATGCTACTTTTGATATGCCCAACTTTATTCCTCACAGCTGTCGCTCCGGTATTTTAACATATCTTGAAATTGTACATATATATATATATATATATATATATATATATATATATATATATATATATATATATATATATATATTTATATATATGTACAATAATATATATATATATATATATATATATATATATATATATATATATTGTATGTATGTTTTTACTGGGCCCCATGGAAGAACAGACTTAGTCTGAGTTGGGTCACCCAGAATAAAGATATTCAATTATTCTTATCATTATCATTATTATTATTATTATTATTATTATTTTTATTATCATTATTATTATTATTATTATTATTATTATTATTATTATTATTATTATTATTATTATTATTATTATTATTATTATTATTATTAATATTATTATTATTATTATTATTATTATTATTATTATTATTATGAATATAAGCAGTACATGTTAAAAAAAATAGAAGCATAAGATAACCTATCAGAGAAGCGAGGGAGATTCGGTCACATTCTTGCACAAATCTGAGGTGAGGGAATGATTATATAAAAGCTGCACTCACCATAAAAAATCACCGCACCTCGTAATCTGACTCATTCAGTTGAAAGGCCGTGACTTTATTTATAGCAACTACTGGAATCTCAGTTTGTTTCATTTTATGAATATAATATGAAAAATATACAGTCTGCACCAGTCCCATTGTGTGGTTCCCAATTCACAATTATACAACTGTTCTGCACTTCACCTGTCACATAATACCATGTTTTTATTTAAGCATCAAAACATTTGATAAAGTGTTCAAAATATGTTTGTTGAATATATGTTTATGTTTGCATGTAAAAACTGATTTTTCGCGTAATATATATCCATATCAACAGCACTCTGTCCTTGATACAACCAAAATTTGGATAAAGTGAGACCAAAATTTTAATCCAGAAAAAAAAATCATTAAAGTGGATTGAATTTTTATATGGTGCACTCACCTGCGCCTGACTAGGATGATGTAAAGGACGCCAAGCATGATGTAGCCAATGTTGCTGAACACATTGTTGAAGGAGCTAAAAATTGACAGCGGATGTGCGCAGTAGAAGTTAAAGAAGCAGGTGTCTTCATCACCCGTCACGTAGATCACCTGCACAGCCAATGCAAATTAAGACAAAAACTGGTTTAGCCTCTGGAGCGAAACTTGCAGGAAATCTTCGGCTTTTTTTGTGTTTTGTTGTATATTTGTTTTCGTACTTGTTTGAATACCTCTTTGATTTCATCAATTGGCTGGTTGCATTAGCTTGGCTTGTTTTGTTAGATGTAGGGTACAGTCATCAGAAATTTACAGATGCTCTAAAAGCATGAATATTACATAGCATTGGTTTCTTTAGTGCTCTTCCCTTCAGACCACCATTCTGTTACCCTCCATTCATCTTAACATATTATGCTGGAAACAAACAGATGCCATCCCCGCCCCCTCGTGCAACATTATGCACATGTTGTAGGAATGTCTGTGGGGAGTTTGTTTACTTTATTATAGCATTGCTTTCAATTTATCTTTGGGGAGGAAATGGTGGTTCTTTAAATGACCTTTTTGGTTGTTGTGGCCGTGGTTGTTGTTGTTGTTGTTGTTGTTGTTGTTGTTGTTGTTGTTGTTGTTGTTGTTGTTGTTGTTGTTGGGAGACTGCATGCATGAATAGTCAGGTGTGACCACCACACTTCTTTCAGAATGCTTGGATCTGCCTCGGCATGCTGTTTGCAAGCTGGGTGATCTCAACAAGGAGAATTTGATGCCACTGGTCTGTGGGCTTCTCTGCCAGTACGTCTAGGTAGCTGTGGGTTCTTCATACTCATCCCTGATTCAATGGCCAAGCACATCCCACAAATGCTCGACAGGGGACAGGAGAACTGGCTAGCCATAGCATTAATGGGAAATTGTGATGCTGTAGATGCACCATAGTGACTCAGACATTGTGTGGTCATGAGTTATCCTGTTGAGACAATCGCCGTTGATTTTGTTGGATCCATTCGTCAAATGTGGGCAGGATCTCATCCACATAGGGCTGGCCAGTTATTGCCCCACTCTCTCTGGTGAATACTGCTTTACCTGTTGCTGTAGTACCAGACTTATGAACTCATAGTACCTGATATTACCACCAGGAATGCGCAACGTCATTTCGTGGTTCGCCGTAGAATTAAGACTCTTGCCGGAGCAGCCATAACACAGTATTCCAAAGCAAACTGGTTGGGATTGGACACAAGAAAACGTAGCTATTTCTGCAGTTGTTGATGAAGAATCACTTTGAAAATGGCTTTGTACAATTGCAAAGCACCAGACTACTATGCTGACACAAGGAAATTCACAAACATATAGAATAACCCATGGATCGAAGGGGTTACTTAGTTGAACTGGTTCTGTTGACCGGTTAGCATGGTGTACCTGGGCAACGAGAGCTAAGCATAGCCAGGTGATAAGTCTGAACTACATTGCATAAGTTTGTTATTGACCCCCCCCCCCCCCCATCATGATGCGGCCCGCTCCATGGCACTCATGCTCACCCTTACACCCTTCAACAAACCTCCCAGAAGGCATTCGTGAAACCCTTATTCTGCATCTTGGAAAATCAAGCAAAACCGGAAATCAACTAAACATGTCACACTGCTCCATTGGTTTCTGGGCCACACTGGGTGTTCCCCACACCACTGTACCCACCCTGTTTTCTGTACAGGACTGAGAGGGGTGCAAATGGCATGTCGGTATGCCCTCACTTGGCCGACACTAGTTTCTTGCTAATGATAAACTGTGGCGCTCTGATGTTGCAGGCATGATGCTACTGCTGCTGATGCTTTACATTGGACAGAAACCTCTGACGCTTCACATACTGGGTCAGTAACAGTCATCCATCCCATCTGACAGTATTGGCCGCCAAGATTCAGCCTTCCTGTTGCATCTTTTAATTTCCTGGAAATGGTCCCAGCATCATTTTACCGATGGCCTGGATGACCCTCTTATCCTGGCAGCCTCCCACTGGGAAAGGGCAGCCTAAAACTTCCAAATGATTCTGCCCCTGTCAAATTCAGACAGTTGTGTGTGACTGACATTGATCCCAGTAGTGCCGTTGCCCCCTTAAAAAGCCCGCAGGCATATCAACAGCAGACACAGTTTTCACACCTCTTCGCTGGCTATTGTCTTGTTTTCATGACATTTGTTTCGTTTTTGACTGCATACCCTAAGCTATCCTGTTGGTATTACATTATACTCCATGCGACTGACACCCATATTTCCATATAAAAAAATATTTGGAAGGGCCTATGCTAGACCAATTGGGTGGCATCTTTTTTCCCAGCAGTATGTCATTTTCATTTTGCCCACCTCTACCTTATACGGCTCCTGGAAACTTTATTTAAAATGACATTAGATACCAGAGATATCTATTAAAAAAAGTTCCATAATGGTACATGCCATTAAAGGCTACTTATAGAGCAGACCTAAGCTTGGGAAGAATTATATGTTTGGACCGGCCATTTGGACAGACATAAGCTATAGTTCATATACATATATATATACATATCTAACAGTCTCAGGGACAATACAGACAAAACGAATCTTCAGATTTCCTTTACGTCTTATAAATACTAAAATTGGCTCTTCAATGATAGTTTTATATGTATATTACGGCCGGTTGTTGTATAAGAGTCTTCTGAATAATGCAACATTATGCTCATGCGCCGGGTGACTTAACGAACTTACAGTCTTGTAGTTTGCTACAAGCTGGAACACTGGCAGACCATAGAAAATAGCAATGACCACCAGCATCCTGCAAGATAGAGCCCAACTAGCAATGACATATAAATATAAATAAATAAATAAATATATTTACATATATATATATATATATATATATATATATATACGCATATACAGTGAACAGATGTATCTGTACCAACATTCGAGGTTTAAATTTGTGGAGACGTTCAGAAGGGAACTGAAAGGATGACTGCCCAAGACACATAGACACAGAAGAATTCAAAATTTTCATCATGTTACCGAAATGCAGTCAATTGAGATATCAAGATATCTTGGCATTACACTTCACTTCCAAAAGGGACCAATGAAACATTTGAATTCACCATATGATAAAGAACACAACATGAAGATTAAGGAAATTGTGAACAAATTACACTGCGTTTAGTTATTGGTCCCTTATTGTATATATATATATATATATATATATATATATATATATATATATATATATATATATATATATATATATATATATATATATATATATATATACATATATATATATATATATACATATATAAATATATATATACATATATATATATATATATATATATATATATATATATATATATATATATCCTTTTCAACTTATTTGCATGTGCATTGGGAATCTAGACCACGGTAAATGACAAAAAAGCATGGTAATTGACAAAACCTACGATAGCTGACATAAGCCATGTTGATTAACAACCCATTGTAATCGACAAAGGCCGTAATAGCTGACTAAGATATTAAGAGTTAACAAAATTGTGACAATTGACAAACACCGTGACAATTGGAAAAACGTGAAAATTGGGAAAGACTATGACAATTGACAAAGAGCGTGACAACTGAAAAAATACCATGACAAGTGACAACGGCCATGCTTACTAAGCAAGACAGTAATAATGGACAAAGGCCGTAACAAATGACTCAACAAAAATTGTTATGATAGAACGGATAAGGTAAAGTAACTAACATGGAATAAAGCCAGTATTTCCTGGACATTGACTTAGTGCAGTCCTTTGAAATATCTGCCACGAGCAGGGGAATCTGAAAGAAGATTTCGAGTTGTATAGATGTGTGGATGGTACATCTCACTGAAGTGAACTATTATCGGTACGCAAAATTTGATGTTTTCAATCTGTGATAGCAGGTCAGTCATATTTTCATGCCAGCTGTTGACCCTGTCTTAACTCTTACAGTGTGACAATTTTAACTAAGTCCCAGCTGTGCTAAGCGCATTGTGAATGTGCTACTAATTGATTTTTACTGTTAGATTGTATGTAACTACAGGCATACTCGTATTAAATGAAAAGATTTATCACAACGAAAATGAATCCTCAACCCTTATTACCATTCAGAGCATTTCGTTGTAAGTAACTCGACTTAGTCTCAGCTTGCACTGAAAGATGTAATCCGACGAGAGGGCTTTATTCATATTAAGACCCCATTTTCAAGATTTCCACCGGAGCAGCCGACAATGTTTAAAGTTAAGACAGTGACAGTCCTCATAAATATGAATGTGATAAGGGTGCTGGGTTTTCTGGTATAATATGCAACTCATACGTTATCAGGTAAGGATCCATCGACAAAAGGACAAAGAAATTCCCGCGATATACATCTGTGCATACATCCGATGGAAGTATGCACTACAACCTACTTAGGGAGAGTTTCCATTTACCTTGTTCCTGTAGTCCTCGATCTCTTTCTCTTCTTCTTGGGGCGTAAGTGACACTACTGTAGGGGTTTCTTGTCCTACAAAGAAAACTTCCCAATAGAAATAGCATTCCTAGCGCCGTAAGATGACTTGCTCAAAAGTGTTTGGAAGGTAAAATTGTAAATTTTCGAAATATACAGTGCCGGAAGAAAGTCATGCTTCAAAACCTTTTTTTTTTTGGGGGGGGGGGAGGGGTCACCATTTGGGCCACTTGCAGGTACCACTTTTCAAAGTGTAATAAAATTCATAATTCTGATACAATAACCAGTTTAGAGGCAATCGGGGGCCTTAGGTAGGTACAAGAAGCACACTGAGTAACCAACATCGAACTTCCTAACAATATTCTCTGCAGGAGTCCCTTCTCAAAGATGTATCTGAGGAGGACCATGCAGAGGGGCCACCAGTGGAGACAGTGCAAAATTTTCTGGCGGCACTACACACATTAACATGGCATAAACTCAATACTTCAAATTTGTCAGTATTCGTCACAATTGTATTCTTGTTTTATAGTCTCAGCCAGCTCCGAAGTGTATCTGGCATTTTAGACGACAATGTTAGCTTGATTTATACGAATATTCTAGGCTATTGACAAATCAATAAAGCGTTGCTGGACGAAAGTTTTTTTTTTTTTTTTTTTTTTTTTTTTTTTTGATTTCCAATAAATGTTGACGAAGACTTTTTTAAAAAGAGTTGGTTGAGACACTCTGTGGAAGTAAGCTTGGTTCGCTCATTTGTTGCCCTTCCCACAAAGTACCACAAACACGCTGCGTGGAAAAAAATCTGTTGAAAACTATGTTTTTTCATTGAAATTCATCAAACTGGAAGTTGAGGCCAAAGGAAAACAGCTATAAAGGTTGTGCATACAAAATTTAAACCGTTATGCGGTGAAATAGGTAAATTTTGTTTGCAGTTAAAAGTAGATATGATTTTATCCTTAACAGTCTTTTGACCATTATCAGCATATGGGTAAGTTTCATTTTGCGAAATAGGTAATACTGAACAGTCTTACGAGTAAAGTGTTTACAGGTTATAGTCAAGAAGTTGTAAAACTTATTCCGGAATAAAATGCCAGGCAGGTAAAAGTATATATCTAGTGCAGCTAAAAAAGTGGCCTGACCTGAGTCCGGCGAATCCTCGCTTTGGCGTGACTTGCTTGTTTCAGAAACACAAATAAAACAGGATCTATGCTCATACTTATAATACAATTAAAAAAAAATGGTTTCTAAGTTCACTTACAAAAATGTTTAAGGTACACCAAGCAAAATTACTAAGCATGTTACGATGTTTATGATATATCAACCTGTAGTTTTTGAGCATGTACGTTGATCTTCTTCGGATTTACTGAAATGGGTACTGGTATATCTTCTTGGATGCAACGTCCAATTACTTCATTAGATTATTTGAAAACTAAAAATTGTTTTCCATCAGTTATGTTTCACCCAGGTAGTTAATTTAGAAATGAATGCTTACTAAAATGTTTAATCAAAGTTACCAACACTACGTTGTATGAATACAAAGAAACGAAATTGCTAAAACAGAGACTTACCGCCAATAATAAAAGGCAACCGACAGAATAAAAGCAGTTATGTAGAACATGAGGAATAGCACAAGTGTCACTATAACAGAAACCCGGTAGTCTAGCTCTGAAAGGTAAATAAAAATGAGGGTACACTCGTTAAAATAATAGAGTAACACTGGAAGGGATACATAGATGGACAGAGAGACAAGGAAAGAAACAAACAAATAAGTAAATAAACAAAATATAATTGTTTCCCAAATGTCGGTGGCATGGGAATACACCTTTTTTGGCCGCCAGCACCTCATCGCTATCTGATCCATCTCAGAACTGTGGATATATCTAACGATGTACGTGTAGTTAAACCTTATCCCTCACACAAGCCGAAATCCACTAGGCAGTAAATGTCGTCTGAATTTGTATGCTATACTCAATTGTACAGTAATTAAAAAAACAAGATGAATCAGAATAAGAGAAGAAACATTCCAAGATAACATGCGACAGGCCAAAATTTTTTTCCTGACGTTGTAAGCTAATAACTCAGTATATCCCCAGTTAGCTAAGCCTTTACAAAAGCACTTGAAGGCATTACAAGTGATGAGGTAAATGAAATGTTTGAACAGGATAACCATATACATATATACATGTATATATATATATATATATATATATATATATATATATATATATATATATATATATATATATATATATATATGTA
This sequence comes from Hermodice carunculata, assembly GCA_964020975.1. Lineage (NCBI taxonomy): Eukaryota > Metazoa > Annelida > Polychaeta > Eunicida > Amphinomidae > Hermodice > Hermodice carunculata. The sequence continues at coordinate 22,597,181 of OZ026628.1, read as the reverse complement.
TATATATATTATATCTTTATTCGTACGCAGAAGGTAGGTACAATGTTGGGTAAAATGAAAAAAATACAATTAATACAACAACCAAGTAGAAGCACAAAAAACGCTGATCGTATACTAGGCAAAGGGAATAGCATGAGCGTCCTGTCCTTTGACCAAGAATATATGCATATGAATATTATATGATTAAATATATTAATTGGGCCATCATTCATATCAATACACAAGTCATAATAAGTCAGCTAGGAAGTAAGTATTATTTCAATTATTTCATTTATTTCTTGCCGCGTGAAGCGAGAGATAAGCTTACCATCAGGGGCAAGGCAAAGATGTCTTATAACCCTTGCTGAATTAACTTTATTCATATCCAAACAAAATAGATTGGTATCATTTTCATGATCAAGGCACATTGAAATATCTCCAAATTTCTAAGAGTATATCTATTTACTCGATACTTCGAACATATAATTGCAAGTTGCCGACTGGCTTCCATTCAAAAAGAATTGTCTACATACCTTTGCAATATCATTAGTACTGTTCTTTATGCGCCCACCCACCCCCCCCCAAAAAAAAGAAACGTGTATTAAGCTGACTCCATTTTGGTATATTAAAGGCAACAGATCATTTTGACATCTATATGGGATTTTTACGAATTCTTATATTTTTTGGCAAACACATTTGCTATATCTGAAGGGCGGGTCTTGTCATCAACACTTTCTCTGACGTTTGATATGTTTCTGGACATACCTGTTACGAAAGACAGTGCTTTTGACAGTAAAATGTGGTCTTATGAGAGGTACATGTACAAGTAGCCAAAAAAAAGTACCAACTAAAATCTGTGAAAATGTAGTTTTAAATGGCTAGTGGTCTCTGATCGGGGTGGTCGTTAGCAACGGCAAATACTGCACTAGTAAATTGTACAGTACTATCCAATTAAGATAAATAAGTTTTAATAGTATTGCCCGGTTGGATATTTCAATTGGATATTCCAATTGGAAAATCCCATTGGCCAAGCCAATTGGCCTGTGCAGTTGGACCAAACAAAAGTACATTTTGATGAACTCTCCACCAAATACACTCTAAATATAGATTTCATAGGTGATTAATGCTCTTGATGCGGAGCACAACATGCTAAATAGGTACAAGACATGCAGGGACTCTGAAAAGATGGTTTTTATGGGATACTTGACCATTACTTAAGAGTGCTTAACCCAGGGATTTCACAGTCTCCAATAATATATATATACATATATATATACATATATATATACATATATATATATATATTTATATATATGTATATGTATATATATATATATATATATATATATATATATATATATATATATATATATATATATATGTATGTGTGTATTTGATTAATAAATTGGAACTTTTGCAGCAAACTTGTAGATCACCTTTAATTAATGTGTTCCCGGTAAAATTTTAATGATGTTTAGCTTCATATAGCTCATTTGTGGGGTAGTTTTGTGTGAGAGAAAGAATTAATGGATCCCATTGGATGAATAAAAAGATGAGATCCAGCTTGGATACCATGGACTGCCAAATCGTATACCATAGAATACCATGTTATCCTAGTGATAGTTATATTTCAATATCTTAAATTTTAGACACCCTATGGAATATATTTGGTACAGACACAATGGAAACAGTAACCGTTGTTAGCATGCAAAATATCAGATTCCTACTTTGTTTCTCTCTCTCTCTCTCTCTCTCTCTCTCTCTCTCTCTCTCTCTCTCTCTCTCTCTCTCTCTCTCTCTCTCTCTCTCTCTCTCTCTCTCAAGGAGGCTGCCCCCTCAGTTGCTCCTTCTCGTACGATACTATTCAAATCATCCCTCAACAAAAGTTGTTCCCTTCCTACTCAAATATTTGCAAAATGTAATGTAACTAGATTCCAAAAAGGTTGTGATGACCGATATCATGATTAAGTTGCGTAGCAAAGGGTTTTGAGCATTGAATTTTCAAGTGTGTATTTAATTGCCTGGGGGAACAAATTTGATGTAGCTGGTAGACAGTCTGGTTTTATTTCTCAACACGGTATCATCAACCAGCTTCATTTTCTTGCATAGTGAGTTTGCAAAAGCTTCGACATGCAGAAAGAAGTAAGAGTTGTGTCTTGCGACACCACCAAGGCTTTGATAAGGTGTATTATACTGCCATATTACACAAACTAAGAACGTTACATGTCTCGGGAGCTCTACCTTATTTATCTAATAGTTGCCTGAAATATCGTCAACAGAGAGTGGTGACACATGGAGAGTTTTCAAATTGGGGAAAAAGTTCCCCAGGGCTCCGTTCTTGGGTCTCTCTACTTTCTTATCTATGTCAACAACATAGTCGACATTGTAACCTCTAAACAAAAGACTTTATGCCAATGATGTAATTTTTTACATCACTATTGACGATCAAAACTGGCTTTCCTGTTACTATGAATGATGACATTTAACACATTGAAAATTGGTCTAAGCAATGGTAAATTACGTTCAACAGCTCCAAAAAATATTAGTAAGAGGCGACACAGCATCCCCATGCTCTTTTTCAATGTACTACACTTGAGGGTGTACAACACAAGCATTTAGGTCTTATTTTCAGTGCAGATTTGTAATGGTCGCCTCGCATTGATCTTGTCATCCACAAAACAATTAATTGGGTTACTAATATCTTTATTAAAACCCCCATACCCGAGGAATGTAAGATAATACATGCAGATTACATACAATAATTACATACAATATCACATAGCACCTACAATAACATAATTCCATTAGAGACATTTGCAAAATCACCCTTGGAAAACGTTTACATGAGCATTTTAAATGAAACGTACAAGAAATTACACACAAAACAGAATAAGAATAAGCAATTCGCTGGAGCACCAACCGACACTGCTGCCCACTGGAGCTAAGGGGCTCGAGTGAGCAGCGAAGCCAATCGATGTTCCAATGAACCCCTGTCATTAAAATCAAGGTGGTAAATAAATTTACCCAGTGAGTCGGAAATACCATCTGGTGCTGCAGAAATAAATGAGAAGCCCTGACAAAAAAGACAATTCAGGGGGATATCATAGCTGCACATGTGCTGGCACAACGATCCTGGAATGGATTCTCATTCAGAAATATATATAAAAAGAGTACAGAACAAGCACGATATTGAATCTGTCCGATTCTATCGATAAGCGAGGCACATCCTGTTTCACACAGTTCAAAACAGAGGGAATACTAAGGGCCTGGAGAAGACGCCAATGACGGTTGTGTTTCCCAAGGTCCAAGGAAGCTTTAATAAAAGTTCTCTGAGTGGATTCTAATTGTGTCCAATTACTGTTACATAAATCAATAAAATTCATCCCATATGTAATATTCGGTACACCGTTTTCCACAAATAAGTTTTGACCCGAGAGCCCAGTCTAGAAAACGCCATGCCAGCACTGCCCAGCCTGTAAATAGCACATCTGGTGGCAGCGCACCTAATATTTACGTGTGTATTAAATGATCATCTGGCAGAATATATGAGTGCCAGAATTTCAATCTAGTATAGTATCAAATGTATCAAAGCCAAGACTCCATTGAAAAGATAGAACACTTTTAGTGGGATAAAAAGGGCAAATACGCCTAGTCACTCTACATTTAGATTTAGTACGACTGAAAGAAAGCTGCCAGTCATCCGGATAATTAGTACATATATTAATAAGTTCTTGGGGGCCAGAAACAGTGGCTGATAAAAATGTTATGTCATCTGCATAAGCCATACTGTTCAATTTAGTGTCACCTATGTGGATTCATGATTAGCTTCCTGCAGTTCACACTAGAGACCATCAATATAAAATATTGATAATTTTGGGAGGAAGAATGCTCCCCTGTCGAGTGCCACGATGTAAACGCCCCGGTCTAAATTTGGATGGTGTGAAATCTGACTGCCTTAAGTTGACCAGGTCGTTGCAGACAAGGGTGGACTTGTCCGCAATGACAACTACCAGATTCGATCTCCAAGTTCAATGCTTTTATTCTCCTTCCTTGTACAATGTTTGATCTGCCAATCTGCTTAGGCTCTTTGGTTCCTCCTTCAGAAATCTCTTGGGAAGCTCCAAACAACTTGTGATAGTGAGAGTTACCACTCTGCCTAGCAAGGCAACTGTACCTCCTTATATACTCAGTTATGAGTGGAATTTCCCATAAAATCTGCTATGCAGCAGTTACATCTGGCTCAAACCAGACATATCCAGTTTAATACTATTATTATTATGTTCCAAGTAAACAAGACTTGATTCAGTGATGGCAAAACCCTAAACTAGGTTTCTCTTGGACTATAAAGTGGCTCCCTCTATCAGGTATTGTGTATATGAAACTTCCCCTACTTCTATTCTTATACCAGAGATGACATATCAGGGTGAATAAGTACATAAACAAACATGACAGAAAAGACTACCTATTTACATGTATGGATTTGTCATGATCCATACAATCTCAATCTGAACTTAAAATATCAGTTAATTAATTCTGAGAAGAATTAATTCCACTTTTACCCAACACACTTTTTGTACTGTACACTCGTCCACCCCTTAAAAAGTTTCCAAAGATCTCTATCTTTGCAACTTACTTTACTCTTAACATTACAATTCAATTCAATACAATACAATAAAATACATTATACAATACGAATATGTCAGGATTATACAATACAATACAATTAAATAGTGATCAAATATTCCTTACCTAATTAAGCAGGCTAGGCTATATGTATTGCCCAGGGCTTGCAGGCATGCAGTAACTCGTCAGGATGATGTTACCTGCTCTTTAAGTTACTTATATTCACACTGAACTGACTTCTTGGGCAATAGTGCTCGCCACTATGTTTTACAAAACATAGAAAATTAAGATGTATAATATGAACATAAATATGACTGGCACATATTAATGTTTTGACATATCACACAACCCTTGTATCAGTTTTGTTTAAACTGCTTCATTACCGTATATTGAAGTATTTTTCCCAGCAGATGTACCAATCTCGCTATAGTTAGGAAATTGTGAAGGATATAGGGAAGCTAACTTTGGCTTCTCAGTTACCTTCAAATTATGCATTTCAATATGATCATTTGCATCATCATCCACTTTATGGCTCTTATGTTCTTCCACAGCATTATCTGTGGGCTTACCTGTAAGCTTACTTTATTTTCCCTTAATACCAGTCCAATGGTATTTGTATATATAACATGCAATTACACTTCCAGCAATCAGCAGTAATGCCAGGATTCCTAATACCACCCAAGACGCATGGCCACCATGTTTTGTCTAATTGATTACTGCTTCCGGTTCTATTAGTGGTGTTAATTGAATATGTGAAACTGGTCGCATTGCCTGAAATTTAACCTTCTTTAATTCCTTCAGAGCGTCCCCCTCCGGTATTACTTGTTGTATATTTAAGGTTGATGGTATTTCCTTAATACGCAATGCATGGACTGAAAGTCGGCCAATCCTTTCTGTCATACCAGGTAAGATCCAATGTGTTCCACTAACAGTACAACCATCCCTAACCTGAATTAGGTAGGTTCCTGCCTGAAGTTGTTGAGACCGTTATGGACTAGATGTGCATCTAGTATAAACTGTCTCACCCCAAGTTATGAGAACATAATCTCCTAACGCTATCTCAAAGGCCTGAGACAAATCACTTGTTTGTGTAAGTCTCACTGCACATGTGGTTCTCAATTCAGTATTCTGGGACAGAATGGCTCGTATACATGACTTTGCATTGGGTGTATAGATTGGGCCTGTTCGACAAACAATAGGGAAATATCCTAAACATTAGCGTGGATGGAAAATCCCTCCTGTAAGTGGATTTGTTCCTACTTCCGTCTGTTTAACTATCAGCTGTATAGCTAAACCTGATTTATTGTATGGCTGAGGCCAGCTATGAATGTTATACTGCCAATAGTCTGTCTCCCTTACTAATGGAATTTTGACTCTGTATATCAAAGTAGTCTCGTCCCATACCGGTACAACTTGAACGTACTCATAACACCATTGTATTGGTGATACTGGTCTTGTCCTTGGTGATGTGGCTTTTTGTAGAAGTTCCTTGAGTCTGTTCAGTGGAAGTAATTCCTCTGTCAATCTTCCTACTTCCAAGGAAGATTTCTGTCGTCGGAATTTGTCCAACTGCCCAATATAGTTATTTACCATTCCTTCAAATAAACTGACAGCTTTGTCTATATTCCTCATTACCCATAGTTGTCTTATGAAATACCTGTTTATCATGGTATTATTTCTAAGTAAATGATATCTTGTCACAATAATTGTATTTAAATAAGTTTTCAAAATGTTAATCTTTTGTGAATTTTGACTTGCTTCCATATGTGTATGATTTAGTATTGTCAACATTTGATTTTGTTGATGTACAATTAACTTGTTCTGTAATCGGTTCCATGATACTGCTCTTCTGATTTCATCAATTCCTTGGTCCGTGGCAACTCCAAATAATGAACTTGCAATATTTCCAATAAAGTTGAATAGTCCTCTTTTTCTTCTAGAAGTTCGGTTGATTCCTTTGTTCGTCCTTTTCTCTGTTGGATTAAGCTCGACGTGAAGTTGTAAGAGTTCCAATTTTGTCTTCAAACGATCCATCCAGTGAAGTTTGTCTGCCAGCTGCATATCCTTTACTGATTTGATTACTTTGTCAATATTCATGAATTGTTGAATTATGTTGCTGGGGTCTGATGGTCCATCCAAAGTAACTAAGACGGTCCACTCAGCTGTTTGTACTTTCATCCAAAATTTTCTTGTTATTAAGACTCCATCTGCCAAAGTTTTAATGTCATCTGCTGAAGTCTGAGTAACGATGCTCATGGTCATTATGAACATTACTGCTTCATAGCCTCGGTAGATTCTTTTGTTTCCATTGGAATACATGGTTTCTTTTGCAAAAGTAGTTGACCCTCTGCGTGATCTAGCTGTCTTTTCCTGAATCTGGTAAAGTATCTTGGTTTCTCCTGTGGTTGTCTACTGCTTGGTCCTGGTGTTGGTTCCTCTGATTGATCTTCAGGCTGTTCTGTTGCTTCCTCACCCTCAGTCTGCTCTGGTTGAGTTTGAGGGTAAAACTGAGCTGTGGGTTGTGGAACTGCAGTATTTCTACTGTTCCTAACAGGACGTGGGTGTATGTCATCCCATACCATATTTGGATCAACCAATCTGATCTTGTTCTGGTTGACAACTTTGTTTTTTCCAGTTTGTTGTTGATGTAACCAGCATACTTTTCCTCTAACTCGTATGACTTCATACTGGGGATCTCATCTGGTTGTCAGTGTTAGACTTTCTTGAGCTTTAAGTACCACTGTATCACCTACTTGAATATCACCAGCATTGGCTTTCTGATTCAATCTCTCCCGATTGAACTTTCTAGACTCTTCTAGATTCTGTCTAGCACTAGTGACAGCATCAGATAAATCACTGAGACGTCCTTGTAATGTTTCAGTTCCCTTCCTCAACATTTTTGTTAAAGGCAATCTTCCTCTCCTACCATACAATAGGTAGAATGGGGTATACCCAGTACTTATACTAACACTATTTCTATATGCTAGTAATGCGTTTGAGAGTTATTCTTCCCATTTCCTTGCATTGTTATTCACCAATTTAGCAACCATTTCCTTCAATGTCCTGTTGAATCTTTCAAATTTGCCATTGGCCTGAGGATTATAAGGTGTGGTTCTACTGTGATCCACTCCCATTCCTTTCAAGTATTCTTTCAAAACTTTAGCATTAAACTCCTGTCCTTGATCTGTAATAATAATTTCTGGAATGCCATGTCTTGGAAAGAAGTCTTTTGCAAGTGCTTCTTCTACCTCTAAAGATGTTTTAGAAGGCAAAGGATAACTTTCTGCCCAACCACTATAGTGATCTATAATGTTCAAACAATACTTGTTTCCTCTGTCTGTAATACCAAACGGACCTATGAGATCCATTCCTACAATCTGCATAGGGTAATTTGGAATAGGCATTTCTCCCATCCTAGTATGATCTTGCCAAGGAGTATGTATAGTGCAAGTCGGACAGCATTTAAGCTGTTCTATAATATCTTTCCTCATTCCTGGCCAGACATAAGCCTCTCTTGTCCTACATAAAGTCTTATGCACTAACATGTGGCCTACATCTTTCTGACAACGTTCTAACACCTTTTTCCTGTATTGTTGGAGCAAAACTAACCTCAGATAACTAGCATCCGTTGAAGTTGGTTGTTTGGTTGAATACAACAATCCCTGAAATACTTCATATGAAGTATCCTCATTTTGTGCTTCTTGAAAGAGATTCTGAAATTCTTTCTGTTGTTTTTGTTTAACTTCTTCAGGATTCAATTCATCTGCTTCTAATGGAATTCTGTCCATAACATCATCTTGTATTACATCTGGGTCAACCTACTCTTCTGTATCAAAAGTGTTAACCTCTTCCCTTGGTTTTATTCGACACAATACATCTGCCCTGATATTTTTCTTTCTTTCTATGTACTCTATTTTCGCACCAAATTCTGCTAATAGGACGGCCCATCCTTGTATTTTGGTATTTATCATCTCTTTAGTAAATAAAGATATGAGAGGTTTGTGGTCCGTGTACACTGTGAATTCTGTCCCCCCCCCCCATAAATACGGTCGGAGTTTTGACACACAGTAAACTACAGCATAGGCTTCCTTCTCTATAGTAGCCCATTTCAATTGTGTTCCTGACAATTGATGTGAAACATATTGTATGACCCTCTCTACCCCTTTTTCATCATCCTGTACTTGTAAACCACCAACAGCATGACCACAAGCATTAGTGTACAACTTGTATGGTTTGTTAATATGTGGATATGCCATGACCTCTCGTGATTGCAAAAGTTCTTTTAACTTTTGAAAACTTTGTTCCTGTTCCTTCCCCCAGGTGAAAGGTTGATATTTCTTTGTCAACTGATATAAAGGTGCAGCAATCTCAGCATAATTTGGAACTGTTCTTGAATAATAATTACACATTCCTAAAAATGATCTCCCTTCAATGTAGTAGGAGCATCCATTTTAACAATGGCATCCACTTTTTCTGGATTTATACAAATACCTTCTTGATTTATAATGTAACCAAGAAGTTTGACTTCCGTTTTTTCAAAGGAACACTTGGATGGTTTGACTTTGAGTCCAGCACTTTGTTATCTTCGGAATACCTCTTCCAAATCTTTTGCATGTGTATCTTTGTCTTTACTATTGATAACAATGTCATCTATGTACACAAATACACATTTACCTATTAGTCCTGATAAGACTTTGTCCATGATTCTCTGAAATTTGCGGGAGCGTTAACTAACACAAAAGGCATTCTAAGGAATTCATATAATCCCTGATGACAAATAAAAGCTGTTTTTGGAATAGCTTCCTGTGAAACCGGAATTTGCCAGTAGCCAATCTTTAGATCTAGGATATTATAAATCCCAGCACCACCTACCAGATCAAAGATGTCTTGAATTAATGGTAAAGGGCAGCTATCTTTCTTTGTCACATCATTCAACTTCTGGTAGTCCACACAAAATCATGTAGAACCATCTGGTTTTGGCACCAAGGTCACTGGTGAAGCCCAAGGACTTGAACTTGGTTGTTTTATTCCATCTTCCAACATTTTTTCTACTTCCTCTTCTATAACCTTCCTTTTTGACAAAGGAGTTCTATATGCCCTTCGTTTTATAGGTGAATGTCCTTGAGTATCAATTACCAGAGAATCTAAGTAACAATATCCATGTGGGTCTGTCTTATCTCTAAATACATCACTATATTTTTCCAATACATGATCAATAGCAGCATGTCCTGTACATCTGTCTGATTTTCCTACAATTGAATCCTTTTTTCCATGTTTATTTACAACATTGCCACCATTTCTAATTTTTGTTGTTAATGGTCAATCATTCTTAACCCATGTCAATGTTCTTTTTGGATAATTTTTAATGCCCTGTCCTTTATTCAAAAGATCATGACCCAAAATCATGTCATGAGAAATTCCTTTTACAATTATAACTTTAGCTACAGTAGCATTATCAATTTTAATCTCTGTTTGTCCCAAAACCTTTAATTTTTCTCCCGAAACACTAACAATAAATGTGCATGGTTGAAGAAGTTTTGATCTTCCAATACATGGACACAACTTGTCAAACAGTCTTTCGTGCAACAAGGTCACACTAGCACCAGTCTCGAGGAGAGCGCCACACTTAGCCCCTGACAAAGTCAGTGCAATGTCCCACCTACCTCCAGTTTACCCTGCCGCAGCCTCTAGTTTAAAGAATTGTGACTTGTTGGTCTTTGCACTGTTTTTTGTTGTTGTTGTTGTTGTTGTTGTTGGTCAGCCATCTTTTTCTTCAGTCCGCTGCTCTGTGTCCCATTCCCCTGAATGTTTCTCATCATGGGCCTGGATTGACATGGCATGTTGGGTCTTGCTTCCAACCTGTTGATCCTGTCCGTCAGTCTCTGTTGGGTTCTGGCAGTGGTCTCCAGTAATTTTAATACCTCCTTCATATTATTTTCCAGTCCTCCAATCTCCATTGGTTCCTTGGTCCTTTTCCATTCCAGTCCTCTAAACATCCCCAGTCCAGCCTCTTGTTTTTCTGTGTATTTCATCGCCTCTTCTAGTGTTTTAGGTCTCGATTCCACAATTAATTTCTTTGCTAACTCAGCATTGTGCAAAGCTTTTGTATAAGCCCTGACAATTGTCTGTTCTGCGTCAGCACTTCTGTTTCCAGTGTATGCACAGTGTGCAGCTTCTCTGAACTTTCTGTTGAAATGCCCAAATTTTCATAGTCTGCTTGTTCTTTTTTGTCAAGTTCATTCTTCAGACGTTCGTCCTCTTTGGCAGAAAGAAATGATTTTCTGATATGTGTCTTCAGGTCATCCCAAGGAGTAGCACGTCGGGCTGGTTGTAGGTCCAAAAATCTCTCTACGTCTTTCTTCAGAAATCCGGTGATGGATTTTGTCACAATGTGGATGACAGCTCCAGGAATTTCTGGTAGATATGGAATACTCATATCCACTTCATCAAGCCATTCTCTAACATCAGCTGCTACTTGTCCATCACACTTTCTTATGGTCTTTACAATGGATTTTACTTTTTTCAGTTCTTTTGTAGTCAGTATGCCGTGCTCCCATGTCTTGATTCAGATCCTGTATCATTTTAGAGATGCCTTCCGACAAAACTGTAAATTGGTCTTGATTCATTTTGTCTTTTATTTCTGGTCTTAGTCTTGGTCCTGGCCTACTTGTAATCTTCGGAGTCTTCCGAGAGTAGTGTGATGAGTTGTTCCTGTTCTTGTTGTTCGTATATTCTTGCTAATTTTTGTCTTAACCGATGAACTTGCCTTATGACTTCTCTTTTCTCTTCTCTTAACCTTCTTCGGTTTTCTCTCTCCCGACTTCTTTCAGCTAGCCAACGGTTTCTTGATGTTACTGCAGGTTCTGTAATTTACATACGGGCAACCTGTCTGGTCTGTGTTGACTGGTTTGAGGTGTCTGGTTCTGGTTCAGGTTCTTCAGTTGGAGTTGGTACTGGCTTGTGTTGATGCCCGTATATGGTATCGTCTTGAATATCTGTGATGTAACAATCACTGTCCTCTTCGTCTGAACTACTCACCACTATGTAGTTCAGGTGCACTTGAGCCATCGACAATCAGTTGATTCCAAGGTATGAAGAATCCTGGCAAGCTCGCCAATTATTTACACACCCAGGTCTAAATTTCGATGGTGTGAAATCTGACTGCGTTAAGTTGACCAGGTTGTTGTACACAAGGGTGGACTTGTCCGCAATGACAACTTCCAGATTCGATCTCCAAGTTCAATTCTTTTATTCTTCTTCCTTGTACAATGTTTGATCTGCCAATCTGGTTAGACTCTTTGGTTCCGCCTTCAGAAATCTCTTCAAAGCTCCAAACAACTCGTTATAGTGAGAGTTACCACTCTGCCTAGCAAGGCAACTGTACCTCCTTATATACCCAGTTATGAGTCAGACACAGCGGAAATTCCCATGAAATCTGCAACACAGCAGTTATATCTGGCTCAAACCAGACATATCCAGTTAAATCCTATATACAAACATGACAGAAAGACTACCTATTCGTATGTATGGATTTGTCATAATCCGTACAATCTCAATCTGAACTTAAAATATCAGTCAATTAATTCTGAGAAGAATTAATTCCACTTTCACACAACACACTTTTTCTTACTGTACAATCTCACATCCATCACTGTCATGAACAACTGCTATATCCTGTAACTTGTTTACACATCCTGTATTGACTCATTACCTTGTGACTGTATCTAGGTGTTGTTCTTGCATAACAACCATCATTAATTTAACACTCTGGGTCTTTCCAGTGCGTCAGTAATTATAATATTTCACAATCTTACCATTTGTACACTCTGGGGAATTCCACTGTTCCGCCAATTACACAACAATGTTTAGGGGATTTTTACTGTACTTCCCCTTTCCCAAATATAACCTCCAATAATAACTCATCATGGTTATACCATGGTTATTCTGAGAACCAACCAGATTGACAATATTTGTTAAAATATCCCCTAGGGTAATCCCCTGAGGATACACCTAAAGTCTGGGGTAAAGACTTTACAACAAGTTACCTGAAACCAATCACTAAATATGTAATTCCATTTGACAACAGAATAAAGGATCTTGTACCATTTATAAAGGAACAGGCAATAGGTGGTATCAACCTGTCCCCAAAGTTTATAAAATAACCCCAACATTTTTCAGCTCTTAATACTTTCATTTTTTATTATAAGGTTATTTCTGATGTTTTAGAGAACGAGGCTATCGTTCCTATACTAAAAAAACATGAAATGAATCCCAACAATCCCTCGTTTTACTGCCCTATTTCTGTATGCTCTATATATTCAAAGCTTGCCAAATTATCTATTGACATTCTAGACAATGTTTGTGGTAGTCAATTCGGGTTTAGAAAAATGAGAGGGACTGATACGTTAACTTTTTTATCGAATTATGTTATCTCCTTTTACAGTGGCAATCTGGCATGAGGGATTATTGAATAAACGTATGGTTATCCTTGGATCCAAGGCCTGATTTTGTACGTCATTTCGTAAAAAGTTCATCGCAAAAGAACCTGGTGTCTTTGATGTCTTTGTTTTTCTACTGAGTCATCCTTGTTTTATTTTGCACATCGTATCTTAAGATATAAAAGGAAGTCTGTGATATTCAAAAGCATCACAACTTACTGGGTATTGATGGCTCCACGATGATTGAAACGTTTTTCATTCGTAAAGTGGCGTTTGCTGTAAGAATATGCATATGACATGTAAGTAGATCCATTCAAGCAAGATATAATGGGACACGTTTTTATTTGCGAAGTTGTGGCTGTGGCATTGAAGTACGTATTATATGTTAACAGATTCATTCCAGCAATTTAAACCATGTTCACCTCGACAAAGTAACAAATCTAAATCATCGTCACATCGTGGTATATCATTTGATTCTCAAGATGTGTTAAAAAAAGTAAAATGGTATGAAATTTATATCTTACTATAAATAGAACTGAGAGCTGAGAGGTAGTTTGTCCCAATTGTCATTTATTTGGTGTACAGCATTGAAATATAATGGTACAGCTTCATAACCCTTTTGTTTTACTCTTAAATGGGTCTAAAAGTGTCTCCCGTTCTATCTCTTCAAAATTGGTGTACAATACATTCCAAAATCACTTTCGATGGTTTTCAGCCTTAAAGAAATAAAACCCTCTCCACGAGCTCTTATGTGACCTTGTATCTCATTAAGAGAAAAGAGCTTGTGCCTTGCTTTTTCATGAACAAGTCAAAAAATATTTGTTATTTACAGAAAAGGACACACCAAGTGAAGTCACATGATCGAGGCCGTTATCCCTGCAGTTTAACACTGACAAGACATAAATCCATTGCTTTTATGTATTTTGTGTGGATATTTTCCCTCGGAATATATTAGGCCATGAGCATCGCAGCATATACATTCAGGCACGGTTTATATTTTCAAGTCAAGAAGGGACAAGTTGTAAGTAAAATGATGTATAGAAGGTACTGGTTCAAATTCCATCAATGTACTGCCGTCTGTCCGATTTTCTGGCAAAAAATATATTTCCGACCCCTCAAAGCTTTGTTCCAAATACAGAATCAACAATTGATCAGAACAGAAACAAAGTAGGCTGAGGAAAGCTGCTTACACATTTAAAATGTGGCACGAAAAGAGGCAAATCATCCTTGAATTGCATCCACCAAAAGCTGAATTTGTTTTAAGCGGTTAAGAGACCTTAAGAAAAGGCCAAAATAGAACATCTAGAATTCAAGCAATGCCTGTTAAATATGTATGAGCTGAGGATTGGGCAACTTTTACTGAATTCAAGTCGCTATATAAAAACACCCGTGTAAGAGCTCACTGACCTTGAGAATGAGGTTAAGCTAATCCCTTTACATTCTGTAGCTAATTTTACCATAAGGCATACTTGAGCGAAATATAAAAACCATATTATTACATTTAATTGTTACCCCTTTTTTTAAGTTATTTTGTACACAAACTTTCACGAAAAACGACCGCGTATTGCTGAAAATGGGACAAGGTCACTCATTTGAAATCCGAGGCCCCATTGGGTTTGTGTGTGTGTGTGTGTGTGTGTGTTTTGTTTTTGTTTGTTTGTTTGTTTTTTAATGTCTTAGTTCTGTCTTTTTTGTTAGTACCACCAAAATTGATTTGCTGCACGCCATCTTGTGGGTTTGACAATGATGGCAAAGTCATTCAGCGTTAGTTCAAAGGAAAGCTTACAGAGACAAATATCCTCACCAGGCTTTTTCAGGTAGTTTAAAAGCGGATAATCTTTAAGCAACCTGTCCCTCCAAGAGTAAGGTCAAGGTCATCCATCTACAGCAACAGCCAGAGCTGCTTTAAATACATAATTTTGAAAGAGATTTGGAAAATACACCGACGAGAGAGAGAATTCCCCCAGACCCGAGTGTAGGAGCTTGGCACGAACGATACTCACATATATTAGATGATGCCACACCAACAGATCCTGTACAGTCGTTGTCATTTGGATGTAGCACTAACACTATAAATATCCTCATATCTTTCTTCGACGTCCTCTGTGTAAACGACATAAAACCATAGCAAGCCATGTAATTTTTAATTCTTATTGGGTAAAGGTGAGCGTACATATGAAGTTCAAAATTTGCGAGTATTGTCAGCTGTACTTTAGCATTCTTCATAAACCTGGTTACTATATCCAAAAATAGAATAAAAGCAAATGTCGCTTTAAGAGTTCGTACAAGTAGGTGGTGCGAAGTGCTATGTGATGAAAATGAGACTACTAGTTTTGTTTCGATTTTACAAAACCGAGCTCTTACAGTACAAACGGTCAAGGTTCAAAGTATATATATATATATATATATATATATATATATATATATATATATATATATATATATATATATATATATATAAAGAGAGAGAGAGAGAGTCTAGCACCCATTTAGGACTTGTTGTAGTTATTGTTACTGTCATTGTTAATTTGTTTACTCAGTGGACTTATGAATGAGGAATCAGGATAATGTTTAGGGACATAATTATAGATAAATGGCAAGATGGGCTTTCGAAATTACTTGTAAAACCCAAAACAATCATGAGCAGTGAGAAAAGCACTGAAAACGGTTCAGCGTTAGCCTCGAGCGCTGATTTTGTTCACTGTAACGTTACTAACAATAAATTCAAATTGAAAAACCCCTGATCGGAAAATTAAGTATTGTCTTGTGAATCTTCCAATATCATTTATTTGATATCCTGCATCAAATGTAAATCACAATATACTCAGTCCCATTTCAAATTGAAATTTGTTCCTTACATGATTCCCAAGGACTGCAAATAAAAGATCCCCATATTTTTCCAATTAATATGACAACAATATTGGCCAAAGTATCATGAATTACAAGAAATTTCTGGCTTCAATTACTTTTGAGGATATCGCAGAGAATCAAAATTGTGATTGTATGTCTAAGAGTGAATATTCTAAGTTTGTTGATGCATGCCAAAAACATGGATTTCCAGGTAATCTTGATATAATATAAAATTTAGTTTCAAAAGAATTGATGAAAAAAGTACAAAATTTCGGATATATTCTTAGTTGAACATTGACCGTATTTTTCAGGATACACGTGATGCATTTGATCCCTACTGTATGAAATAGGCAGAGAAGGAAAAAATGGAATTTTATAAATTTGAAGGATGGTCATCAAACTTGAAATAAACCTGAAATATAATTCATCGTTACAAATCACATATTTAGAATACAATGCAGTTAAGCTAAAACAGCCCAAAGTTTCGAAAGCAGTCAAAGAACCACAAGAAGGATTACTTACATTGATAAGGCAGGTAACAATTTTAGGATGTTTTGCAAAATGGACTTGGTAAAAACCATATTTCAGACATAACAGAAAATGACGTATACAAAATACGCAAACAATCCATTGATAATTTGACAGATACACATGACGCTGAGATGAAAAAGAATTTTAATATCAAAGTTTCTGAAGAGGACTCTTCTATTCCACTTTTGTCTCCGATACCTAATTTACATAAAAACCCTTTTAAATCTGGATTCATAGCAGTTGCTTTAAGTTGTACAAAAACACAATTATCAAAGGAAGTAACATTGTGTTTGACTGCAATTAGGAATCATTTCCGTAAATACTGCAATGCAATTTCGAGAAACTGTGAAATAAATTGGGGTTTTTTTGGAGTATTAGCATTCTTTCCAGTTTATGTCTAAAATCAAAGATTTAAAAGCAAAAAATATCGAATGTTTTGATTTTTCTACACTGTACAAAAATCTACACACAGATGAAGTCAAATGTTTTCTTTCAGAATTAATAAGCAAAACGTTTAAACATAATGGTAAAGCGTACATAAATATTAATTCATATACAAAGACAGCATATTGGGCACACAATAAATAATCAAAAAGTACCCTTAACAATTTCATTATTGAACCTTTGATAGATGCTTTAATATTTCTTTTGCACATGTGTATATATATATATATATATATATATATATATATATATATATATATATATATATATATATATATAATATATATATATATATATATATATATATATATATATATATATATATGGACACTTCTGGGACTGGCAGAAAGTGTCAACAATTGGCAGGTGTCCACAAAAAACAGGTATTTTCAACAAGAAAATTGGCATTTGTGGTCTGGGCATAGCTATCTACATAAAACATGTGATGCATGTGCCTGCATTACAGAGATAATAAGAAGGACATATATGTATATATATATATATATATATATATATATATATATATATATATATATATATATATATATATATATTATATGTATATATACATGTATAGTAAACTAAATATAGCACAGAATAAATGTTATGCAATATTATCCCATTGACCCAGAAGGATATAAAATTATTCACGTTTGTGTGTACAGACATATATATATATATATATATATATATATATATATATATATATATATATATATACACATATATATATATATATATATATATATATATATATATATATATATATATATATGTACGCGTGTGTTTGTGTCACATTACAGACTAAGCTATTTCACTGCTATGACCTATGATTTTGTAGCATTAGACGGCCTCAATGTAATGTTGAGTCTTATTTAGAATAATTTTCGTTATTTCGAGATTGTGAGATATTTTGGTAGACATATATGTTATCTGTTATATATGCAAATTTTCCAAGTTGTAGCCCCAAAACAATCTGAAAAGACAAAGATCCAAAGCCTTTCATTTCTAATGGTAGTCGACGGCCCATGATGCCCTTCAGATCTTAATTGCTGACAATAGGTATCTGCACCAAAACTGCCGTTTGTTCCCTGATTTTAGAAGCTTATTAACTTTTTGACGGTGAAAATATATCAGGCAATTTCAAAGAAACGATCACATATCATTATATACTTATCAGAAACGAAAGGTTCGGCATTCATCACTTTTAAAAGAAAGGAAAGAAAAGAAAAGAAAAGAAAAGAAAAGAAAAGAAAAGAAAAGAAAAAACATTCTTCCATGTGTATCAGCTTTGTAAAAGCTTATCCTCTCTTCAGAAAATGTTGGCAGCTATACATGCTGACATTATACTTGAACAATTTTATTTATTTTACCTCGAATATTTTAACAAGGAATATCCAAAGTTTTACATACAACAAATACCCCCACCATCACCACCATCGCCACCACCAAAAACAAATAAACAAACAAAAACAAGAAAAAAACACAGTTGTACCTAAACCACTTGTGCTTACAGAGTAATGTTGAATTTGGTGTTCTCGTTTTATTGCAAACACATTAAGCAAGACCTTGTGGTCAGTTTAGTGCGATGTTCATCACATTATGAATGTGTATATCTGTGACATTTCGTTTAGAACAAACCCTGTGAACAAAACTGTAAAACTTGCACCTCCATGTCAGACTTTGGAGACACAATATAAGCATGTGGCTTAAAATTATATCAAATTTAGACGCGATATCGGAGTCAAATAACCGCAATCGTAACCGTTTTAGGGTATCATCATTCTTTAAAAAATCTTTGAATGTACTTCAGACATAAGTAAGTTGTTGTACAATATCTGATAACATAGATACCTTTTTTTCTAGTGCCGGGTAACACACATTATATCATATACACCAATAGGTTGAAGTTGCTTTTTTATATATCAGCAATGTAATAATCACAATTTATCTCATGATTTTATGATGTCGGGTACACTGCGGGTGTTCCCTTACAAAATAAAAATTCTGGGATCATGCTGAATTATGCTGGTATTTGCAGGACATGCTGAGAAGTGCTGGAACCACGTTGCATTTTGCTGGAAAAAGGACTTAATTTTTTCTCGATATTCTGGTTTTTGCTGCCAGTGCTGGATACTGTTGGAAACATGCTGGGTTTTGTTAGAAAAAAAAAATAGTTTTTTTTCAGGGTATTCTCATTGTTGCTGGGAATGCTGGGTATTGCTGGAAACAGGCTGGATTTTCCTGGAGAGAGAACTTAGTCTTTTCAGGGTTTTTCTTGTTTTTACTTCGGATGCTGGATATCGCTGGGAGCATGCTTGATTTGGCTGGGAAAAGAACTTGTAAAATTTTAGAATGTTAGATTTTTGTTAAAGATGCTGGATTTTGCTGGAGTAGGCCTCAGGGTACAGAACTTAGAAAATTTTGAATCTTGAGTCTTTGACAGCCCAGCAGAACCCGGCACAGTGTCAATTCTGTTACTGCCTAGTTTTTGATGGGCATGCTGGATTTTGGTTGTTAAGATTTTGCTGAAATTTACTGGTACAATATAGTCCAGCAAATTCTTAAGTGTTACCACAGTGTGTTTTTGCTAGATTTTGTCACATTTCTCAACCGAGCAAATGATTACGTTTTGGTGTTGTGTGGCTTTTTTTTTTTTTTTTTTTTTTTTTGCTGGACCTGCTAGATTACAATTAAAAAAGATCTCGATCTTGGTAAGATATTTAATGGTCAAGATTTCTGTGGAAGGAAGGCTGCATGGGCGATAAAGGAGGAACAAGTGCGTCTACCTTCGCTCAATTTCCAATTATAATCTCGATGTTTCAGCATTATTAATTGGCCCCAAAAGTTTTATTTTAGTATGCAATCTTATGTATATATCTTATAACTGGATCTTTAATTACCTGTGCCAGATTTTTGGGAAATTCATTAGACTTATACCTATCAAAATATTGAATGAAGATACAAAATATTCGATCATCGGTTAGCCTCGTTCTCAAAGGTTTGCAAGGCGGGAATTTTCGTTTAACTGAATTTGCGGATTTTGAAGACTGCGTTCTGTTGTGCTTTGTTGAACGACTGCAGAATTCAAGAAAGCATGGGGCAAGGCAACAAATTTAAATAACTAATAGTCTTTCCTTTGTGGCCGGATCAAACATTGGCAGTGGTTAAACTCGCACAAACATCACCAACCTTCAATGGGAGCAAAATATTGGGGAAGAGGTGGATGTGCAAAGATTGCAATGGCCGGGGATAATTCACAAGGCTATCATGATGGAAATGGCTTGTGAGTACACTATTATTAACTCATGAACTTCCATGTCTTAACGTTACTGGAGTAATACACGGTATGAAAATCTTTATTGACATGAACCAATGCAACTCAGTATGGTAGAGGTACAGTCACAATGGATGTGATGTACAATGTAAAACGCAAAAGATAAAATCATGCCTTTCATGGGGTCACACTAAACACCAAACCCCACCTGAACCCGCCAAAACTCCCCAAACCCCACCTAAACCCACCAAAACTCACCAAACCCCACCTGCCCCAGCCAAAACTAACCAAAACCCACATTTTTGCTGGATTTGTTCGGGATTTGGTTAAATCCCAACAGAATCCAGCGAATTTTGTTGGAACTGGCTGGGAAAATGCTGGATATTGCTGGATGCTTGGCAGAAAATGCTGGATTATGACGGATCTTTTTCTCCAGCATTTTCCACTGCGCCCAGCAATATCCAGCAACATCCAGCATAATACCAGCTTTTCTTTCTCGTAAAAATTTTTACGAGAAAATCTGTTAAGAGTGCTTCCAATTTTACGGCACCACCAGCCTTTTGGCTTACCTGTACAGTAATGGCACCTTTCTTAGACACTGTCTGATGGGTTCCGGAAAACTCTACATTTCGACCCAGGTCAAATACGGGACACTGAAATAAAGACAGCATGTATGTATTTATGTACTGGGTATGTATTATGTATGTATGTATATATTTATGTAGTATGTATGTACGTACGAATATATGATTTTCCTATGTATGTATGTATGTATGTATGTATGTATGTATGTATGTATGTATGTATGTACTGTGTATGTATGTATATATGTATGTACTGTGTATGTATGTATGTATGTATGATGTATGTCTGTATGCATGCAAACAGTATGTATGTATGAAAGAATATGTGTATATGTTTGTATGTAATTATGTTTGTATGCACCTGCGTACGTATGTTAATGGAAACTTTTATACATATTAAGGTGTGCTTGAATGTTTATGCATGATTTAGACCTCGCGCCTCTCCATCTCTGAGAAATGGACTTGTAGTTCAGCCTCTGGGTTATGATGCTTAGGTCTTATCACATTCTCTGACCGTAAGAAATAGAAAAGTTATCAAATTGAAAATTCTGCAAGTTCTGTGGGCCACATTAACTCAAAAACGTAAAAATGTATCCCCTGAATATATGTACCTTCTGGAAGCTCTTTGAAAAGTAACTAAATAAACAGTCAAAATCTGGCCTTAGAATTCCAGGAGTTGATTGTTGCTTTACACGTAGAGAGAGTCATCATATTCTCAGACAAAGAGGAGTAGCTGATTCAAGATCTCAAACGGGAGCGACAGGCAAAATTTGAATGTTGGAACATGTTTGAGACCAGGGCGGGTAATATGCGCTCTCTCTCTCTCTCTCTCTCTCTCTCTCTCTCTCTCTCTCTCTCTCTCTCTCTCTCTCTCTCTCTCTCTCTCTCTCTCTCTCTCTCTCTCTCTCTCCCTCTCTCTCTCTCTCTCTCTCTCTCTCTCTCCAGTTACTTTGTTTCGAAAAAAGTTTCTGAGTACTGCGTAGTCAATGTTGGCTAATTTTGGGAGTTTGTCAATCACTATACTGTGAGTCAGTAAGTTATGTTAATTACTTGTGATATCATGAGATGCCTCAAATATACACCTACGTATATGGTGCTGGTGTGTGACAAAAGTTTTCCTAGCGGCCACAAGTTGAGCATTAAGCACTTACAGTTCCACTTTGTACCGACAGAGTCATACATAAACTGTCCTGCGACTCGGCCTTCATTACCACTGTATTCACGTGACCGGCGAAACTATACTCAAAGTATTGGGGCTCTGATGGCGTCACAATAACGTGTTTCTTCTCGTTATTTCTACCGAAGATAAAAAGAAGGTATTTATGAATGCAGAAATCACAGAACAACGATAAAATATCTGTGTTTAGCCGAAAACCTGAGTCCTGGCCTCCAGCAAAGAATGGTCCGCCTACTTAAATCCCTGAGAAAAAGTTGGTCAGTGAACATTAGCTTTAACGGAAAGTTATACTTTGCTCCTTTTATTTATCTGCTTATGCTGTCAATCCGTTAATATATGCTTCATGATCATGTTTGCCCAGGTTTTGAATTTCCGGTGTTTACAATATGGATAGATGTATGTACGTGTAGATGGATGGTCCCACGGATGGAGAGGTACATTATGAACTTGCGATGCGGCCAGTCGGACAGACAAACAGAGGGATAGATAAACGAGTGGGCAAATATGTAGAGGGATGTTTCATAAGTATACAGGGACGGAGAGAAAAAGCGAAGAATTGACTTAAGTTGTGTACGGAAAAAGTTAATATACTGAAAGTTAAACAAAATCATCGCTTATACTCATATTATTTAATATTTCGTGTTTATTTCAAGTGGATTAGCTGTGTTTCGCAACACCAATGAATAAGTGAAGTAAACTATCATGGGATGGACACATCAAATGTACTAATGTTCTTTACTATTCTTGAACCAAACATATTTCCCACCCCACCCAACCAGTTTGAAATGTATGAAACGCTGGGCCGTTAAATGTCTCATGATGTTCCAAGTCCACAAGAAGAAACGTGTAAAAATGTAGAAAGTTCAATTTAGTTTGAAGATTTTTGCAGATCAAAAATATACATGCAGATATAGAAAAAAGGTGTTTCAACCTGGCTCAAAACGAATAGCTGCAAGACACAATTTCCTTCCAGACTTACGTCAATTCAAAATCAGAGATGACGAAAGCGGACATGTTGAATAGCGCGTCGCTGACGGCCGGGGACGTCACGTCAACACGAACTTGTTGCTTTTCATCTGCCTTGTAATTTTTGTTAGGACACAGTGTTCGGCCCATCACAGTGTACGGATATCTGAAATACAAATATGAACTGTATATGCAGTGATTATGCAAGATGATTAAAAAGGGATTTTGCACGCCATCAGACCAGCGGGTCTAACACAATTCACATATTTCAATATCGATAGTTTGCTTCGTCTTTCTGCTGAAGGCCCTTGGGGACTGCTAAGCGTTTATTTAATTGTCGTCTACGAGGTCTGTCCATTTTTTGCATGTGCTTTGCTGTACGAGAAAGTGAGTCCATTCACTGGGAAATCTTAGAAAAGACCTAGGCTGTATCATCGACTTTCGTCATTACCAGAAATATGTCACTGAATTTTACCTTTATAATCTTCCGCGCCAATGAACTCAATATAAGTTTCTGGTCTGATTATACAAATCAACACGGTTTGAACCAGTCTCCTTGCTACTTTATGATGAAAGGTGCATATTCTTGAAAGTATCTAATGACACCGTTACATTTGGATAAAGTTGAATAAAATTAGGAGCAAATAACGGTCGAGAGAATGCGATGTGCCCTTATGTAGCTTAATTTAACATTCAATTCTTCGTTTCATCATAGTGGGTACTAAAACTGTACACATTTACTTTATCCGTAGACGATGATAGCTTTATTTTATTATTTTTCTCGTAAGCAAAAATAGCAATGACTGCGATAATTTTTACATTCATATTTTGATTTATACAGTGACTAAAGTAGAACGCCTGGTCTTGTGCATTAAGCAGCTTTCGGTTTTAAAATTTTTATTGTGAATGTCTCATTTCCATCGATTAATCACATTATTAAATCACAAGCTTAATTATTGGACAACAGAAATACCAGCTTTGATTTTGGACTGGCAACAGGGGAGGTATTAAACATTGCGTAGTAAAGTTTTCTCTCTACAATGCGTACTACTGACACCATAAGTGCATGTGCAATCACCCAAAAGTGAGCCTTGGCCAACCAAAGGTAGATAGATAGATAGATAGATAGATAGATAGATAGATAGATAGATAGATAGATAGATAGATAGATAGATAGATAGATAGATAGATAGACAGACAGACAGACAGACAGACAGATAGATAGATAGATAGATAGATACCTTGCTAGCTAGATGGATAGATAGATAGATAGAGAGAGAGGGGGAGATAGATAGATAGATAGATAGATAGATAGATAGATAGATAGATAGATAGATAGATAGATAGATAGATAGATAGATAGATAGATAGATAGATAGATAGATAGATAGATAGATAGAATAACTTAAAAAAGTAACAAATAGATAAACAAATAAATGAGCATGTAAAGGTTGTCACTTCTTTTAAGTTGTCTACGCGTAAGCAGTAAGATGTACACTAAGAAACAAAATACATCTTTAAGATGCGCTTACATACTACACTACATTGATTTGTGCATAATATAGATCTACGGCAAGGAGCTTGGTGTACTTAACAGAATTTTACAAGAACTGTTGCTTCCTTTCAACCTTTTTGATTATGTATTACATATCTTGTTTACTTGAAACTATATTTACACAAAATTTCTTTTCACAAATCATCAGTTATTGCGTTAATTCTGACAGCACTGGCATGCATACCGTAAGCGTCCAAGAGGCCCCTCTTTCCGGTCGTAAATGATAACTGGTAAATGCCATGCCATGATGCTGAGCGCTTGATGAACCACAAACTGCACGGGTGACTCGTCATGGGCACCGGGGGCAGAAAAAAGGAGACGCACAGCAGCAGTCTGCAGCAAGTTGTAAGCATGAAATAGGATACTGTCGTTGCCAGAATAACATAAAAATGATACCCAGTCACATTAATAACTTGCTGTCAATTGACGCGGCACTCTGCACCCGTAACCAGACATAATTGCACCTACTTAAATTGTTACAGTCTGGATGACAAACTTTCACTTCCAGAAAAAGGATCTGTAATATACTTCTCAAGTTAAAGAGGTTTTTTTTTTTTTTTTTTTTTTTTTTTTTTTTTTTTTATTTGATAGCGTTCAGCACTGAGTATCCCCAAACTCCAGGACTCAGAAGGGTATTTTTTTTGGCAAATATATTCCATTAACTCCTGGTTAAGCCGTTATGGAATCATCAACTTCATCTGCTTACCCCTACCTATCAAACAGGATAATCAATTTTATTAAACAAGGGGGTGTGCTAAGTCCGACTCTATTCAATCTATTCATCAATGACTTGCCAGAAATTTTTACGCCATTATTCAAATATATTTTTGATGAGAATCCCGAATTAAATTCAATTTGGACGGACGACTTATCATACATGTCCCGCAAAATCTTATACAGAAAACCGCCAATATTGTAATTCAAACATTTGTAGAATAGTTCATCATGCCACACAGTATCGAAAGCTTTATGGAGATCGATAAAACATACAAAAATGAATCTTTTCTTTCCAGACATTTTGACATATTTATCTATACGAGATCAAAGCACGAAAATGTGGTCATTCGTTCGAGTGCATTCTACAAACCCTATTTGATATTTATTTTTATGATTACGTTTTTTCATGTCAATTTGTATGCGTTTTTTCAAGACTACACAAAACAGTTTAGATAAACAGCTACTGACAGAGATACCTCTGTACTTATTAGGATCCATAGAAGACCCTGCTTTGTGAATAAGTTTTAGCAAGCTTACTTTAATATATAAAAATATCCAGACATGTTAATAATGTTGCATAACTTTTCTAAAATTGGGAGCAAAACATTTCCACCAGATTTGACCATCTCGTTCAGTATGCCATCATAACCTGGGGATTTATCATTTCTTACCCATCAATGCAGTTATCTATCTCTTCTGTAGTAATTTTGAAATCCACTTCCGAAAATGTAAGGGTTGTTTGACTATCTAATTTATGTCGCACCTCCTCGAATATGGGGCTGTTTCTTGCTTTCGATTCATCAGACAGGATTTTTGGTGAAATGCCTGAACCATTCAAGCGGTTCATTTTTTTTTCAGATGGGCTTAGTTTTTGACATACTATATTTTCTAACTCTTTGACTAATTTCCAATACCCTCTAGGGTTTAGGTTTTGAAATTTACTCAATGATATTATTTTTGAAACTCCGTTTGTTCGTTTGGCGGAACTTTCGGCGTGTGGCGTAATATGTTTGTCTTAATGGATAATTATGAGGATCTGAAGATAATTTTCAGGCTAAAGCTTTTATATTTTGAAACAGACTATAACATTGCTTAATAGCGTATGTAGGAAAAGTTTTCCTTTTGCGGTTTACGTTTTTCATAAAATTTGTATTTCAAGGCTAACTTTCCTGCTTTATGTAATACAAACTTTAAGTCGTCTGCTGCTCTGTCAACACACGGGCGGCCCTGTGTGAACGTCGTCCCGGTTAAAATATTAATTTCATTCTTACAGACTGTTTCTAGGACAAACGGACAAACGTAAAAGCTTGGGGATTGGTGTTTTTCCAAAGTGGTTTATGTGGAAGCGGTTCTAAATTTGATTTTCTTTTGCTGAAAAAAATCGGATAGAAATAGGGAACACATATGCTGGCACATAATGTCGCATGGTCGCATAGAATGGTCAAAAACCAGGTAAATGAGTGAATCATCACACTTGTAACCATTTGGCAGACTAACAAAGCTGTAACAATGCAATCTATACACGTGGGCTGTACGTGTGGCATTTGCACTAAACATGTACATTGGCCCATTATCTCTCCAAATTAACGATCGTTCAATATACGGACACCACTGGCTATACACAAGTCAATCAATGCTCTACCGTGACGCTCTACAGCTCGTTTATCACTATTACATCTCAGGATTTGAACATCAGCATAATCATCTATATGTGGTGGTATGTGGAAATCGTCAGCTTTGTTTGTTATGACGTGATCGTTTGCTGTATTGGTAGCAGCATTGAAATCATCCATCAGGAAACATTTACCATTCATGGAAGAGAAAAAACAGCTTTTCAAAAAGATTTACATCATTTGTATACATTGAATTTTCAGGTGAAATATATGCTGTGCATAAATATAAATCATATCCAGTACCCAATAACCTGGATTTTACTTTTATACAAAGCAAGTCATCATGTGTAATTGGCAATAATTCCACATGAGGTTTCAGTTTTTGATGAATATATATTGCAATGCCTCCAGAATATTTGTTTGCTTTATTAATTTTTTGATCTACAATTTTTATTACAGAAGTAGTTTGGAACGTTAACATCAGTGTCGGGTCCGGCATGAGTTTCTGTTAGACCGAATATGTCGTACTGGGCGATTTTGGATATAACTTCACTATCATCGAATTTTGACATACTGTAACCACCGACACGATGTTTGTGGCCATGTATGTTCCATGTCATGACTTTTAGTGGTTTTTTTTCCATAAAACTGACAATGTACATAATTTATCGTTGATTGCTATATCTGGTATTGGAATTGTTTCTCTGTCTTAGAAATCCGCGATTTCTCTGCCCCTGAGATCCATGGTTTCTATTGGGTCTCTAGAGGCTGCGATCAATTCTGTATTTCAAGTTGACAGCAAGGTGATTCTCCTCCTCCCATTCCTTGGGCCTGCAGCTGCCATTCTACTGTTTTTCCCTTGCTTCAACTTCTGTCTTAGAAATCCGCGATTTCTCTGCCCCTGAGATCTTCGCACACAGTCAGAAACAAGAGAAACGCGGCACTGGTGGAAAGGAGCGAAGCAGCGCGACGGGCAAAAAAGGAAAAATCCGAGTTCATCAAAGTAATGGGTCCCGAGTCAGCGTCTTTGAAAATAGCGAAGACACACGAGTCATTTGTTTCCATTGTGGGGTGCCCGGACATACGAAATCAGTGTGTAGACATGCAATTTCGGGTACAAAGATCACATGTATAGGTTGTGGTCAAAAAGAACATAAGTGTAGATACTGTAAGACTGAATAGAAAACAGGCCAAGATGAAATTACCGTGAAAGTCAAATGTCAAGCCAAGATACCGCAACATCATAGAGGAGGTCATAAGAACCATAATAGACAGAAGTCCCAATGTTGTACCATAGTTTACCGCAATGTTCAAAACCTAGGCGTGGCTAAACGGAGTGAAATAGGGAATTTATTGGAAAAGGAACATTTTTCAATATATTGTATGACAGAACTATTTCACCAAGACGACGGAGTTGCTCAGAACATATATCCTAGCTATAAATGGATAGGTCAAGCTGGTAAGGTCAGCAATAAAAAATCAGGAGGTGGTCTTGGATTTTTAGTTCATTCTGACGTTACCATATGTGATGGAAACGTATTAAATTCGCAAAAGGATAACTTGGAAAGACTATGGATATCGGTCAAATTCCGCAATAGACAAGATGCCTTAATGAGGACTGGTTTACTTCCCAAATGATGGTGTTGATGGGGAGACCAGTGAAAATCTCGCAGCAGAACTAATAGAAAATCTTGGATCATTGAAGATATCGGGATTTGAGTGTTTACTTTTGGGGATTTTAATGGGACCATTCCGGACTTCAAAAATCCGAGAAAGCGTAGTCATAATGGGATTTTACTCTCTCATTTAGCCGAAGTTTCGGACATGACATGACAGTACTTAATTGTCAGGAATCTTGCACAGGATATTATACATGGCAGCGTGGACCCCCGAAATCAGTAATTAATTATGCCTTGGCAACGACTGGTTTGATAAATAGTGTAAACATGACAACAATAGACGAGCTAGGACTATATGACATAGGTAGTGATCATAATACAGTTGTTATTCAAGGTGGGTTCAATGAATCTCAATGTCAGACAACACATCCAAAAGTACAGCATTATAAATGGAACATAACTAAATCGTCAATCTGGACCGTGTTTAAAGACGAGTTGAGTAAATGTCTGGCCCAATGCAACTGTACCGTATTCCAAACGGTTAATGAGGCCTGGGTAAGCCTAAGAGATATTTTAACGGAAGTTGGCAAGCAGTGTATTGGCAAGGTAAAATGTTCCATCAAGGTGAAGTATAACATAGATTCTGAAATCCTTTGTTTCATTTAGTGCCGGAACGATGCAAACCGTTTGTATAGACACTGGGCAAAGAAGAGTGAAGAGTGTGATCCAGATTTCTTACAGGAACTTTGGAGTGATAATGTAACCAAGAAACGTAAAATACAGGATAAAATTAAAACTAAAACGGTAAACAATGAGATACAAGTAATCATCCGAAACTCAGGTAAAGGGTCTAAAGATGCAAAATCCTACTGGTGCCATCCAGTAACCCTATATAATGAGAAATTAATCTCTATGAAGATAAATTTATTTAGTTTTTGAAATTTGATGACGTGGTAGTAATTTGGAATTTGGGAAAATTTATAACAGAAACAGTATTACTGTAAAAATTAGAGGAAAGTTGTGATATAAAGGTACTCTATTCTTTTGGTTCAACTCGATACACATACGTTTGTGTAATGTATATATATATATATATATATATACATATATATATATATATATATATATATATATATATATATATATATATATATATATATATATATATATATATGTATGTATGTATGTATATATACAATTCTTATTATCAGCTTTATATGCATGTGTTTGTAAGTATTGTTGTGTGATGTACGACTAGACTGTGCTTGTACTGTTTTTGGGGGTTTTGTTTTTTTGTTTTTGTTTTTTTATGGTTTGTTTGTTTTATTTTTTTTTATTTTTAGACCCATCAACAAAATACCATGGATATGTATGAAATGGTGCAGTTGCAATAAAGGTCATTCATTCACTGGACATCCATCGTGTTGGAAATTGAAAAATGTTTGCTAATAAAATTGATTATCCTGTTTGATAGGTAGGGGTAAGCAGATGAAGTTGATGATTCCATAACGGCTTAACCAGGAGTTAATGGAATATATTTGCCAAAAAAAATACCCTTCTGAGTCCTGGAGTTTGGGGATACTCAGTGCTGAACGCCATCAAATAAAAAAAAAAAAAAACCTCTTTAACCTTTTGAGATACACAGGTGAGACTTCTGGCTGTCCTGACATTAAAATTAATTACTACAATGTAAGTTATGCTGTGCCAAAACTGAAAAACGGTAAAGCCTGCGGAGTCGACCAAATACCAAACGAATTTCTGAAGCAAGGTGGCTCTTCATTAATTGTTACATTACTGGATCTGTCCAATCTTTGTAAAACCTGTGAAGCGTACCCGGATCAATGGTATCAAGGCTGTATAAAGGCTATTCACAAGGAAGGAGCAGAAGATACACTTTCCAATTACAGAGGTATTACTGTTACCTCTAATGTGTATAAAGTGTTCACATCAGTAATGGAGGGGCAGTTTATGAATTATTTAGAGCAGGAAGGGATATTAGGGGAGCTCCTTGGAGCTTATAGAAAACACAGAAGAATGGAAGATCAAGTATTTACGCTCAAGGGGTTATGTAACAGAAGGAAAGCTAACAAGCAAAAGACGTGGCTATCCTTCCTTGATATCTCGAAGGCATTTGATACGGTTAACAGGGAACGCCTCTTCCTAATATTACGGGAAACGGGAATTGAAGAAAGCGCATGGCGTTTGACAAAACTACTTTATGACAAAGTGGAAAGTAAGGTCATATTTGGCTTCCTAGAAAGTTCATGGTTTGATGTATTTTATTGGGGTAAAGCAAGGATCCATTCTGTCTCCTACGCTGTTTTCTCTAGTAATGTTAGATATGGTTGACATGTTTGAAGTAAAAAATCTTGGGGTGCCCTACGGAGACGGACAGATCCCGTGCCTTTTATATGCCGACGTTATTGTAAGAACCGCAGACAGTGAAGACCAATTAATCTGTGTGCTAAATATTGCATATGTTTTTGTAGAAAAATGGGGAATGACGTTTAATGCCAACAAATCTAAAGTCATGGTAGTGGGTAAGCGTGTAGATTTTTCAAAAAAAAAAGAAGAAAACTTGGAGATGTATATATATCTGAATGCAAATCGTATAAATATTTGCTCATTTTGATCTCGAATTCTCCTACAGACACAGCACACGTGAAAGATATAGTAGCACCAAAAGGTTCTCGTTTAGGAGGATACTTATGCAGTATAATGTCTTCTCATGATACTGTTTACCGTATTGGCTTCGGAAATAGCATATGGAAAAGTATTATTCTTCCGTCACTTACTCATGGCGGTGCAGTGTGGTTATGCAATAGCAAAGAGTCTGAAGCTTCTCTGAAGTCCATTCAATACACCATAGCCAAAGCAATAATTCAGATCAACTCTTCACCTGCAGCAGTGGCTACCCTTGGTGAACTAGGATGGCTCACCGCAAAACTGATTCTGGATCGCATTAGGATAAAATACTTTCACAGGATGAAATTTGAGATGCCAGACACAAGACTATGTAAGCAAATTTTTGACACTCCTTGGCAAAGAAATGATGACAAACCTGCAAAGATTTGGCCATATGTTGATGAAATGAAGAAGGTCTTTAATAACGTAGCAATAGGCCATGCCCTGGAATCAAGGAATCCAGAATGGCTGGGACGCTTTTTAAAATTATCGTTAGAAGCATATAAATTTTTCCAAGAAATATACTTGAAAAAGTCTTTAAGATGGTATCAAATGTTTAAACAGTCCTCTTTCGGTGAAAGTTATCTGTTTAGTATAAATAACTTTTTATAATTACTTCGTTTCGAAGGCAAGCCATTTTTCCATTGAGTAAATCAATTTCCTCGTCTTTTTTTGCACATTTTTGGTGTAATTTATTCCAGTCTTCGCATAGAGACTCCCTTACGCGTTTCCTTGTTTCGACTAATCTCTCAATTTCATAGTGAAGCTACTTAATTCTGTTTTCATAGTTTTTTTTCTGTCGTTCATGTGGCGGTATTATGGAATGGTGACTGCCTCTTCTCCTTTGTACTCAAATTTCTGTCACCACGTGACTCATATTTAATTTTGTATCGTTTCCTGCTTTGAGACATTAATCATGAACTCAAATAAATGCTATTATACAAATAATTACTGGTGTACATGTACACTATTTACACATATACATATACATATACAGATAGAAATACACATACATGTGCGTGTTCGTGCATGTTATTCAAAATAATTTTGTTCATTATACTCAGCAAAACATCGCATCAACCATTTGTCCCCGTGTCCAAGCGATGGAAACGATACATTAACTGTAAGTCATCAGACGGCAGCCAGAGATTCATGACTTGACTCTTTCCCTTTTAAACAGCCTAAACGGGGTGGTCGTCAAAGATAGCATGCGCCAGGCTTTTCAACTAATTCTAAAAGCATTGTAAAACACTTTGCCCGAGAATTGTAGACGAAACCTATCAAGACAACATGACCCAGTCAATTGCCCTCCATGGCATGGATTGAGCACTTAGTGTAAGGGGACAAATTTTATTTAAGACTGTGTAAACAGCTTTCCTTGGCATGGGTTGATCCCTTTTAGTGATCAACCTATACCAAGGAAAGATGTTGACTCAGTCTTTATTAAAGGTGACAGGCTTAAATCTTATCACTGCTACAACATTTACAGTTCGGTTACTTAGTATGATTTTACTTTCAGTGATAAATTTCTAATATTTTTTGTTAAGTTGCCTGGTATTTAAGGTAATTTCCATGACTCTTAGTGAGTTGTTGGGATTGAAGTGGATCTATGAGGAAATTAACTGTGTTCCCACAAACATTAGACTGCGGAGGCTCCATTGGAACACAATAGCATTTTCGAGAACGCTGTATTCAATTCTTGAAAATAAAACTAAATTGTGGGGAAAGTTAAACGTGCTGAGGTGCCATAGCGCGTCAGCAGCCCTGAATGAACATTTAACTAAAACGAAGCAAGATTGTCAAAAACTTTTGATAAATTGCTGAGGGTGTGGGTATATTTTCTCCGAGGCTTATAAGTAAGCTCATGATCTACACATAAAATCCCTGAAGGACCACAAGTTGCATCTGAGGCACTGCTTGAGACATGCGACCAGGAATACTAAGAATTCCTGGTCTTAGTTGAGATATAACGAAGCTGGGTGATATTCTAATGCAAAAGGTTCCTATTTTGACATGCGTCTGACTATGTCTAATAAGGGCTGGTTCAGCATTTCCGTCACTAGATTTCACCTTTTGCACCAGGGCGGCAGGACAGTGGTTAGTCTGTATATTTCTCAAGGAGGACGTAAAATATGTCGGAGAAAACCAAATGTTAGAATCATTAACAGAGGTATGAATGTTAAGACACGGTGACTTTCAACGGAACGACAGATGAACAAGACATGAGGCGACAATACCCTCTGGCATTTCATACGTTCAGGATATATATATATATATTCATATATATATATATATATATATATATATATATATATATATATATATATATATATATATATATATATATATATATATATATATATATATATATATATATATATATATATATATATATATATATATATATATATATATATATATATATATATACATATATATTAAATTGTTCTTGTCACGTCCCTACATACCAAAAGCAACATTTAAAAAAAAAAAAGAGAAGATTTGCTTCAAAGCAAATCTGTCTGCGTGCCCACCAAAAAGTGCTGCATTTCACAAGTTGGAAACTCAACCTGATAGGAAAACATGAAATTTTAGCAAAATAAGACAAGAAAATAAATCAACTGGTTGAATGGAATTGTAATGCAATTGACCGTTTATGACAGATCATGACCTGTTGTATGTTTGGTCTATCACGAAAATGTACAAGTCTGCTATTGCTGCTATTAATTTGCATTATTTCAACTTCACTGCTAGGACCACTTACAACTGGTCAGAGATTCTAGCTGCAGTGGCGTCTGAGCTCTTAGCTCTGGGCAAAACTAATGATAGCCAAATTTAATATGTGACGTCAGAAGGACACAGCTAATTGCTAAGAATATAAATATATAACATTTAATTTTATCAAGTTCCCCTTATGTGTGTGTGTGTGTGTGTGTGTGTGTGTGTGTGTGTGTGTGTGTGTGTGTGTGTGTGTGTGTGTGTGTGTGTGTGTGTGTGTATTCTTCGATTTTTTATTAAAGCCCGTCTGCTTTGAGGGACCACAGTTTGGTCATCGTACAGCATGGGTCTTTCAAGAGAGGTTTGAAATTGCGTACGCATTTTAAGTAGAATCAGGTCAGTACATGTTTAATGCTTAGTGTTACCCAAAGAAAGGAGAACTGACGATTAAGAAAGAAAGAAAGAAAGAAAGAAAGATGGTTGACACAGGACTAAAGTTTAGCGAGCGATCTGCATATCGTACATGCACATTGCTGCCAGCCACCAAGAAAAAGGCATCTTGACCTGAATTATGTGCCGCAGAGGAAAGAGAGAAAAGTGATATAATATTTGGCTTCCTCGTTTGACTTTTTTTAGCTCTGCTGACCATCATATCGAAGAGCTCTTGTGATCACTCATATCTGTTTTCCTTCTGTAAACTTTTGCTTGTGAGCACCCATACAGTCCACAGTTTTCGTGACAGCCTCATATAACTTTCAGGACTTTTCAAGGGTATGAAAATCCAGGTTGCGTTCAATATCGGTGGCGCCACCCACAGTATGATGTAATTAAGGTTGAATATGTGAAAAGCTTGTTACCTCTCTAGCATTTTTTTTTCTAATAGATCTGCATGAAATTAAGTGGGATTGCGGAGCAGCCTACGATCTCATTTACATATGATACTTGTGGCACCGACTATAGTTTGAAGGAAATTATGAGCCCCAATGTGTTAAAAGATTTAAAGTTCCGTATCCCATAACTAATTCAATTACACATGTCAGATTTTTTAGAATTATGCATGTTAGAACATCAGGAACATGAAGCTTTACTTGTCAGAATAGGTACAAAGTTTTGACTTTGTCAATAGATTTCCTTGACTCTTTATGTGCAATGAAAGTGTTGTAGTGAACCATTTTAATAGCCTCTGTTGGCTTATGGTAACTTTAGACATGCTGGTACTTGAATGAAAGGCCGGTTTACAAATAATATGAATCTGATTCCTTTATTTCGATTCAGAGTGCATTGAATTTTGCCATCGCGAATCCAACAAACAAGCATACGGTTTTTTTCTTAGAGTTATTGCTTTAATTTTTGTCGACTAGTTTCTTATCTTCAAAGTGCTTGTATAGCCTTGGATTTTATGATTGAGTAATCTAGTTGACAAGCTTATATAGACCGCGCTTTTAGTACGAAAAGCAAAATATTTCACGCCAAAAAGATGCGGAAGTACAAACTGATTTCACTCTGTTAAATACGAAGGTCTTATAAAGTGAAATAAATGCAGAGTTTCTACTTCTTTTTTTCCATTTTAAATGGTATCTGCTCCAGGATATTCTTCGTTTGCAGTCCTGGGGTAGCCCCGGCAAAACTATTTTGCATTGCAATAATTAATTTTGAGCAGCAGTTTTTTTTTTCTTTTAAGCGGATGTACCCATTGTAACAGAACATTTTCAAATTTGTTAATTATTATGTGGGTTGTCTTTCCTGAATATTAAGCTTAGACAAGGAGCCACTACTCAGACAGACATTTACGGGTACAGGCTCCGAAACATGTTCTGAGTAGTTACTGAAGACCCTTAAATCTATTTGGTCTAATACAGCCTATGTCAAAATTCTACAAAAGAGCGTGACAATATTACTTGCATGTGTATGCAGGTTAGACATTGACAGGTTAGCTTATGGAGTGTAGAGAGCTCGGACTACAGAATAGGATAATGACTTCCAGAATGTGGTTCTGGAAGAAAATATTCTAGCACAAAAGAAAAGGCCCTAAAGAGAAGGCATAACAGCCTGAAAACAGTTTCAAAGCTTGATTAAAATTTACCATCGGAAGGAAGTTATAACATAAAAGCTCCATAGCTTCTTTTCCGGTCCGCATTTCACATAAATATGGTGGCACAAAAGTGCCAACTAAAATATTTTTCTCTCTCCATAAAAATGCGAAGGCGAAAATAAGAAAATAAGAAAACAGAGCAGCGAAAACAAGAAAACACTAAAATATAAAACACGAAGGCAAAAATGCGAAAACACAACCGTGAAAACACGACAGAAAATATGTCGTGTTTTCGCACTCGCATTTTCGTGTTTTCGTGTTAGCGTTTTTTCGTTTTCTTGTTTTACTGTGTTCTACCTTGGTCGAAAACAAGAAAACACGAATGCGAAAACACTAAAATATAAAACACGAAGGCGAAAATGCGAAAACACAACCACGAAAACACGACAGCAATTATGTCGTGTTTTCGCACTCGCATTTTTGTGTTTTCGTATTAGCGTTTTCTCGTTTTACTGTTTTCGTTTCTTGATCGAAAACGTCACAACTTCATAAAGGAAGTAATTTGGGATTTTCAGAATTTCACGAGCAAGTTTTTTCAATATGAGGTTTATATTATTATATTATGCATGTACATACATCATTTATGTTAGCTAACGGAATTAATCTACTGAACACTTTAACTTTTATAGTTTGTAATTGTATTTTACAAATGGATTCAAAGGAAATGTGTGGACGCACCAAATAACCCCGTTTGATTGGTGCCCCTGTTGTAACGGGGTAGTTTTCCAAATACATTGTAGAACTGCTTAGTGGACGGCTATGATACCAATATCAAGCGAACAGGTAAAAGTGGTATTCGAAAGCATACTTTTATACATGTTGCATTTGTGATAATATTTACTGTAAATATTACATTTTTATCCTTGAACTAAACTCTGTAACGAGCCAACGCGCATATAAGTAAACGAACAAATAAACTTAAAGCCAGTCATGTCAGAGGAGTTGATTGTGATTCATGGAAATCCTGGTGACAAAATTATCAGTGCCAAGGACCAAGAGGACAATTCCTTCATAGGTGGTGTTCGTGTGGAAAAATAATCGTTTGTTGGAAAAAAATAGGTCTTTAATACAGAGTTTTGACGTAAAAGTCATCGTATTTACCCCAATATGTCATGTCATATGAAAAAAAAAATACATTCACTTTTTGTTGCTGGAACAATGCGTGCATGTTGCACCGAAACGTGTCCGTGAATTTCACTGGCATGAATCCCAGAACTCCGGTTCGGTGGTTGATCACTTAAAAATATTGCTATTTAATAGTTTCCATTGTAACACATAATTGAGATCTTTGTGGCATATTTTTTCTTTATTACACGATAAAGTCCAGCAAGCCTGTTTTGAGCTACATTTCTGCATGTGATTAAAGTGCATGCTCTTATATGTATCTATCATTGGACAGAATATTATATCAATTATTGGTATCATACCAACGAAGTGTGTACAGCATTTATGATTTTAATATGTTTAAGGAATTTAAGGAACGAAATTAAACATAATTAGGGTGGATGTGCATGATCAAACTTGCCTCCATATTAGACATCGCTTTTTAAATTCTACTGCTACGGCATTTAACTTAACAGCTGATTATTTTTATTTGATTTTGCTTTTCGGATTTTTTTTTGGGGGGGG
Source organism: Hermodice carunculata (assembly GCA_964020975.1). Taxonomy (NCBI): domain Eukaryota; kingdom Metazoa; phylum Annelida; class Polychaeta; order Eunicida; family Amphinomidae; genus Hermodice; species Hermodice carunculata. The sequence continues at coordinate 22,559,684 of OZ026628.1, read as the reverse complement.
GTTGAAACCCTAGCAGGAGACCACAATATTAAAAGACATATCACTCCAAACAATGCACATGGAAGTCTACACGGAAACGCACCCATATGCAAATGCCACACTACAGCTTACACCATGTGTGCTGCCAGAATCTTGTCCAAAAAGTAAAATATATCAAAAATTACGAGATCACGCTTGTTTCAACAGGTACATATAAATATATACCACAGAGCTTTGACCCATGTCTTTGCCTTTTCGTAGTCTATCTGCAAAATTGCTCTGCACACTGCTTTTTGTTTGGTCGATCGGTCATGTATATTATGTGTGTGAGCGATCTGTCGCGTTGCCGCTGCACCCCAGTCACAAAGTTTCGGTTTTGTGTCGCGATCAGTGTATTGCAGATCTTTACTTGTAAAGCAACACTGGTAACATATCTCCACAGAATAAAATTATATGAATGGCAAAACCGGGGGAAAGCATGACAGTGTGTATGGTCCCCTTTACCACGAGAAAGGCCAAAATTTGCAGAGAACCAGTGAAGTAGGCTTGGCATAAAATTAACATTCCTGACAACCTTACATACCCGCACCCAAGCCAAAGCCAGGGAGACTGAACTCGGCCCTAATTGCCCCATCCCTTTTCCAATTCTGTTTTGAGGGAATTGGATTTTTTTTTTTTTTTGCCTCCGAAATAGACTTACTTTGCGTTATTGTTAAATGGCGATTGAAGAACGTGTCGCACTGTCAGATCAATTATGCAAGCAAACACAGTTTAGGGCTAGAATTTAACTTGTTTACCGACATATTCTAAATACATTACTTACTATCTTGACCTTAATCTGCATGCTCAGTTATGTCAGATTCATTGTTAGAATTGCGTAAAAAATTCAATTAAAATACGCCCCTGGTATCTCGAAAGCCCGCGTGCAAGAGCACACTTGAATCCCCCATTTTTAATTTGCATACGGGTACAAATTACTTTGCGGAACTTCGGTAAACTCCGGAGTGATCTGTGGTCTCACATTTGTCGAGTAGCAAAACACAGACATACAAGTGATGCTGTGTTGCCGTTTATTTTATATTCGATTACATTAAAATTGTTAAAGGTCTTAAATCCAGCATTACTTCCATCATACTACGTTTAAATTCTTGAACCAAGAGTAATACTTTCGCGTAGCTTCGGTGAACTCCGGACACGCAAATGCTCTGAGATTTGTTGATCAAGTTGACCTGAGCCAAGTCAACCACTGGCGGATATACAAGTATACACGTGGTGTTTTGTTTGCCGTTTATTTTTTATATTTTATTAATTAGAATTTTTACAGGTTTTTCAGCATTACAGCCATCATGCTATGATTAAATTGAACCGAGACTAGAAGAAAGAATTCGTCTGCGCCCGACATTTTAGCGGTCGCATCGTCCCGATGCATCGCCATGTTGGATGGGATGTGACGATACCCGCTCAGTACAACAGCTTCAAAATTTGATAAGGAATTTTTTGTCCATAAACTGAGGAAAAGCAAGTACGGTACATATACTTGTACAGTAAAAAAAAATAACCATATCACACATTTATTTATTCCAGGACCTAGCCTTTAATTTTACCGCTTGCATTTTGTTTTGCCAACCGCCTACGCAAATTATAATTATTATCGACTCGGGCACTTCTGATCTATGGACTAGCATGGTAAGGATAAGTGACGGAACTGCTCAACTTTAAAAGTAAGACAGAGATCTTTTTGCCTCTCATGGGACGATTCTGAGCAGATTTAACGTCCCCAGCAGACTTGTGAAACTCCAGGGGTGAAACTGGACACGCTTGTCGTTGAACCTGTACTGATTAAACACCGACCATGATTGGTATAAAGTTTCCTTTTAATGAAGTTGTTGAACATAAATAAGAATAATGCGGCAAAAATATATTTATATCCACGCACGTGTGTGTAAAGGAAAGTCCGGTAGCTGGACTAACACCAGCGTGTACCACACCGGCCTTTGGAAAGTCCTAAATGTAAGCAAGCTAATCTCATGCCCATGTATTTTTAACATGCCCGGTCGGGAATCTTGGTCTTTATCTCAACATGCCCGGCACAATCTCAGGGTGTCTCGGGACGTCGGACACCCGCTAAATTCGAGCCCTGCAGTTTGTCTTGGATGACAAGAAACAATTACCCATGCGTCCAAACTGTAACATCATAACCTCGGTCTTGGTGTTCTACTAGCCTCTGTGTCTGATCTAGGAAACGAATAGAGTTGGTTATTCATTAAGACAATGCACAGTATTAGCAATGATACAATTTTGAAACTAATGGATTCTCAACACATAAAGGGTGTTCTGTTTTTTTTTTTTTTTTTTTTTTTTTTTTTTTTTTTTTTTTTTGTTTTTTGTTTTTTTTTGGGGGGGGGGTGTTTTTGTTTTTGGGTTTTTGTTTTTTCATTTTTTATAATTCTAGGATATGCTGGGATTGATGTTTGTTTATCCTTAACAGGACTCTTTTCTCAGTTGTCACCTCGTCATGATCATGATCTATGAAGACCACCCATCTGGCATAGTGTATGCAGCATGGAACATGCATACAAAACGACATCTCTCTTTCTCTCCGTCTGTTTTTGATATGGTTTACTTCTCTAAAGGGGGCGGGGGATAAAAAGAGGATTTAAAAAGTAAGTTTAGTTTAGTTTAAACATATCTATTTCAAACTGGATTGCCCTATAGTACAAAGAGTGTTACTAATCGAGGGAGACGCACAATATATATGTACAACACACACAGGACGAGACATTATAAGGTTGAAAACTATGCACTTACACAAAACAGGCTATGTACAAGTATGAACTCTCTCTCTCTCTCTCTCTCTCTCTCTCTCTCTCTCATTCTCTCTCTCTCTCTCTCTCTCTCTCTCTCTCTCTCTCGCTCTCTCTCTCTCTCTGCTTGTCATTTTCAGAGAGAATTTTGAGAGGGATGGAGAGAATGGCATCCAACTCAAGGTCCAACTTCTCCAGGATGGCAATAGTAAATTTAATGAGAATAAAGAGAAAAATCAAACTCTAGCGCCCTCTTCCCCCCCCCCCCCCGCCATATACTGTATGCTTGGTCGTCAACTTCTTTTTTTTATTTCATGCACATTCCTATCCGCTTGCTTCATTTTCTATTTTCTTCCCTGATCATGTTTTTTTTTGTTTTTTGTTTGTTTTTTTGTTTTTTGTTTTTTTTGTTTTTGGTTTTGGTTTTGGTTTTGTTTGTTTGTTTTGTTTTGTTTGTTTTGTTTTGTTTTTTTTTTTGTTTGTTGCAAGGCAAAAGCAGTCATTAACAAATATATGTTGCTCTTTTATCCAAGATGTGTAGAAATGAGCCCGCAACTCCTGTCTGTCGAGCACTCTTTTTGATGAAGTAAGCTGTCATACTGCAAACACATCTTGTTCAAACAGCGCCATTTGCAAACGTCTGTTGCTAGTGTCAATGTGATAGTACTTTCGTGTCATGTGACTCCTCTGCTTTCGAGTCCCTTTTGAAAGCTGTCGCCGTCGCGTGTGAAAGCATAATGACAGGCTTGCATTCATGGCTGCCCTTTATGTCATTGGGGTAAATAGCTGCTTTTTAGGCCAAAAAATATTATTGTATATTGGAATCTATACATCATATTTGTCCATTGACAGGCCTTCGAAAAATTGCAACCAAAAGTGACCACGGTTTGAGAGCAATATTTTCATTACGGCCAACAATGTGGGCCAAAAGAGCTCAAATCTTTCAACGCCAATTTCTCAGAATGGTTTTTTTGTTGATCAATCAATTTTGTAGCCAGCGTTGATTAAAAGCTAATTGGTGGATTTGCTTTAAATAATGGTCTTTTGAAAGATAAATATATTATCTAGGAGCCGGTTTTTTTTTTTTTGTTTTTTTTTTTTTTTTTGTGTGTGTGTGTTTTGTTTTTCCGTCAGGCGTTTCCTTCCCAGACCTTTATAGCTCATAAAATGAATTAATTGTTGGTGTTTAGAATGATGATCAAAGCATTCGATTATTTTGTAATTATAAATTTTATTTGTAAACAAAAATACGTCTCCTGCATTTTGGTTTATACTTTTATTTTACACAACAATGTAAAACACTTTTCTATCGATTATTTTTAAGAAATGCAAATAAAATGTGCAATTTGCTATCCTCTAATAAACTGGATTATAAAATCCTTAAAAATAATAGTACCGATATGAAACTTGTTTCTAACAATCTATGTATCTGTACAATAAATCAAATGTACGGTTTTGTGGGTGAAATGTGAAACATTGTCATCTATGCAACATCAAAGTCGCTGGATTGTTGCACGTGGCTTGCCACCTTATTCGCCAGCTGCTTGATGTATGCTACATGTTCAGATAGTGGTTCTTGTGACCCTAACCTCCTGCTGCCCAGCATTGACAAATAGGAACTAGTGGTGTGCTTGTCTTAAAATCTGCTTTCAAAAACCGGCACCAATATGTCATAAGACCGCATTTTTTCACTGGTCAGCTGGCTGAAAACATAACCCTCAAGTACAAGTTGGAATCTGGTCTCAAACTACTTGTCAAGCAAAACAGTCTTTCTTGTGTGCACCGATTGCATGCCTCTGCTAATGACCGAAGATGTTTCATAAATCCATCCCATGATGTCTTGGCAGGGGGATATCATATAGTTGTCTAGTACCATCCCCTTTTACCGAAGATCTTGGAGGTGTAGTGAAGAAATCCACGTTTGGAGCAGGTAGTGATGTTCCTTGAGACTGGGTATCGCTCCTTAGTGAAAACTTGTGAGATGGGGTGACAAAATCCACATTTGGAGCATGTGGAGGCATTTCCTGAGATGATGGTGCACTGCATCTAGCTGTTACCTCCAGAACTGGGATCTCTTGGTCTATTGTGCCGAGGCCTGGCAGAAGTAAATGCTGGTTCAAATGATTGGAATGCAGGATCTGAGCCTTTTATGTTTGTGATTCCCCACTGGTAGTGCATTGGTTTCTTGACATTAGTCTGGTCTCCATAGCCTTCATCTGTGCATCTACTGCTGTCAACATAGTCTCATCAATTTTTCTCTAGAACTCTGCAGCCATTTTATCACACTGGTCTGCCCTTTCTTAAGCCTTAGCAGCAGCTGACTCTGCAACATGCTGCTATTGCCTCAATTGTGTAATTTCATCTTCTGCGTCCATTTCTGGAGTAACCCCATTATCTGCACTGGCTGCCAAAGACTGTCTCTCTACAGCTTGGCTATCTTTCCTTGGACCCATAATTGTATTCAAATGTCAGTAATTGAAATGGAAGCAACAGACTTACACCAAAACGCAGTGTGGTGGGTTGTTGCCTTGCTAGCCACACCAACGATTCTTGTTAAACTTCAGTATATAAAGCTTCTTGGAGCACTATTTCTATAATATCCACCATCATCAGGTAACATGTAGCTGGTTTAATCAGTTTGATCTGATCAGTCCGTTAGGTAGGCCTCGTCGGGTCAGTTGTAAGACCAGGCGCTGTAGGTAAGTGTGGGATGGTTTATTATTTTATTATTTAATTTTGCTAGGCCTAATCATGAGTGTTAGGTGTAGTTTTATCATATTTATGTCATGTGTGCTACGTTTTTAAGTAGGCCTATTAACTAAGGAACATCATATTTGCTTTATTCCGTAATACATCAGCTCGGGATGTTTGTATTGGAAACATGGTGCCGCCACTTAGCAGAATGACTTGTCCGGGGATTAATGGCACCGAAACAAGTCTTGCGCTGGTTCCCCGCTGATGACCCGATTTTTTAAAGGCTAATAATGCCATAAACTTTCTTCTAAATTTCAAATTTTATGAATATGATTTGTTCCTTTCATAAATTAATTTGCTATTATGATTTAGAACCATACAGTTTTTCAGTGAATGATACGGAATAGGACTTTGCTCTTAGAATATCGGACTTGATAGTGTTCAAACGGTACATGGGCTTACAGAATTAGGTTTGTTAAGTTTCTCTTTGTATTAAAAATTAAAAATGTATTTTGAAGCAGCACCTTGTTGATTTCACTTGTCCTTGCAATAAGTAATTCCGGTTCACCAGCTCCACACGTGTCATGTAAAAATGCCATCAGCTGCAGGCCGTGTGAGATCTACTGGATATCATTGAACGTTGAGAGTCAATGTGGTAAAAATATTTATTGAGTCCGTTCAAGTGGGTAGTGTTCTTCTCTGTTTCACATTGTGTGTGACTATCAGTCCCACACATGACAAGACAGATAGCTGGTTTCTAAACACACTGAAAGCTCCCCAGAAAGATACCCCCATAGTTTAAACTGTGTTTTATATAGTGTGTAGCATGTTTCACGTCCAACTAGGTGAGCATGGCACACAACATCCTACCCTAGCATTCTGCATGCTTAGCTAGATGAGCAAGACATGCCGCATACTTTGAGGTTAATTTGACATACAATCCAGTGTCAAAAACCTATATATAGTCTGCAATAATTTTGTATATTCGGTTGGACTTTCAGCTGAATAATTACACACTAATAACTATTAATTGCCGGGGAAAACTTAAAGTATATTTATATTCAATAAACAAAATGTCATCCATAAGACGCAACAATGACAAAACAATCCAGCCAATAGCAATGTTGCCGTATTGAGGCTTTCAGAGCATCCATGGTTACTACCAAAAAATGTGAATAGCATTAAATACCCTCAGTTGAATGCATTAGATGCCATAAAATTGGTCGAAAAAGTGTTCGATATGGAAAAAATTCTGCATGAAATATCAAAGAATTATCCAGAAAATTGCTTTCCTTTTTGTTAATGTTCAGCCTGTTACTTTCGCTCGGGTAATGTGATGCAAAAATACAAGCCAACTTTCATGATATGTAATTGAAAAGGAACAGAGGAAAAACCTACAGAAGGGTAGAGATAGACCAGAAGTATTACTGATAGGATAGAAAAAGCAATGGATTTAAATATTTTGAATGTCTATCGTCGCTCTCAAAGTTTGTCAAAAACATCTGAAACATTTTGGGTTATGATGCAATAAATTATACTTTGCATTCTTTTTATTCATGTTATAAGTTGCAAATACATATATAACTCTGCTAAACTCAGCATGTATCCAATTATAAAACATTGATATCTTCATGCAGAATAGTTTTTAATTCAATTTTGTATTCAATAATAATTTTGGCTTGAACAACTCAACTCGACCCCTAATATATATATATATATATATATATATATATATATATATATATATATATATATATATATATATATATATATATATATATATATTATACAGATATTGGATGGCAGGGAGTCCAATATGAAGTTTACGGGACGATGAAACGTTATATTGGGTGAGGCGAAGCCGAATTCAATATAACGTTTCAGAGCTCACATCTAGTCGTTCATGTCTTAACTATATGTCTTACTTTGAGATCGACCCGCTTAGAGTAGAATCTGATCACTGTCCCGTTGTTTTTAATTTGAAATGTGGACCTAAATGTAGGCCTTCAGTACAGAAATCTGAGATTGAAGGTCATACATTGTAGGTTCTCTTATTATAAATAGGATTCTACATGTATTTTTAAGTACTCCGAAGAACTGACTACCAATGTCACTCAAAAAAAAAAGAAGAAAAAAAAAAGAAAAGCAAAAAAAAAAAAAACTGGCGGATTTCCTAAGTATGCTTTGCCTGAAAATACAGTGGAAGATGTCTGTGCTAGATTTTATAGATTTTTGGGCAATGTTATTAAAAATGCTTTCCAGAAATGCAATTTGCAATCCAAAACAAACGTAACGTCAAATCGCTGGTTTGACAGTGAATGTGAGGCTTTAAAAGCTCAAGCACATAATTTTGTAAAATGTGATGACTTATCTGACAAATATAACCACTCGAAATTTAACCAGTTACAAAAAGAATATAAACAAGTGGTGCAGAGGAAACGTATGCAATATGGTTATAAAGTAAGGCTTAAACTCGAAACCTTGCGTTCCAACAACCCTAGCGACTATTGGCGATTTCTGAAAGGTTTATCAAATAAGAAAGCTAGCAATGAAATAGATTCTACTTGCTACATAGTGCTTTGGTTTACAATTCATGGTGGATATTAGAAATGCTGATTTGGATGAGATACATGACGAATCAGATCTTCCTAAAATCTTAATAACACGAGAAGTTCTTAATTCGTTTATAACTGAAAGTGAATTAAAAACACATCTAAGAAATCTTAAAACCCATACAGCACCAGATAGAGATGGAATAGGTGCCGAATTTCTAAAATATGCAGAGTCTCTCGTGACTTGCCCACTTGTGTGTCTTTACAATTTCAACCTTAAATGTGGTAATTTCCCTGTTCAGTGGTCAGAAGGCATAATTAATCCGCTTCACAAATCTGGTTACAAGGCAGACCCTGCTAATTACAGGAAAGTAACTGTGCTCGTCTCATTGGGAAAACTTTTGAATCTATACTTAATGGTCGACTGATATCGAAGAATAATATGTTTGAAGAGGATGAAATATTCCAAGGTGGTTTGTGTCAGAACAAAAAAGAACAAATGATAATGCTTTTATTCCAGTACGCCTCATTGAAAAGCAAAAATTTCTTGGGAAACCTATATATGTATGCTTTAAAGATTTTTACCGAAGCGTTCGATTATGTTGACTGCGGTGCTCTTTGTTTATAAACACCATCAAAGAAATATATCTGGAAATTATTTAAATGTCTTGAGGAATATGTTTGGTAAATGTAAGAACAAAGTAAAATGGCAGGGCTTTCTAAGCGAAAGTATGAATTGCTCACATGGGGTACTCCAAAGTGGAATTATCTCCCCAAAACTGTTCAATGACTGCCTTTCTTATATTAGAGACCACATACCAGACGGAGTAGGTATATTTTTAAATGAATTGTTGTCTTGATTATTATAGGCTTATGATTTGGTACTTTTCTCTGACATGGATGCTGGCCTTCAATACCAGGTAAACCTATTGAAGAACTACTGCCAAAAATGGCATCTTATAGTTAATTTGCCCAAAACAAGAATTATGGTGTTTAATAAATGTAAACAGGCCCCGTGTATTTACTTCAGTGATCAGTCATTATAAAAACTTGGGCATTATATTTGATTCAAACAAAACAAAGATCTTACAGTCAGCACATACATCTCTCGCTGAGCAGGCAAATCGAGCAATATTCTGCAGCCTAAAATGTATTATGGATCAATGGGCAAGCCTACCCCATCATGCATGTTTAAATTATTTGATGCCCAAATGTATTCCTCTTCTGGAATATGGTTGTGAAGTGTGGACCTCTGTGAGACTGTGTGATGTGATTGAAAGTATACCATAAAGTTTTCTGAAGAGAATGTTGGGTGTAAGACAGTAAATACCGACACTAGGTGTTTACATGGATACAGATAGATTCCTTATTCATCAGACAGCAGGTCAGATTAATTAAATATGGGTAGTATTTTTTAACACTGCCATCTGAACATGTATTCAAATCCGCACACAATATGCTACTCGAGACGTATTATGGAGGACAAACAAATTTGTGTATAACGGTAGTGAAGATTCTCTCTTCAGCCAAGCTCATTTCTTTCTGCTATACTCAACTAGTGGAATACGATTTTACCTTCATAAAAACATGAAAAGAATAACTGTATAGCGATTTTATCCAGAAGTGTTAACCTATGCTTCACTCCCTAGAAGATGACACAAAGCTGCAATTATATAAAGTTTTCAAAAGGAATTCCGCTTAGAATCATGTATACAAAGTGTACCTAGCGTTACATACATTCAGTGCATTGTCAGACTTAGATTGAGCTCCCACAACTTACAAAATAGAAGTTGGACGCAGTGCCAAAACCTCAAACCTAAACTTCCAATTGTTGCTTCTTTGTACGGTGTTATCTCGGAGTTGTAGACGACAGGCCTCACTTTTTTATACAATGCCTAGTTTTCGTGGATGATCGCATTGAATTGTTCTCTTGCCAAATTACACGGAAAAGAATGTAAGAGAGAAATTTGTTGCCAGTATATCATGTACAGATACTAATATCCAGTTTACCTTGAGCAAGTTTTTACACAGGTGTCTTCCAAAGCAGATCTGAAAATTAGAAATATGTAAGTAGAATCAAAATGCTCAACACAGTGTAACTCAGTAATATACATCCGTCCAGATGAAACCACATCTCTGTTTATTGAAGGTTGTTAGGATGTGTTGCAAGCTTGCAACTATTATGCTTATTCACAATCTAAATAAAACACTCAAGATATTATTTGTATGACCATCTTCAGATGTGCATGCATGAAACTACCCTGAGATATCACTATTACTGTGACAGAAGGGTACAACGCAAACATTAAAAACATGTACATTTTATATGTAGAAAGCATTAGTCATGGGTACCATAGGGTACTCTAGTTTCCCATAGTCATTTTTATAGATTTTATCAGCAGAATGCATTAGCCTTGGGTAACATAGGGTACACTAGTTTCCTCTTGTCATTTTGTTTTTCCAAGAATTCTTTCTTTCTTTCTATCTTTCTTGCTTCTTTTCGACCAGATTTATCTGGAGTTTTTCTCGGACCCTACAATTATGAAAACCACCAAACTTGACATGGTAAATAATCTACCAGTGAAATTACTCACCTGATTTGGAATTGTCATTATAATTAAAACTGTGCAAATGAAGGGCAATTAAAATGTTAAAAGCGCCATATCTTCCAAATTATCGGAGATAGACACATTGTTCTAACTTACACATATTGGTTAGAGAAAACTAGTAAATCCAACAGCATTCAAACAAATCTTGGGGAATTTTAATGTATGCTAAATTCTCCAAATTACTCCCCAATCCACATGCAGGCCTTCAAGTGCCTGCTGTATGACCTGTTGCTTGACTTCGATGGTGCCAAGCAACCATTTTGCATTCATAATTAATTAGCCTGAAACTGTTTCACGGGCAGCTTTCTATTCATGCATGCCAGGTGTATGCTTTGGAAGGCTTGGATCTTGCAGCAAAAAAAGAGAGAAAAATGTGGGGAGACTCCCAACAACTGTGTAATGAGGCTCTCAATAAAATACAGAGAATCTCTTTCTGTTCATGCAGGAACAGATTGACTCCATGCTGCCATACGTATCAGGCAGGCTATAGTTTCCACTAGTGCAGAACAGACCTGTCAATGCACCATGAATAAAACTGGTGTCCTAGCTGGCCTATTTTTGCCTGAGGCAATGTCAGTCTGCTGAGCTTACCAGTCCCAAGGGAACACAGGCTCCAGACTTCTAGGCAGAACAAGCCTGAGTGTACCCTCTGTTATAAATAGACTAAATACAGAGCTGAGTCGGCCAGACAAAGGAGGGTAGAATTTGTGTCATCTCAGTGGACACTTTCATGTCTTTGTTTTCTTGTAACCACTTAGATGAAGCCTGTTCTTCATAGCCAATACTGCAACAGTATAGTTTTTGTCTTAGTTTACAGGTACATGTTTATGTAGTTTTTTTGACAGCTTCTGTTAAAATTTGTTTATGTAATAAAGGAAGAAAGACAGTTTTTTATTGCATGTATACACATACCCTTGAATTATTATATGTTTACACTGTACATATATATGTGCATGTATGAATAATGTACTTATACATGCCCACATACTCATCCTTACTGCCCAGAAGGGCTGACCCTCTCAAGCGTAGACACTTTTCTCTGGTCCCAAGGGTAACCACTTTAGACAGGTTTCACTGTATAAGTAAGCACTGGAATTTTCTCGCTTTCTGTCTCTCTCCTTCCTTCCTTTCTTTCTTCCTTTCTTTCTTTCTTTTTTCTTTCTTTCTCTTTTTCTTTCTTTCTTTCTTTCTCTCTTTCTTTACAACCAAATTAGGTCTGGCGATTTTCTCAAGCACTATTTTTCCGAAAACCACCAAACTTGCTATGGTGACTAACCTAACTAATGAACTTGTGAATCTTATTTGGAATAGTCATGATGTTTAAAAGTATGCAAATTTATGGGCAATTAAAATTTCAAAAGCTCCATATAGTCCAAAATATTGCAGATACTCAAAATTGCAATGTGCATACACAGGTTTGTGACACCTGTCGATATAATGAACAGTACAAGTTAAGAAGAATTTCAAATTATGCTAATAAGGGGCTTTGAAAAGTTTAAAAGTTGAACATCTCCAAAACTATTATACATAGACATGTCATTTCAACTTCAATGTATAGGTTTGTGGCAAAGCCACATCCAATTAACCATGAACCAAAGTTGTAGGCTTTCAATTGATGCAAATTAGGTAAACATGCAAAATGTAAATCTTGAATAGCTTCAAAACTAGTATAGATAGAGGTGCCATTCCTACTTCAATTCATGGGTTTGTGGCAAAGCCCTGTCCAATGAACCATGAACCAAAGTTGCAGCCTTTCAATTTAGGCAAATTAGGCAAATACGCAAAATTAAAATGTTGAATAGCTTCAAAACTAGTATACATAGTAGTAGTGTCATTCAAACTTCATTTTCTAAGTTTGTGACATGCCCACAACCAATGGATCAAGAACCAAAGTTGTAGCATTTTACTTTATAAAAAATAGGCTAATACACAAACTTTAGATTATGTTGAACAATGTCAAAGTGGAGCATTTCAAACTGGTCTGATTTTGAAGGCACCCAGACAGATTTGCTGTGAAGCAATTCTTCTTTTCTAGTTTTATATTGGTGCTATACGAATTTCTCTAATATTGAAGACTATTATATCAGTACTTTAAGAGATTTTATTGTGCTCATAATAGAGACCTGTTCATACCAACTTGTACCGAAATTATCCGGACCCCTAATAAATTAGCATTCCATTGTCGACCTGATTATTATATCAGCAAGTGGCCGAGTCGGGCTCACGCCTTCGTATGTTCATAACGGATGCCGCGGCTAATGCTAGTGATAACAGCATGTATTGAGCTGAACGGTGCAAATATTTTACCTTAAATGTCACATCAGTGGTGAACGTGCAATTTTTATTTTGCTGACGGTTTGGTTTTTCATTAAACCCAAGCACTTTCTGTGTTTAACTTTCTGATCATCCCACGTGTAATCCGGCCAGCGTGGTTGAGCACAAAATGTAAAGTAAAAATGAAGATTTGCTTCACAGCAAATCTGTCTTGGTGCCTTCAAAATGAGAACAGTTTAAAAAGATACACTTTGCCATTTTTCAACATAATTTAAATCTTGTGTATTGGCCTAATTTGTATAAACTAAAATGCTACAACTTTGGTTCTAGGTATATTGGATCTATGTCACAAACTTATAAACTGAAATTTGAATTACACCACTATCTGCAGCAGTTATGAAGCTATACAAGATTTTAACTTTGGTTAATGGTTCATAGAATGCACCTTTTGTCCCAAACCTACAAATTGAAGTTGCAGTGGTACCTTTATGTATGATGGTTTTTTAAGTTATTGAATATTTAGAATTTGTGTATTAGCGTTATTCGTATAAATCAAAATCCTACAACTTTGGTTCATGGTTCATTGGATGCACGACTATTCCAAACCAGGTTCACAATTTCATTGGTAGGTCAGTCCACCATGGGCAAGTTTGGTGGTTTTCGGAAAAATAGCGGCCGAGAAAAACTCCGGACAAATTTGGTCGTGAAGAAGAAAGAAAGAAAGAAGAGAAAGAAAGAAAGAAAGAAAGAAAGAAAGAAAGAAAGAAGAAAGAAAGAAAGAAAAGAAGAAAGAAGGAAGGAAGGAAGGAAAGGAAGGAAGGAAGGAAGGAAGGAGGAAGGAAGGAAGGAAGGAAGGAAGGAAGGAAGGGAAGGAAGGAAGGAAGGAAGGAAGGAAGGAAGAAGAGAAAGGAAAGAAGAAGAAAGAAAGAAAGAAAGAAATGAAAGAAAAGAAAGAAAGAAAGAAAAGAAGAAAGAAAGAAAGAAAGAAAGAAAGAAAGAAAGAAAGAAAGAAAGAAAGAAAGAAAGAAAGAAAGAAAGAAAGAAAGAAAGAAAGAAAGAAAGAAAGAAAGAAAGAAAGAAAGAAAGAAAGAAAGAAAGAAAGAAAGAAAGAAAGAAAGAAAGAAAGAAAGAAAGAAAGAAAGAAAGAAAGAAAGAAAGAAAGAAAGAAAGAAAGAAAGAAAGAAAGAAAGAAAGAAAGAAAGAAAGAAAGAAAGAAGAGAATTGTTGGAAAAAAATGTCCGGGTTGGCAACCAGACATAACAAAGCAGGGGTCGCTTCCCGAAGTGAACCGAATAAACCGGAGTCCTATCAACTGGTCTATTGCAGTAAAACTTTATCAGACGCTGTGGAACTATCCTTATAGCTAATAGTATTACCACCCAAGGAAGATAGAAGTGTCAACTAGGTCTGGGAAGGTGAAAGTGACAAAATAATAATCATGTTTTTATACGAGAATCTCAATCAACTCCAATGGGGAAGTTTTTGTATCCAAGTATCATCACATCTAAAAATTAAACACAAAAAATATATTTGTTGTGTATATATTATGATGACAAGAATATTAACATCCTTCTGATGTGCAGCTATGATATAAAGTTTGATGACATGTTTTACAGTGTGGAGTTTTCAGTATGTAACAAGATATCTGATCACATCTGAATTGTCATACAGAAATATCGATCTCGTTAGGATGCCCACACCCACACACACCCACACACGCACACACACACACACACACACACACACACATATATATATATATATATATATATATATATGTAGACACAGGCAAAATGTGAAATAGACTTTCAGCTCATGTGATTCGTGTTTTTATAAAGAAATATAAGACTCGTGCAGTTTCCTAGATATTTAATCGTACACCAGGACGGTGTACGGAAGATCATTCGCCATAATTTTGCAAGAATTTGTTTTCATTTCTGGATTCCTTTTCTATTATTTGATGAAAAGGTAAATTATATAAAAAGTTATATGCCAGATTTATAGATGTGTGTTGTCCTGGTCTTCAGACACCGTCTGACAAGTTTCCTGTCCCGGGATTGTGTGAAATGCTCAAATGCACCTCTTACCAAAGCTCAGATTCTACCCACGAAAATGGATCGTATATTGTACACAAATTCAACAGCTGACAACACAATATATTCAAGGAATTTAAATAAATAATAATAATAATAATAATTTATATGGAAAACTTCCCCTTTACAGCGGGGGCACCAACGGAACAGGGAAAATTCCATGATGCGTCCAAGATATATACAAATAATCAGGCATCCTTATTATCAATCAAATAATCTTCGTATGTTGAAATAAGTACAGTAATTATATTAGTACAAGTAATAATTTATGTCCTCCGCACCAAAACTAGAGATAAACCACTCATTGGGACAAAATTCTAGAAAGCGTAACGACATGTACATTATACACGTTTCATATACAATGCAGAACATATGGCCTCCAGCGCCATTATTAAGAAAAAGAAATCAGGTATATATACATTGGATCAGGTTTATTTACAAGAGGTACGTGTAGAACAATGATGATATATACACGGAAATTACAAAATGTGTACAAGGAACCATAAAGACCTAATTTATCTATCATATTATCACTATGTCACATCACATCCTTGTGTATGCCAAACATAAGCAAATTGCAAACTTAACCATTATATTACCACTATCTCACATCACATCCTTGTGTATGCCATACATAAGCATATTGCAAAACGTGTACAAGGAAACATATAGACCTCAGTTGTCCATCATATTATCACTATCTCACATCACATCTTGTGTATATGATACACAAAATCTCTTATCAGTTGTTATCCATCATTTTGTTACTATCTCATATCACATTCAAGTGTATGTAATATGTAAAATACCAAAATAACGAACATTAACATGAATGTAATATTTTGGGACAAATGGCACTGAAACGAGTCTTGTGCTGGTTCCCCGCTGATGACCCAATTTTCTACACAGGAGGCTAATAAGGCCCAACATGTTTGCTTCTAAATTCACATTTGATGAATATGATATGTTCTTTCAATGAAATAAGGACGTTCATATATGCAATGACTTAGAAACTGCTGAACTACACATCAAGGCATGCACTTTAATCACATGCGGAAATGTTGCTCAAAACATGCCTGCTGGATTTAATCGTGTAGACACGGAAACCGGCACAAGAAGCTCAATTATGTATTACAATGAAAACTATTAAATAACAATCTTTTTAAGTGATCAACCACCGAACCGAAGTTCTGGGACTTTTGCCAGTAAAATTCACGGACACGTTTCGGTGCATCATGCACGCATTGTTCCAGCAACAAATAATAAATGATTTTTTTTTTTATTCATATGACATGACATGTTCTGGCAAACATTGTGACTTTTATGTCAGAACACTCTATTAAGGACCCAATGTTTTTCCAACGAAAGATTATTTTTCATACTAACACTACTCATGAAGGACTTGTCCTCTTGGTCCTTGGCGCTGAAAATTTTGTCACCAGAATTTCCATGAATCAGCATCAATTTCCTCAGACATGACAGGCTTTGAGTTTATTTGTTTCTTTACTTGTATGCTTGTTAGCTTGTGTACAGAGTTTAGTTCAAGGATCAAAATGTAACATGTATAAAAGTGTGCTTTCTAATACCAGTTTTACCTGTTCGCTCAATCTTGGTATCATAGCCGTCCGCTAAGCAGTTCTAGTTAGTATAAGCGAGATAGAAGAAGTAGAAAAAGAAGAAGAAGAAGAAGAAGAAGAAGAAGAAGAAGAAGAAGAAGAAGAAGAAGAAAAAGAAGAAGAAGAAAGAAAGAAAAAGAAGAAAAAGAAGAAGAAGAAAGAAAGAAAAAGAAGAAAAAGAAGAAGAAGAAGAACAACAACAACAACAAAAAACAACAACAACAACAACAACAATGTATTTGGAAAACTACCCCGTTACAACAGGGGCACCAATCAAACGGGGTTATTTGGTGCGTCCACACATTTCCTTTGAATCCATTTGTAAAATACAATTACAAACTATAAAAGTTACAGTGTTCAGTAGAT
The DNA here is from genome assembly GCA_964020975.1 of Hermodice carunculata. Classification (NCBI taxonomy): domain Eukaryota; kingdom Metazoa; phylum Annelida; class Polychaeta; order Eunicida; family Amphinomidae; genus Hermodice; species Hermodice carunculata. The sequence continues at coordinate 22,542,697 of OZ026628.1, read as the reverse complement.
TAATTCCGTTAGCTAACATAAATGATGTATGTACATGCATAATATAATAATGTAAACCTCATCTTTAAAAAACTTGCTCGTGAAATTCTGAAAATCCCAAATTACTTCCTTTATGAAGTTGTGACGTTTTCGATCAAAAAACGAAAACAGTAAAACGAGAAAACGCTAATACGAAAACACCAAAATGCGAGTGCGAAAACACGACATAATTGCTGTCGTGTTTTTGCGGTTGTGTGTTCGCATTTTCGCCTTCGTGTTTTATAGTTTAGTGTTTTCACATTCGTGTTTTCTTGTTTTCGCCGTTCTGTTTTCTTATTTTCTTGTTTTCGCCTTCGCATTTTTATGGAGAGAGAAAAATATTTTAGTTGGCACTTTTGTGCCACCATACATAAAATAAAACATGTCTAAACCAAATTTGCTTATTGCGTTTAGAGAAAGAAAATGTATAAAACCTGGACGTTATTGAGAAGTTCAGGGTGTTCAAAATGATTTGCAGTAGATGGCACTTATGGAAAAGTAGAAGGCACGAGGCGCGAGGCGGCGAGTGGGAGTGGATGTGGAAGGGAGTTAACCTCCTCCCGCAGGGGAAGGGGGCTCCCCCGGAAAATTTTATAGATGTGTGGTTGTTCGTATGTGCAATCTGTTGGATTTCTGAGCCTAAAATGTGACAGGCTGGTTTAGTGAACATTAGGGTCATGTCCATACAAAATATGCTTTCACATCACAAATATTTGATGCACATCTCTTATTCAGCCTAGATCACTGATCAATCTGGATAAGTTATCCAGACTTATATGGGCGATAGATTATGATGGGCAGAATGTGAATTCAAAATAAATTTAATAGATTTGATCTACAATAAGTTCCAACTTAAATCACAATACTTGGAAGCTAAGCTAAGCTAGGGCTATCAAAATTATCACTGATAATGCCTGAACAGTGTATTATCTTCCAAATATGTATTTATATTTCACAATCCTGTAAATAATTTCCGGAGTGTTCATTAAATAGGTGAAACAGTCAGAAACAATGGCCTTTCATTGTCCTTTTAGGCAAAAAATAGGCCCTAATGTAAAGTAGGCTGACAGCGCTTCACCGACTATGACATCGAAGTCTGCTCAGCAGCACTTTGCCGACATCGTCGTATATACTGACTATGACATCGTTGTCTGCTTAGCGCTTTACCGAAATCGTCGTCTGCTAGGACAAATTTCACGTACTCTTAAACGTTATTGGCCCCTTGGATCACAAGGCATGAATAAGCCAATCAGTGCTTGCGGCTTCGTCACCATTTTATTTCTGCCATTTGAGCAGTCTACGCTCTTGCGTGTTAACTGTACCCACTAGACAGTAATTGAAGGCGTAAATGGACTTTTTGTAATGTGCGCTTTTTTGTTTTGTTTTGTTTTTGTTTTTGTTGTTTTTTGGTTTTTTTTTTTTTTTTTTTTTTTTTTGTTTTGTTTTTTTTTTTCGTTTTGCTTTTTCTTTTGTTTGTTTTTTTTTTGTTTGTTTTGTTTTGTTTTTGTTTTTCTTTTTCTTTTGTTTTTTTTGTTTTGTTTCTTCTTTTGTTTGTTTTTTTTGATTTTGTTTTTTGTTTTTTTGTTTGTTTTTGTTTTGTTTTTTCTTTTGTTTGTCTTTTTATTTTTGTTTTTGTTTTTGTTTTTTTTTTTTTTGTTTTGTTTTTTTTTTTTGTTTTTCTTCATTATGTTAAATGAAATAAAAGTTTTATCATATATATGGACCATGGACTCGGGGATTTTAAACAGAACGAAAGGTAGGAATGGGAAAGGTTGCCGATTATGTCGACGATCATCACACGGCCAACCACGTGCTCTTGATTGCGAATTGTAAATTAAGCCAGAAGCAAAAGATCGTAGTTGCCGGCAGTGACATTTCTGCTGAGGTAAAAGCGGCCTATTTGTCAGCGATAAATAAAGGTCTTGCTGAACGTTTGCTTCGGTTAGGAAGTTGAAATGGGATAAATTAACAGGCGCTTTCCATGTTGTTCTCGCTAAGAGTTGCCATTCACAGAATATGGAAATGAGTCGCATTAGAACCTATTTATAAGGATCGGAGATGCCAAATCGAACGGGAAACATAACAACAACAAAAAAAACCCGAAATTTCCAAAGCAAAAATGGAAAAATAAATAAATAAACAAATAAATAAATAAATAAATAAATAAATAAATAAATAAATAAATAAATAAATAAATAAATAAATAAAAAACCCCCACAAGTTGCGCATTTGAAATGCCGAATTCCAAGCTCATATGTGCAAACTAGATGTTGCCAACACAGACCCTTCCTTCCCCCCCCCCCCCCCACTCTTGTGCGGTTCCCAGCCAACCCTAAAATGAACGACTTCACTGTTTGGGAGATATGTTTAATCTGTGGGCCCCTACCAGGAAGATGTATACATAGTTTATCTCGCTCAAAATAAAATTTGACGCAGCATGACCCGCCCGTCCAACGTAGCGCTGCTCTTAGTGGCCAGCGTTGCCCGGACCACCTTTTATAATAATAATAATAATAATAATAATAATAATAATAATAATAATAATAATAATAATAATAATAATAATAATAATAATAACAATAACAATAACAATAACAATAACAATAACAATAATAATAATAATAATAATAATAATAATAATAATAATAATAATAACAATAATAATAATAATAATAATAATAATTATTATTATTATTATTATTATTATTATTATTATTATTATTATTATTATTATTATTATTAACCTCCATGAAAATGAGGAATGCATAAAAAGTAGTCACACTCAAAGATCAGAATACAGTAATTCATAAATACAATGTTTATATTTCGCAAGACAAAGCACCTGAAATCAGTACACTCATTTATGCTTTACCATAAAAATGAAATATACAGAACTAAGAATAATCACCATGACAGCAAGGCTCCTTCAAATAGACGTGTCGAGGCCGGAGGAGCATCGCCCAGTAGCGCCACCCCCACTGTCCCACCGGCACGTCCCAGATCCACAGCATCAAAAGGCACGCGTCAGCAGGACAGCGAGTACATGCTCCTCCGACCATGGTTCTGTGAAATTAACCTGAGCAGTTAAATATCTGAGGGACTCAAGTTCACCCATCTGTGCATTACAGTGGGGATCTTCCCAGATCCGACGCTCTCCACCGAGGAGAGGCACCCGGATCGGGGAGGCCCCCAGCTGCACAATTCTCTCAACCATGGTACCCTTATCCAGGCAATCGGTCACAGTGTACCTGCAACTTGCTCCAATAGAATATTTTTCAAAAGAGACTCAACAAGGAAAGAGCGGTATACCGATGTCCCTTTTATTCTAAATTACCATCGCATTTTTATTTTGTTAAGAAACTTTTCTTGTACCTCAGGAATTTTAGTTGCCTTCGTAGACAGACCAATACCGCCGCGCTATTCATATTGTGGATTTCTATTGACGGATAAATCTGATTTTTGTCACGGATGATGAGTTGGGACAATCTAGTTTGCATGCATGGGTGGACTCGTTGCCGTTTTGCTCTCCAACTGAAATGAGCTGGCCCGCGTGACATTTATATCGCCAGTGAGCGTTCCGTGTTTTGAGCCATTATTGATATGAACATATTTTATTCAAAAGAATGTGATCGGGGAACAGGGACGCCCTATATTAACCCTCTCGCGAGCCATTATTATTATTGATATAAAGTGCTGAGTATATGTGTGTCAAAATGTCTTGTGTTAATACTAGTGAGCTAGTCTTCAGGGTAAACTTTAATTTCCGGTGACAGAGAATGAGGAATCTGACCCGAAAATATAATAATAATAATAATAATAATAATAATAATAATAATAATAATAATAATAATAATAATAATAATAATAATAATAATAATAATAATAATAATAATATGTAAAACAGTACTATGTGAAGCAATATGTATTACTAGATTCAAGCGTAGGTTGTTAATCATCAGCATCACTATCATCGTCATTATTGTCATTATGAATGTAGTTCTGACATCCAATAAACAATTTAAACATTTTACCTTGTTTCTGCCTTTGATGTAGGTGAACACATAGCTGATTTGCTCTCCTTGTTTCACAGAGCCCTGGTAGTATTGGTAGAAATCAGCAATTTTCACTTCACACTATAACTGTCGCAAAGTGTCGTTTAAGGCGGCCGCACCACTTTGTATTTGTAAGGAAATGAGAGCAAGAGCGAACATAAATTTGTTTGTCCAGCCCATGATGTAGTTCTGGCTTGACGTTCCGGACGGTCACTGGCTACAGCTTGCGGTTCCAACGAATGCACGCTTACACTTTTGTTTTGTGTCCTGCGCTGTTGTGCTTTCCTTTCCAATCCGCTGTGTCAGTTGAAACAGAATGCCCTCTACAGGCCGCAGTTTCCCAGCCTGAACACACATTCCACATTTTTTTTTTCTTTTCTTTTTTTTTTTTTTTTTTGCAAGGGGATTGCAAGGTCAATGTTGCGTGAACGGGACGCACCCATTAATACATGGATAACCCCCAATTGATATGTTTTGTATCGCTTTTTGTGCACTTTATGAATACTTTATTCTCTCTCTACTTGGTCCCGTAAACATTAATAATTACATACTAATGTTGGTCCGTGTGTCTTGATTTTCTTTTATTATCATGCTTATATGTACATACTGAGTTATTGTCAATTGTGGTATTCTGAGATATTATGACTGGTGAAATTCTGAGTTATTGTGATTTGTGATATTATTTCGATGTTCCATTGATCTGTATTTTGATTTCTCCGTTCGCGGAGGCTCGATGAGCTATTATTATTATTATTATTATTATTATTATTATTATTATTATTATTATTATTATTATTATTATTATTATTATTATTATTATTATTATTATTATTATTATTATTAAGTGTCAATACACGCATTCACCCGTCATGCTTGACACAATGGATCTACCTCGTGGGTCTATAATATTAAACTAGAAACTATTTGCCTCCACGCAAATCTGTATGTGTGCCTTCAAAACTTGCATCAATTTGAATGTTACAACTTCTGTCTGTGGTTTCTCAGATGTGTCTTAAGTTCAAACCTATGAATTAAAATTCGAATGACACTTGTGCGTAAAATAGGTTTAAAAATATTCAACACTGAGACGTTTCAAGTGCCCTGATTATCATAAATTGACATTCTATTGTTCATTGGATGCGCCTACAGAACAAACCCATCAATTGAAGTTGGAATGGTACCTCTACTTGTAATAGGTTTGAAGATATTTAACATTTAAACTTCCTAATGGCCTTGATTTGCATAATTTTCAAAAATGTCTTCCCTTCATCACAAAATTCTAATTGCAACTAATTTGCATTATATTGAAACCTACGACTATTCAATACCGAAGTACTCAATTTACACTAGTAAGCCTACGTTCCTGAGTTTCTGTCCACGTCAGTGTCCGAGAAACCATCTGCACAAAATTTGACCCGTAAAGAAAGAACGAAAGAAGGAAGGAATGAAAGAATGAAAAAAGATAGAAAGAAAGAAAGAAAGAAAGAAAGAAAGAAAGAAAGAAAGAAAAAAGCAAAGAGAAAAGGAACAAAATTAGCTCTATTTCGAGTATGACGCTTGTCTCACTTATGTGGTATATTATACCATAACATTTTAAGTGTTGCTACACGCATTAGCCAGACTCATCATTTGAGCACTTTAGGGTGTTTTATTTTATTGTGCTCTCAGGGTGTTTGAGCTCTTTTCATATCTAGTTATTCGCTCGAAGCATTTGAGCACTTTAATGTTTTGTATTGTCTCGAAATTTTATGTGCACAAAATGGATTTCACATAACATCCTATCAGAATACCAAAATCCCCTTTTAACGATACGAAATTGTCAATGCAATTTCTAGGATAATGCTATATGACTGCAGCAAACAGCAGTTTATACATTGTGGTATACATGTAACATTTGAATCTAACTGAAGTGAACGGTCACTCGACCTGATGACCTCAACAAGTTCAACCTGAGAACCGAATAACCGTCTCCCAGCCACGATCCAGGACTTGGAACTTAAACCACGAGGGTATTTTGAAGTTAGTCAGTCGGTGCAGCCACGAGAAACACTTCTGGTGCTACAGACACACTTAGACCTGACATTTTAAAACTACCACAGTAACGCGGGACGAGATAAGATATATTTGAGCTCGATAAAATTAACTCATTCCACCCTGATAGAAGACTGAGTCAACAGCTTTCCTTGGCGCGCTCTGGGCGCATTGCGCCCAGAGCGCGCCAAGGAAAGCTGTTGACCATGGGCATATAATTTAGAATGATCTTCCATGCAAGTTTCCTCCAAAATATTGAAAAATAATCCCTAAATTAGTAAAATACAATTAGCAGACGACATTTAGATATTAGCGGGAAAAAGCGTCATCAGGGTGGAATGAGTTAAAACAAAAATGTATAACATGAGCGACCTGGGCTCTTAACCGACTGTAAGAGAAACTCATAATAAAAGACATGCTCCATTGCATTAGCAAACAAGGAGGGAAATCCCATGATATAAATATAAACATAAAAAAATAAACAAAAATGAGGGTGGATTTTATCGTCCCCCAAATTGAACAGCAGCTGGTAAATCCGATGGCTTGTAAAAATTTATCACTGGTTTGGAAACTAGCAACTAACGATTCAGGGTGATAGTAAATTTGTTGTGGTGGTCTTATAAAAGGCAAAATTTCACTAGGGACCATCTCAGCTACTTAACTATTAAAACTCTACGACGCTCACACTGCAGAGACTTTCATTATATCTGTTTGCATTTTCTGCTCGGGACTACGCCATTTTGACTTCTGATTCTTGTTTCTGCTCCTTTTATCTTCTGTACGATAAAATGGTTAACATTTAAATATCTAAACATCCCAACAAGCGTCTATTTTTCTTCGTGGCTGTTATTTTATTCAATCCATGTGTCAAATATCGATTGATTGTTTCGGCTGAAATGCGAATATTGCTAGTTATCTTGCTTTGCATTTATCTTCGTATCTTAATTTTACAATCGCCACATTTTTCGCATAATTGCCATTACACGAATCACAATGGAGAACGATTATAAATATTTTTTTCCTCTGGGATTTGGCTATCTTTGGGCTTCAGTCTCCTTTTTTTTATTTAATGTACCAGGCGTTCATTCATGGTTTCACCATAAACAAGAATACCACTTGGTACCTTGCTTTGTATGTTCATGAGCTGAATTTACAATCACCACTTTCTAGGCAGAACCAATTGTTTCTCACATATTGGTTATGCCTGAGCAAACCATACAGAGACTATATGACTGATCATTTTTTCTCCTTGGCAACGTTCAGACAAGAGTCTTTTTGAGTTTCCCCTGCTGACGCCCACCATCCCACTCACTGTGCATGCTTCATAAGTCTCTATTTTCAACAAAATGTGTGTAAAATAAGTCTACCCGTTACAACCACATGCAGCCTTAGACACTTTCACCGTCTGATTTGATTTAATTCATACGGTACATGCCTGCATATAATACACTTAATCGTCTTTTAATGCTACTTCAGCAGCATTTTAAATGTAACCTTAGAACCACGTGCAGGTGCATTTCCAGTGTCATTCAAATGTTATTTTCTAAAGTCAGGATTCAGGACTCAGGATTCAGGAAGAACGTTATTCGACCAGATAAAACATACAGATGAAAACCATATACTTGTTGATTACAACACTCAAGTCAATTCAAAATAACTAATGAAACAAAAAAGGTAAAATTATATCTTGGTCAGGGAGACACACATTAAGGTCTTTGTCAGACCCCTATCATGTGTGCCACCCTACAAACATATGGCATCAAAAATATTCGTGATCATGAATTCCAATATTTTGGTAAAATTTACAGAATACGTGCTTTTCCAAAGAGAGTAAAAAATCCAACTTTAACGAATCAATTTGTACTACAGATATAACATTTTGGGATGTATATGTATCTGAGTAGTTCAGAATAATTGCTTTTTTTATATAATATGAAAAACCAAAGTAACTGTGAGTATGAACCCTTTCAATAACAGCTTGAGGGGTTTCATTAACAATACAGATAACTTCCTGGCGTAAACATTTTTTGGCAAATACACGTTGAGCATGCATTACTAATAACTGTTGCCTTCTTGTGTCATGATCATGGACTTGGTCTGTTGACATAATAAAAAATATAGAAAAGTACACAGGAACTCGATTATTTAAGAGTTTATAATAGAATTTTAAAGCCTGTAATTTGTAAATATCATCTAACTTAAGTAAACTTCTAGATTTGAAGATGAAACCCGTGTGGGCATTATAATTACTATGATTAATTATGCGAATGGTCTTTTTCTGAAGCTTTACAAGTCTTTCCGATTTATGACCCCATGCGAGAAGACAGTAGTTGAATCTCAGAAGAATTAAAAAACAATAAATAGTTTGTAAAATGTAAGAAGGAAGAAAATTCTTTAATTTATTCATTATGCCAATTGTCTGTGGAATTTTTGATGCACATTTTTGTCTATGACTAGTCCGTGTCAAATACTTGTCAAGCAACAGACCAAGTAAATTAGATTCGTCCACACATTCAATATTTACATTATCAATCTCAAGTGTAAGAGGGCTATAACATCCCGTTGAGGTTGATGAAAAACCATGAACTTTGTTTTGTTAAATTTGAGAGACAGTTTGTTTACTTTCAGCCAAGTGCTAATCCTCGGAAGTTCAGCACTGATAAATATAGAGGCCTGACAGTTTAAACCAGTAAGATCTACAGGACGAATGGAAGTGAATAAAGTTGTATCATCGGCATATATAATGAATTTGACGAAAGCAGAAGCTAAATTAAAATCATTAAGACAGATAAAGAAAAGAAAAGGACCTATAATTGACCCTTGGGGAACGCCGCTAGAGATTACTGAAGAGTTGGAGTTTATCTCTTCATAAACAACATATTGTTTTCTATTTGTTAGATAACTTGTAAAAAGATCTAACGCAATACCATTGACACCATAATATCTCAATTTATGAAGTAGAATATCATGATCCAAGGCGTCGAAAGCTTTGGAAAGATCTAAAAATATACTGATAGGGATTTCCCCCTTATCCATATCTACTAATATACGATCAATAAATTCTAAAGCTGCAAGTTCAGTTGAATGGTTTTCACGAAAAACATACTGACCATCATAAAATAAATTGTATAATTTAAAGTACTCAGAGATTTTATAGTACATTACTTTTTCAAAAATTTTAGAAATTGCGGGCAATACAGATATAGGCCTGTAATTTTACATAATTGAGGGGTCGTCCTTCTTAAAAAATTGGCACCACTTTTGCTATGTTCAATAAGTCTGGGAATATTCCAGTCGTTAGTGACTGATTTACAATTAAAGTTATTGGAAGCAAGAGTTCCAGTTTAATGAGCTTTAATAAATTTGTTGATAATCTGTCATGACCATAGCTTTGTTTACCTGTAAATGAATTTATAATATCGAGGATCATTTTCTCAGTAACAAGATTAAAAGTAAAAGAATGAGGAATTGGGCTCGTAAGATAGCTCGGAAAAGAATATTCAGCAGGAGTATCTATCTGGGAGTACTAAATTACGACCAATGTTGGTAAAGAATGAAATAAGGCTTCTAGCGAAAACGGTTTTATCGCTAACAGTCGATCTCACCATTTATCTTAAAATACTCTAGAAATTTGTTTCGCTTTTTATATCTATTTAGAATACCATTAATAGTTATCCAAGTGTTCTTAATATCATTTTTATATCTTTCAAAAACGCGACTTAAAGAAATCTTTCTTAGCTACCCGTATACTGTTTTTCAAAATTTTATTAAAAGTTGTAAGACTATTAGGACGAACTTCATGTTCCTCACTACCATATATTTACCTAGATTTAAAACGACAATTGCATATTTAAATTCTTCATGAAAAGAGCTTGCGTTCAAGTACCAACGGCATCAGTGAATAAAGTGATGATAACACAAGCTTCCAAATATATGTGAACTGTCGTCATCGGTCGTTGTGGCGTGCAAGGCACATCAGTCTTGACATTGGCGCAAGTGAAAATCTTTGTGGGCAAGGTCAATGGACTTGGAGAAAGAGTTTTGGATGCAGTGGGAGAAGCGGGCGTATGATAATTTGAGTTGGGCAATCAACAAATATGTGTAGCACATACACAAGGCGCTAACTTTCCAATGAAAACGCCATCAAGAAAGTTCATGTCCACAATGCGAATAATGACTGTGCTGCTATTGTCCCAATTTTGGAACACATGAGCACCCTGAACTTTGTTAAACCATCGGTAATCTTGTGAACTGGACAGAGAGAGAGAGAGAGAGAGAGAGAGAGAGAGAGAGAGAGAGAGAGAGAGAGAGAGAGAGAGAGAGAGAGAGAGAGAGAGAGAGTGAGAGCGAGAGAGACGCAGACAGACAGACAGACAGACACAGAGAGACAGAAACAGGATGCCCCAGCTATGGAAGAGAGAGAGAGAGAGAGAGAGAGAGAGTGAGACAGACAGACAGACAGACAGACAGACAGACACAGAGAGACAGAAACAGGATGCCCCAGCTATGGAAGAGAGAGAGAGACGCAGACAGACAGAGAGACACAGAGAGACTGAAACAGAGGCAGACAGAAGCACAGAGAGAGAGGACAAATGTTTCCTCTATGCACCAACCTTACCCAAGAATACTTGATCTTGCATGTGCATGCATTGAATGAGAATGCTGTTGCAAGACGCCGAACTTCGTTTGGAAAGTCACATTTGCTTCTAAATGGACGCCAAGGATGCATTTTTTAAAAGATAAGTGTTATTATGCGCCTTGTTGATATGCTTTTCCAAACTTGCTGATCTCCTTGTTGTTGTTAGAGGTCAACAACAAAATAATCAAATATACTTTGTAAAAAGTGCTTGAGGCAGTAAGGAACCCAAATTGTGATTTTGCGTCATGTTTGGATTTCTCTCCCACAGGGTGGCTGGATACATTATCTATCCATTGTTACAGTTTGGCACCGCTATCTAAGCTGTAATGTACTAAAAGAGAAGAAAATACAAACAGTTTTTATCAACTGTACAGTTGCCATGCATTTCTTTTCAAATGGTGCTCAGCAAATTAAACTTTTATGAGCCTCATTGTGCATCTACTCGAAGCAGAAGGATAAAATGTGGGCACAAGCATCACTTCCACTGATAGACGTCATGTGTTGACCTATGTGGAGTAATAATGACGGATATAAACAGTTAACGAAACCCATTCAAACGGTATCGAGACAAATGTGCATTACACACTGTTCTGATAGGTCCACGAATCAAGCAGTGTGATATAATTCATGAAGGCCTGACAGAAGTTTCATAAATATATAGCAGGTTTTGTCAACATTGTGCTGTGCTGAAGAGTAATGCAATACGGCCACTAGAGGGCGAATCTCATGTCCCTGTCCCTGTCCCTGTTTTTTTTGGGGGGGGGGGTCATTCAACTTAAAGCCTTAAGCTTGAATTGTAGTCGATGAAAGTCAAACTTTTATTTGTTAATATTTGGAACCGCAAAACATCAGGTTTTTCAACTTATCATTTGAAAATCATGTCTTGAAGAAACCATTTTGAGATGAGAACCACAGGTATTATTGAAAATAGTTTATATTCAGGAACCCCTGTATCACTTTTTTTTGCAAAAAGATTGTTGGATGCAAAGGGAAATTATTCACACGTTAGCATGTTCAAAAAATTAAATAGTAGTGAATAACTCAGAATCACTTGGTCAAAATATAAGGAAAGCATAAACGGTATATTTTCCAGGACCTTTAAAATTATTTATAACACAAAATTACTTAGTCACAACATAAGTACCAAATACACTTTAACCTGAGGCAAGTTCCTTATGATAGACTTACTTAACAAACAATACAGTCGTGTTCATCCAGCAAAATATATCTCTCATAAAAGTAATCAGGAAGATTTTTAAAATTCCCGCAATATCAATGACCTGATATATATATATATATATATATACATATATATATATATATATATATACATATATATATATATATATATATATATATATATATATATATATATATATATATATATATATATATACACATGGGGGTGGAGGATGCTCTACTATTGCGGGGCTACTGGTTTTTAGGCCACATTGACAATGCAGCTGTGGTTTTATTAAGCCTGCCCCCGGCGGGGGGGAGTGGGGGGGGGGCTTGCACTATTTATACGGTACATTTTTACAATTGGCCGGCGCACCAATGACCTATACCATTGAAGTCCCTACACCCAAGTAGTCCAAAGCCACAATTCCATTTTTAGGCCTCCACCAAGGGGGCGGGGGGAGGGGTCTCATACTATTTCAAGGGTATATATCTACAATTGGCAGCCCCCACGGATGACCAATATCATTGAAGTTATCTACCTCCAAGAACTTCAAAACCACGTTAATTTCGGGGGGGGGGGGTTGTTTTTGTTTTTTTTTTTTTTTTGTTTTTTTTTTTTTTTAAATTTTAATTGTGCAATTTTCATTTTGTCAATGCGATAACGCATTCCCCTATAACTGAAATATGGCGTTTCATGGTCAGTCACTGATCCTCAAAAACCTTCATTTTGCCATAACTCAACCAATTTTTATTCGATTTTGTTCAGGTTTGGCTCAAAATGTGTGAAACGTATCGCGCCACAATGTTATACTTCACATGTGAAAGGGCAAAGATCAAGGTCATTTGACCATTTCGAATTTTCATCCAGCCATAACTCGATGAGTTTTAGTCGAATTGAAATCATGTTCATACGACAATTTTTAGCTACTGCAAAATTGTGTAATGTACATGTGGTCCCTAAAGGCCAAACGTCAAAGTCATTTGGTCCTTTGAAATGTTCAGTCAGCCATAAATCGATCATTTTTTTATCCAATTTGGACCATATTGGAAGTCAAATTGTAGTTACTGTTATACTGCAAAATGTGTAGTTTACATGTGACCTCTAAAGTTCAAATGTCAAGGTCATTTGGCCCTTCGAAATTTTCATTGAGCCATAACTCGGTCAATTTTAATCCCATTGGGATCATATTGGGCTTAAATTGAGCTATTGTCACCCTGGACAATTTTGTATTACATGTGACCTCTGAGGGTCAAAGGTCAATGTCATTTGGCCCTTTGAAGTTTTTATGAGCCATAACTCAGTAAAATTTTCAGCCGCTCAAATTGTAGCAATCATAACATTGCACACTTTTTAACTTACACATGACCTCTGACGGTCGAAGCTCAAGGTGCTATAAGGTGAGATAACTGAAGTTGCAGCGTGGGCGAAGGGAGTCTTCCTCTCAGCGATCGCATGTGATTGGAGATGTCTAGTTACTTTTGAGGGGGAGGTGGGTGGGTAGGGGGTTGTTGTTTTGCCAGAGAATCGAATTCATTTTACCGATTCTTCACAGCGTAAAAATGCTAAGATTAGCGTTTGGCGCTCATGCGAAACCACAGCACGTATAGTTAATACTCTATGCTTGACCTGCGCGACCGTTAATTTCAGAAGAAAGGTCACTTTAAATTGGTCATTTTGTTGTTATCACTGACAGAATAAACATTACAGGTGTCCATGGCCACTTTCGCCTGAGCCACCAGACTGTGACTATGCTGTAACAGTGTGATAAATAGTTTTTTATTTTGTCTTGGATTATTTATTGAACATACCTTTATTGCGCTTATCTTTGTCACTATAAAATGGCGTTGCTATCTGTTTTTGGCCATATACACATTGTTATTTCGTCTAAATGATTATTCCTGGTTTAACTGCCATGTGTCTTGTCGGTATAATTTATCCTTTGGTGCACCGTGAACACGCAGGTGACTGTCCCGTGCATTGCTTAGAAACTAACTTATATCGCACAACAATTTATATTTTGGCACAAAGAAATCCGATTTTTTTTTTTGTTTACTGCGCTCCCTTTTCATATCTTTTAACTCATAAACTGGAAAAAAACGGCATCGTTGACAATCTTCTGACATGGTTTGAAGATTACCTGTATAATCGGAAGCAACGCGTCTTTTTAAATGGTCAATCCTCTAGCTGGGGAACTATAAGTGCTGGTGTGCCTCAAGGATCTGTATTAGGTCCTCTACTCTTTTTGATTTATATTAATGATATAGTCAACGTTGCAAATTCAGAAGTCAAACTTTTTGCGGATGATACGTCCCTTTATCTTACTATTGAAGATCCTGTTCATGCTGCTACTGTCATGAACGATGATCTGGCCTCCCTGGACGAATGGTCTAGGGAATGGCTTATATCCTTTAATGCTGTTAAAACAGACACCATGCTCGTCTCTTTAAAAAGAAATCCCCCTGATCACCCTCCATTGATTTTCCAAGGTCACCAATTAGAGAATGTTTTAGAGCACAAGCATCTGGGTCTTTCGTTAAGATCAGATCTAAAATGGAATGAACATGTTAAACAAGTTGCAACTAAAGCCTGTAAACAAGTAAACATTCTGAAAACTCTACAGTATCGCCTTGACCGGGACACACTAGAAACGATATATACCTCCTTCATTCGACCTATTTTAGAGTATGGAAACGTAGTCTGGGATGGCTGCACGCAGGATGATGCAAAACGTTTGGAAGACATTCAAATGACTGCGGCCCGCATCGTGACAGGAGCAATGAAAACCACCCCTATAGAAAAGCTATACGAAGAAACTGGCTGGGAGACCCTGTCCAAACGAAGAGAAAGATCCAAACAAATCATGATGTATAAAATAGTTCATAAATTAACCCCTAGCTATTTGTACTCTTTTCTCCCCAATATTCCAATATTCCACCGTAATACTAGGGCACAACTCGATCAAAGCAGACGCTCAGACTTACCCTCTTTCAATTGTAGAACAGTCTTATTCGAAAACTCCTTTTTCCCTTCTGCTATCACGTTGTGGAACCTTCTCCCATCGGAAACTAGAAATCTTCCAACTTTGTTCCAATTTAAGAAGAAAATTTCAACTCCCAGACAGTTTTCTGTTATATTTCCCGAACTTTTTAATGTAGGCAAAAGATATCTGTCTATTTTACATTCTCGTTTGCGTATGGGCCGCAGCCAATTGAACGAATATCTTTTTAAGATTGGTGTAAAAGATTCAGCAGCTTGTTCATGTGGCGCCACCACCGAAAGTATCTGGCACTACTTTCTCACCTGTCCAAACTACATTGTCGCTCGAGATGCATTACATACAACCATTGGTCGTTTGGCTTCATTTTCTATTAACACAATTTTGTTTGGCAGTGCTTCTTGCAGTCTCGAAGACCATATTATTATATTTTTATCTGTTCAAGAGTTTATTGAAAAAAGTAAACGATTCCAAGGTGAAACTGTAACTTAATCACTCATATCGATAATTCGAAAATGCAAATTAATAATATATACTGGCAATATTGACAACTTTATGAGCCCCGCTATCTGTGTTTGTTCTGGTGGCGTCCATCCTTTCGTTTGTTTCTCCCACCACGCTGCTCATCAAGTCCCCTTGGACTTGATGAACGGTGGTTCATTGGAGTTGTGCTGTCAAGTCAGTCCTGTGTTTCCGTCTTTTCTCCACAAGAGGGATTAATATAGGGCTTTGCCCTTCTTCCCAATTGTTTTTCTTTTGGAAATAAAATACGTTTAAACCATATCTTTTAACTGTTCTTCGATGCGCGAAACATGTCCTACCTCGTCAGCACACAATCCCTCATTGGATTCTGGTCATTGCAATAAAATTTGACCATTCAAGGCGGGAACAATTAAACGGCTAATCAACTCGGAACTTGTTTGGAACACGTCAGGTGATTGTTGATTTTGCGGTACGGCGCAATCAGGTATGTTATTGCAAGGTATATGGTCCATTGAATATCAAGTGACGGATTAAAGAGGCAAATGACATTGATAAAAGCCCCTTTGTTCTGCAATTAACATGCCGGTGACGAAATTCAAGGGTGCCGGATTATCATGTAGTAAATCAATGGGGTAAATCCGTTCACAGCTCATTGCTGCCGAATTTCAAGGGTGCCGAATTATCAAGTGACGGTTAAAGGCGGCCTGACTGTATTATGGTACCCATCATGGAAATATCCCGATTTCCATGACCAAATTGTGCATTCATACGTCGACTAAAGTTTGGTATTTAGTGGTAACGATCTTGCTTCAAAAAGTTGCTTCTTTGTTCTTGTGGTCTGTCTGTTAATTTTTTCTTTTAATGATATTCTCTTACGATGCTTTTTGTACGGTTGCCTTCCGATTACAGTGGTAAATTCTGTATGCGGTAATATATAACAAATTTTATCGATTAGTAACTGGAATACATAGAAAATTATTACTTGGGGGTCCAGTTTGACATATTTGCGTTAGATGCAGACTCAGGAAGCTCAAGTTTATACGGGTGGAAAAATACAAATATTGGTGATATTGTTGATAACTTGTGCAGCCATGCCTGCTGCCATCAAGGTCTTTTCTGTTTATTTATCGCAACGATTCTCATACATCACTCAAATCGGTTCCTTATGTTACATATTTTATGTATGTGTATTTTACTTTTTTTTGGGGGGGGCACTTAGTATAGTATAAACATATTTATTTTCTCTGGATTGCCTAATAGTACACAAAGACTAATCTGGAGGCTCTCCAGTACATAAAAGGACGCACAGGAATATATACAATACACACTGGACGAGAACAGAAGACTAAATTCACGGCTTGTACACTAATAATACAATTGATGCCAGATAGTGGAGACTTATAATTAGATCATATACTAAATTAGTAGATGAAACGTCTAGATTCTGATAAGAATGTCTGAACAGCCTCAAAGATGAATACATTATCAGTGTCTGGCAAGTCCTCACTACCTTTCAAGAGAATATTTAGTAAAATGTCACTAGAGCACTGAATTATTAAAGTCGGATTTACACCTGGAGCGAGTAAGTGACACACAGTGTTCAGTAGACGGACCCTTTGCACAGTGAACTTGGGGCAGAACAAAAGGTAATGTTTCGTATCTTCAGTGGTATGAGAGCATGCACACGTTGAGGCTGGAAGGATATTGACATGATGTAGATGGGCGTTTAAAACAGAGAAGTTAAGACGTAACTGCGTGTGGCATATGTTCAGAAAACGACTTCCATGTTTAAAGTATGTGGGCTTTTTGTCAACACTTAAGAGTAATAGATTTAATTTAGATTTAAACTGCGGCAGGGAATTGGTGAGACGAGTATCAACCGGGAGGTTATTCCATAATTTGATAGCAGACGGGAGAAATGAATCGCCGAAGCGATTGGTGGTGAACCTAATTTGGCGTAATTCAGTACGATTTCTCAAAAGGCGCCCAGTAGTGAATGCAACGTCACGAGGAACGAGATCATGTAGGTATTGTGGAGTTAACCTATTGTACATTTTAAAGAAAAGAATAAGTTTAAAGTATTTCCTCCGATTTGCCAGAGTTTGCCATTCAAGCTCTTCGAGAAGTAAGACACGTGGAGTGTATCTAGTTGCGCCAAGGCAGATCCTGGCTGCCTCATACTGAACAGCTTCTATAGATTGTGACAGGTTTTCAGTGCAATTGTCAAACAGGACACACCCATATTCGAGGATAGGACGAATCATTGTACTGTACAGCCGTATGAGTGTTTGGCGGGAGAGTTTATATTTGAGTCTGCGTAAAAGAGCAAGGCGTTGGCTGGCTTTATTAACAATACGTGTTATATGCTGGTGCCATGACAAGTTACTTGAGAGTGTAACTTTGGCGTACAGTTGATGTTCTCAGTGGTTATTTGTATGTGAACTGTAAAACTTCTTCCCCACTACTATAATCAGTAGCCAAGTGTACAGGTAGTAATATAGTCCCAATCATTTATTTGCTATGGGGTTTGGTTAATTATACCAGCATAGTACATTGCCTTTCTAAAATTTGCCTCATATAATACCCTTACCTGCCATTATTCTGCCTTGGAGCCTTGTAGCTTTATATCCCATTTATCACTTATATGGTACATGTTAGGTGTTTCCACATCAGCAACTGTATTTTATTGTACAATAATTTTTCTGAAATATTCAAAGTTTTCATTTAGAGAGAGAGAGAGAGAGAGAGAGAGAGAGAGAGAGAGAGAGAGAGAGAGAGAGAGAGAGAGAGAGAGAGAGAGAGAGAGAGAGAGAGAGAGAGAGAGAGAGAGGACTCCATCCCTTTCATTATTCTGGGTGTCATAGTATGCTGGTATTTTTTTCTTCCTTTTTTCATGATGATATCATTGTGAGCACAAAGTCATGACGGACAGAGAATATTATACAGTGTTACTGCTGGGCTGGCAGGACAGCCTGTCAGTTGTTCAGGCTCAGTTTGCGCATTCACCACTACGTGGCGTATCACCATATATGCTTGTATTTATGCTGAGCTCATTGTCATATGCAGCTTTGCCGTTACATTCAAATGCTGCAAAAATAAGTGTCTCTTTGAATTTCAATTTGAATGAACTCAATACATAATGTTGAATTGATTTAAAGGTATGTATGCATTCCTGGACAACTTATCCTCAGTTTGGGCAGCAAATATATGCTTCAACACCCGTAGTTTTCAAATATTGGCAGATTTTGGGGGTTTTTTTTCTGCTAAATATGACTCCAGCCCTAAATAGCACAAGTACCAACATCTCATTATAATGACAGCCATTGACTCCTTTTATACCTCATATTGCCGATATTGAAACTAAAGTCTATAGCTTGTTGTCCCCCAAACTCGATTTGCACTCTTACGGAGTTGACAGATCCACAAAGTGTTATCGTTCTACCTCATCTGGTTCTTCAGATATCGTGTGCAGGGAATTTGGCGATAATTTTCCATTTTGACATTGAAATTCGGTCAAGGTCAGTGTCCTTCTAACTCACTGTAGACTTTTAACAGGGTGATCAACCGTACAGTATCATGATTCCAGCTTCTACGGCTCTTGAGATATGTAAAACAAAAAATTCAAGACACGCAGATGGCCGGACAGACACGCATGCTGACACAGCCCATTGCATTTACCCTGTCGCCTTGTTGCATCATACCGTGTTTACGACGATGTATCTTGGGTGATCGCCGGGGACAAACTGAGCCAGCAGTTCAGACTCACGGTGGTATAGTACGTTAGATGCAGTGTTGACTCCTGTCAGTGTGATACACGTATGTTCAAGTTCCGATGAGAGAAAGTATGAAAATGAGGAACGTGAACTGTTGCGTGCCGAAGTGCACAAGAGGAATACATCTGGACTCAGCTTTTACCAGTTGCCGCCCGACAAAACACAGCGGAAATCCTGGATCAAACTGATCAGTTCAAATTCAAGTTAACTTAAGCTTTATTTTGAGTCGGTACATTTCACAAATAATATTAGCTCTGATGAGCTATTTTCCAACATTGTATAAAAAGTACAATCAATAGACAAGATCTATACTGAAAAATGTGCAGTCGTTCTGTGTAGATAAACAGTTGAATCTTGTGGCTAAGAAAGACAGGTCATAAGATTGAGCAACGGTATAGAGAAAAAACATCGCGGCCTCCCCGACAGGCGTGACCAGCCCAAGGGCCAAATATCTTGGGGAGCCCTCCGCCGGTCTCCCACACTGTAGGAGGCCGCAACCACACCGCCATGCGCAAATATAGCCCCTAAAGGCTACATATCGCAAGATTGAGCAGCGCTACAGAGAAAAATACAGCAGCCTCCGTGGGAAACAAAAACAGAACCCCCGACAGCGTAGCCATCCTTATAGATATTTTTTTAAGTTGTCTTCTACTATTGCCGAAGGTACTTTTGCACGGGGGCCGCTGTTTTCATCAAATATTACGAGGACAGCTGCCATACTGCGACCACAACCGTGTTATACTACATGCGCTGCTTTGACCTTGTCCCCAGCGATTCCCCAAGATGCACCGTGGTAAACACGCTGTGACGTGATAAGTTTTCAAGGTAGGCCTAATTAGGCCTACCCAAAGCCAATGAGGGACGAAGGAACCATCCACGCAGGTTTTTCTAGAATGTATACAGTGATCCCCCTGTTATCTCTCAACCCCTTTTCAAGCATTGCTTTTTAACCATACTTTGGAAAATTTATAAATAAAAATACTACTGGTCACCTTGCTTGCACCCTACTGTGCAAATTTTCGTAATAATTGAACAAATAAATAAATAAATAAATAAATAAATAAATAAATAAATAAATAAATTTATTAATTGATGTTAAAATGATAAACAACACCTTATCGTAAGACTTAAAAATATCTGTTATTAGATAGAATATTTGTGCTTGTTTTTTGGTTGGCCAAAGTTGCACCATTGAGGCAAATAGCAAATTTGTCGAAGTGATTGTAATGTATATAACATTTTATGCTTGGATGGATACGCTTTCAACTATATATATATATATATATATATATATATATATATATATAAAAATACATGTTAGCATTTTTGCTGATGGGAAAAACCAAGCCCGATCAGCTGCAGCATTGCCAATGCATGAAAATTCTGTCGAGCATAACTTTTCTAAAAAGTAAAACAGTCAAGTCAGGTATATCTGTGAAAACTGGCTTCTTTAGACTTTAATGCCATGACATATGCCTGCTTGATCATTATCGTGGCAGTAAAATATCGCGTCCGCTGTAAGTGTGCATGCCCAATAGCGGGAAAAATGTAGCGTCTGCTGTAAACGCTCACACCCAATATGCAATATCCATGAAGTATTCGATTGAGCTAGAGATTTTTCAGTTGTTTTGGTTTCGGACGGGGGTGGGGTGCTTTGCCTTTTTTTATGTCTTCGGGAGCTGGCAGGCCAGTCACATATTAGGCCTACTATGGTTTTAACTACGCCAAACATTTATGTTAATGAGGAGGCATGCAGGTGAATGTAAATAATCCAGGCGATTTAGGAATGCACGAAGTATCTGAGCCTAGGCTATATAGGCCTACGTGCATGCATGCATAACACAAGGGTACGTCGCTAAAGACGACAACTTTGCACATCCCCACTACAGTGTGACTTGGCGTTGATCATCGATCCACGCGCTAAGATATGACGTTGTGGGCCTACTTATAGGCCTAAGGTACGTCAATGTCCGCCCGAATTTTCCTCTATAGATAAGCAAACAGAACTATCTATCGTATCGGCCCTCATTGACAGAGAAATCTAGTCAACGGTCCATTACGCTGCTTCAGTTGAACGTCAAGTCTCTTCAAACGAAGCTGAAACACTAAATACATCCCAGGAATAACACATCGCAATAGTATAGTAAGTATAAGAAACAAAATACGGAACATCCTCGAGAAATCAGCGTGCGCAAGCCGATTATCTTTTACAAATTCTAGGGTCTTTTCGGAGTTCACCGTGGACACGCCTTTTGAAGCGTAATTCATGAACCACCGCAGTAGCTATCGCAATCGCAATGATCCTACGCGTTAAGTTTAAGCCATCCGGGCACCTACCTACAATGTAATCAACGATCTTCTTGCTATAATTTCTGAATAAAAAAGGAAATACCCATTCTAATCGGCGAATTGAACCTGCCCGCGCCGCCATTTTATTGGCAAATTTTGCACGGCAAGCGGTAAATTGTAAAATACGCATTTCAGAATTGGGAAAGGTTTGTCTACATAGCACATGCATACTGGACTACAACTGACAGTGTTACCCATTGACGCATTAGCCTGTATTGTATTCAAAGTTTATTCTTTCTATACAATTTCATGAAATTGTTGTATTCACAATTATCTCTATCAATCGAGAAATCAACCCATTAACCATCGCTGCCTTTCATTGTAGACCTAATACCTGATTTTTACTGCATATGTGATGTCATTCACATGAACTTTCTTTGTATTAAAAAACAAATATCGAAATGTCTAAGCGTCAACGTCAATTTTTAGCACAATGTAATGACTCTGGATGTGTGTGTGTGTGTGTGTGTGTGTGTGTGTGTGTGCATGTATTTTTTTCTGTTTAATTTTCAAATCCAATTACATATTTTTCATAACATCGTAATTACGAACTTGTAATCACATGCACGTGCCAATGTATGGCGTGCTTTGCTGCGTTTCCATCCGTTGGTTCCCAGCCTTTGCAACGGGGCATTCTGGTTGGTGGCCATTCAATTTGCGGTAATTCAATCGGGGGGGGGGGGGGGGGGGAGAGAGGCAAAAGCCTTGAGCACCAAAGAAGAATTGATTCTGAATGTGCACAAGCTCTGCAGAGAAGAGCGTGTTGGGCTTTTGGTAAGCCTGAATCGACTGGTGGAGCGCGTTAGGATCGTGCTGAAAATCAGCAGGAGCACGTTGTACAAGCAAAGGAGTTAGACCTAAACCCTAATTGTAAATAATTTGTTATGTCCTCGTTAATAAGTTGATAATTTCCATTCAAGATTTTTTTTTGAAAAATAGCGACATTAAAGTAATACTTTAAGAAACATGTTTTAACCGTTTAGTATAATTTGAAGCATGCAAACACACACACGCAGGTGATATAATTCCTTTGCGTCTTGCATTTATTAATTTTGAAACTTTCTTTTTTAGTATAGGGTCACTAAACCCACCAGTGAAATTAGAGCTTGTAAGTCTCATTCATAATTCAAATAAGCTCAAGCAAATATGGACTTTCTTATAGACGGAAACTGGTTTGAAAATGATTAATAAAGTACTGCTACAGAATGGCCGAAAAAGTAAATATAACATATAAACGCCTATAGTTTCAATGTAGACCTACATTGCTATTGTTCGCTTCTCAACATAATCAAGTCTGTCTAGATATACTTCCACTTTTCCCCTAAGGGCCACGCAATGATAATTTTAATCAAGTTTCATTATTAGTAATTTTGACCCTCGAACCGAGTCCAAAGAATAATGAATTTGAATTTCTTCAACGATTCCTTTGTTGTCGCTCAGTCTGTTGATGCTGTCTGTGAACACCATGAGTTGCTGAGCCTCGCCGTCCAACTTACATTTTCCTGAAGCCAACATTCTTCTGACGCATTGTTTCCGTTATTGCTCCTTGTGACGCACTATGCAGATATGCCTACTTAAGTCATTTAACCCTCTACATAATGTTAGATATGTACAAACATTAGTAGCTGACACATGCAGGGCTTGAAAATGTGTAGTGTGTTGTGTGTAGTACTTAGTCACAAACCTACACCTGTTTCCTTATTTTAGGTCTAATTTGTGGACGCTGCAGTTTGACACCACAATTGTTGTTGTTTTATTTTATCTTATATTTATTTAGTAATTTTGTGAGATTGTCACAACAAAACATTATTACAGGCCGGTCTCTGTAGACACAGGCATGGATGCATGGGGGTGCTCAGGTAATGTTTAAACCAAATTTATTTCAAAACACTCAATAAATTAACCACATATTATATTATAGATCTATACACAACACAAAAAGCACAGTTGAATAAACATTGATTGTAATTTAAAACTCGCCATCCAGCTAGATTGCCATTGGTCAAAGGCATCGTTATCAATTTTTATGTTTCTCATTTCCAGACCACAGAACAAAAGAGTCGGCGTGTCTAAACAAAAGGGAAAAAAGCAAAAGAAAAAAAGGTTCCATACATATATAAATATATCAGTAGCCGTCACCCTCACGCCATATGCTATAGTTATGTTCCTTCAAAACTATTTTGTTTAAAATTAATTATTAAAGACCGTGGTGAAACTCAACCCCTAAATTTGGTCCATTTCACATTGGGGACAGGGTTATTTTATGTGACAATGTTATGATCGGGCTTTTATAATGTTATAATTTTGTGGTTTGTGATTGAAGGCTCTGTGGCATGATTGGGAATGTAATAGTGACATAAATTTTGTACAAGTCAGCCGAAGTCATGTTGCAGTTTGTTAATTTGTCTGATAATGGGGTGGGGGTGGCATGTGCACATAAGACTAATGACCAACAGGATGATGTGTGCATGGAACCCCCCATTCCCACACCATTATAAAAATCCTAACCTTCGCTTTAAACCACATCATGAATGATGATAAGCTAACATATTTTTACATTTCTGTATTAAAGACATAAAGGCTTAAGCAAACAAAAATTTACTTATTCAACGATTTTACGCCACGAATCATCTAAATATGGGATGCCCTAACTTGTTAATTGCAAGTCATGTCTGCCCCATATTGAGATGTAGCAGCATTGGAAGTTGAGGCACAACATCCGATCACCAATAGGCAGTGTAATAATTTACCACAAGACTGGGTCTCGAGCGTTGCAGAGAGCCAGAAGTACTGTAGAACACTATCAATGTTGGCTCCGTGTGGGAATAAACCAGAGGTGTGTGAAGTTCAAGAAAATGGAATTTCCAAATGGACTTTCTTGTAAAGCACATTTAATTCTGTAATCAAATTTGTGTCAAGGTTTTAATACTCCATGGTAGTCCCAGGGTAAGCCTACTTACCAGCCTTAATCCATAAGCTGAGGCGAGCGTAGCGCCAAGTTCACAAGGCATGATTCAGTCTGAGTTCTAACAACACCAACTGCCTTTAAGATTCAACTGACTGGATTTTCACATGATGCCTTTTTTGACACCTGCCAATTTGCAACCAAAATGATTGCTGGGTTGCGGTCTCATTTGCCGCGCTCAAACTTACATCCAATAGGATTATGGTAAGATGATGTCATAAGGGATCCGCGACTTACCTGAGCAGGTCCCCCCCCCCCCCCCCGATAGTTAACATAACGCTGCATATTCAAACATGCAGTTACTGCAACCGTCACACCAACCACCTTTTGGCACTAGATGGCGCGCTGGTAGAGTACAGGATGCGTGAAAACAAACCTCTCCCAATTCTGGAATGCGTATTTTACAATTAACCGCTATCTTTGCCGCAAATCTGTGCGTGTTCACCCCCAAGGCTTCACGACCCAGGTGCACGTGTTGCCTTCGGATATTCCCGGGGAGGGTGTCAGCGTTCGCTCTCGTAAATTCTTTCTTTGGAATAGTTGAGGAATATTTTTATTATTCATGATCACATTTAAAATCATATGATATGGTCCCCAGTAGCACTTGCAGCAGCCACCCTGGATCATTGACAGAACGTTGATGCTTAATTTGTATGACTTAAGCCTAGGCCTACATGTTACGAGCGGTCAGAAGTCATATCAGATAAGTGATTTTTATAGCTAACAATTATTTAAAACACGTCCTGAACTTTCATTAACAATGAACCATTGTATTAGTCTTATAAGGGCTCGGATCCACACGTAGGCCTACCGTGACCCATATGTTTGTGAGAGAGAGAGAGAGAGAGAGAGAGAGAGAGAGAGAGAGAGAGAGAGAGAGAGAGAGAGAGATTATTTTGTCATCTTTGGATGCACGTTCTAGGCCTGTTTCTGGCAATATTATCATCTAATCATAATCACCATTTAATTTATGATACTGTTTTGTGGCGGAGAAAAAAAAACAGAGAGAGGGAGACCGTGTTTTCCCATCAGTCATCACTGGATACACGTGCTAGGCCTCTTTCTGGAAACATTATCATCTCATTGATCATCATCATCATCATCATCATCATCATTAATTATGATACTGTTTTGGGGCGGAGAAAAAAAAACAGAGAGGGAGACCGTATTTTGTCATCATTGGATACATGTTCTTGGCCTGTTTTGGGGGACATTTTATCTCATTATCATTATTAATTATGTCACAGTTTTGTCGCGGGGAAAAAAACGCGGAAGAGAGGGGAATGAGATAAGTGGCAACATCGCAAGTGTCTTGCAGATTGGCCTAACTTAAATTACCACTGAAAAAGGTTACTTGGTAAACCAAATGCGCCGTTTTCGATTTAGGCCTATTTCGACCAGCATAATACTTCCCTCGTGATAAATTTTGAACATCCGCTCTGTGATTAGTATTTGAGAGGGCCTAGGCATGCTTGTTTACAATGGACGGACTGCCTGACTACTACCCGTAGGATTCATTGATTATCTTATTGGTTGGTTAGTTGATTTCATTTGGTACAGGTCACTTTTTTATCATTATCATTAAGAAATACAATAATAAAAACTTAATACAATGAGCCAGGAGTAAATTGATGTGAGCTTATGATCAGTACAAGTTAGAAATGTATGAAGTAAATTGTTCGCAGAACTTTTGGAACTAAATACAAGTATCATTTTTAGATAGATAATGAAAAAAATAAAACCGGTAATCTAGTGCAAGTGACCATGAACATATTATTATTAAGAAATACAATAATCAAAACTTAATACAATGAGCCAGGAGTAAATTAATGTGAAATTAAGATCAGTACAAGTTAGAAATGTATGAAGTAAATTGTTCGCAGAAGTAAATATCAATGAACAGGGAAACAGAACCTTAAGATGATGGTTGGCTGGACCAGGATAACCAAAGAAAGCGGTATTAGTTCCATTTGTGTTTTAAAAAAAAAAAAGTATAACTTCAATTTACATGGTGTGCCCGGCGAATATCAATTGCACATCCTATCTTGTTAAATAAAATGTGATCTTGTGTAGCGGCTTCGTTGACAAGGTACTTCTTTCACTTTTCTTTCGAATATGTCTTTATTGTTTTAATGTATGTGGAGAGTCCATTCCATTCTTTGATGACGGTGTAAAAGAAGAAGGAATGAGTGGTGGGGCTGCATACCTGTAGAGTGCAAAAATTTATTGCAGTGGTTTTCTTTTGAGATGACATCCAGATAGTTCCTGCAAATGAAACAATCATGCACTGTCGTCGATATACAGTTCATGTTTGCAGTCTGCACTGATCGGTATCTCGTAAGACATGAACAACATCGGGCCTATATGCTGTCCTGCGGGATACTAGAGTATATGTTCAGATGCTCCAACTCAGCACCATTGACATCAACAGTTTGTTCTCTTTGACCTGTATGATTTGAACCATTCCACGGATTCGATACCCATTGGCATTAGACGTTTATTACACAAGCTGTTAAGGTCCACGGTAAAAACCTGTTTTTGCATATCGAGCATAACTATCCCCCGGTAGCCCAATTAACTTTTGCACATTCTGATTTGATATAGTCGGCTAGATATGGATCAGACAGGTGGTGGTTCAGCAGACCTGTGCCTCCGACTCTTGATGGGAACTCATACAGTAGATTGTGCCTCACTGAGCATGTTTCAAACTGTGTATACAGTATGATAAATACTTAAACAAGTCTTTAGAAAGGGCCGCGGAAACGCTCAGCGGCCTATAGTTTGCTGTTCTTGTTGTATAGGGGTTCACTCTTGCTGCTTTGTAATCTTCTGGTACCTGGTACATTGCTTGTTCTGGCAGAAATGTTGCAGATATGCATAACTGGGACCTTTAAAATATCTTCTTCGCCATTTAAAATGGTCGGATGGAATATTGTCGAGCCCAGTACTTTTTGGTGTTTATTTTTATTTTATTTATATTTTTGAAGAGTAATTCTTCACCTACATTTTGTTATTTGAAATTTTGGAGTCAAAAGCAACATTCTAGTCTTAAAAGGCAGCAGATCTGTGTCAAACTTCATGGTCGGGGTTTGGAGTTTAGAGGCTGGAGTTGGAGCAGCTGTTAGTGTTGTATAAAACTGATTGAAGCCCTTTGCTACCTGCTTTGATTCGTATGTAGCAAAACACAATTGGCAGTTTATGTTCAAAGCAATGTTAGATTGGGTCTTTGACTTAATACCGTACCCAAAAGGTTTTGTATACTTCTGCAACTCATTTTTTTTGGGGGGGGGGGTGTTTTTTTTCCCCCTTCAATTCTGTTCTGGAAAAAAAGTGAATACATAGTGTCAAGAAAACTCCGACCAGACCGGCTGAAGTGACGCTCTTACAAACAGTAGTAACGTTGTGAAGTTTAAACTTCATTACGAGGTCCTGGAAAGGCAAACATTCATGTGCGTATAGCGCTCAGTCAGTGTCTTCCTGTTTTTCCGAAAGAGTATTTTAAAGCAAATACGAGTAGCTCTGCATGCTTTCACAGCTGAAATATAAAGACATATGAATGTGTTTTATTTTCAAGGACAGACTAAAAATAGAACAATCTGTGCCTGCGATCTGACCCGTCCAGTGGCGTAGGAAGCGACATAAATATTGGAGGGCCAAATATAATTTTGTTCGTTTGTTTGCTTTGTTTTGTTTCAAGACAAGACTTTTAGTTTTGAGGTGCTCTGGCCCCTGCTTAAAAATTATTGGAGGGGGGGGGGGGGGGGGGCAGTTCCTAGGCCACTGCCGTCAGACTACCTCCATCGTACACCGCTAAACCTTTGCGAATTCCGTTAGTCTGACGGGTCCGAAAACGAGCTTAGGTGGTTTTATTATGAAAAGCTGTCGCCATGCCTATGCTTTGCAAGAACATCATCAAACTAAGATTATAAGATAGCAAGTGTGTGAAAAGCCGCAATTTCGCTGGGCCTAGACTAATCCCATACATTTAAGTAGGCCTACTAGTACTAGTACTACGCATATCTCACTCTCAGATGGGTCTCTCGCTGGGTCTAGCCAGCAGGCAACATCTCATACTCGCTTTCGAAGTTTCGTCCATGAAATCGGCAAATGCAGTTGTTATATATCACGACAACTATATTGATATAATTTCGGCGAAGCCCGGTAAGTTTGACACTTTGGTGTAAATAAAATTGTGAAAATTTCCCGAGATGCCTTGAGGCAATGGTGCCATCCATGTGCAGCAGGGGTTGACGGTGTAAACCAAATCCATAGATCGGATACTGGATAGTCTTCTGTAGGAATAATAGTGTGAATATTAGATCATTAAACGTTCGATTATGTCATGTATTCACATGTTCACGTGTGTTAAAGGCAAGAGCTCGCTAACGCTCGCTAATATGTTGTAGGCATAGCCTAGGATGCGAGCGTCAGCATTACAAAGTATTGATAATGACGTCAGTGGATCAGGCAGTTGCCCCTGGCCGCTGGGTCCCTCTAACGGCCATTTACTAAACCAGTCTAGATGTGGGAGACTTTGTTGCCTTGAGCAGCTGAACGAACCCATCTGTCGTATACCTTTTATTTTTGTTACACACTGTTCAAAAATTGCCCTTGATCTCTATATCCCAATTTAATTTTATTTCATTTTAATTGAAATAGTGGCATACTTTTGGCAGAGACGAAGGTAGGCGTAGTTGGTATTGAGAATGATTGTTGGAATCTCGCGCGACAACACCAAGAGAGAGAAGTGGAGAAAAGGTACAACAATAAAACGCCACTGTCAGTATAAACACAACTGCATGCATACAGATAGAACAACAATGCCACATAATAAGAACTGTTGACAGGGCAAAACATCACAGACAGGGAACGATAATGGGATATACCATCATAAACAGCCACTACTTCACCATCCATAATAACGACTATTTATAAAAATCATGCAACAGCTGTAGACACTGCTTCAGTCACAACCCAGCGGGCACATAAAAGTTCAGATCACAGCAAGTCATATTTAAAAGTAGGCCTACTTTAACAGCAGTGTGCCCTGCTAACTCGGAGAATGGACACCTGGAACCCAGTGAAAAATACCATAATGATCACCGAACACCGTGGTTATGCAGCTATGCTGGGGCTATGCAATTCAAAACGCTAATGCCACAGTAAACTTTTACTGGGTCCCGGGTCATGTGGACCTTGAACTCAACGAGTTGGCAGATCAGGCAGCCAACAGAGCTGCTAAGTCTGCATATAATACAAGACTGTCGGACACCATAACTTTCCAAGCAAGAAGAAATTCTGTGAAAAAAGACATCTGAAAAAAAAGTGACAGACAGCTTGGGATGGATAAGCACAAAAGTTGCATTGTTACCTTACCCAAATCCCCAAAAGGAAATTTAAGTTGTACACAAACAGAAAATCAGAAGTGGAGAGTCTGAGACTAATCACTGGTCACACGAGACTAAATTACCAAATGATGAAACTGGGTCTTGTTGACAGTCCCTGCTGCATCTGCGGTTCAAATAGGGAAACACCCTTTCACGCACTAATGGAATGTCCTTCAGTCGTCTTCCAAAAACAACTCTGTTTGAGTACATTGAACCTGCCTATATTTCCGATGTGACCCATCCATGGGAGTAGAAAGTTTCTTTTCTCTCCCTAACTAACCCATATCATAAAAATGTTAACACCAGGAGAAAAATAGGTAGTACTGTAAACCCCTTTTTTTTCACACAATCTGGTCTCAATATATATAGATACAAAAAACAAGGTATAATTTTATTCTGATCGGTTTCCGACGTCGAAAGCTTCCTTTCTATTTAAAAAATGGTTTTATCTGTTGTCGCTCTCTTCTTTACTGGTACAATTGCCCAGTAGTCATCTGACACGAAACTCCATAATTTTCATCTCAAATCCAAAGCCTTGTCTTATCCTAAACTGCCAAGAAGACTCATTTACTCTTTTTTCTTTCTGTCCGCAATTCTCATAGAGTTATCTTTGTACAATGTGTAAAATCTCATTGCGTGTTATTCTGTTCACTTTGAGACTATTTAGCCACGAAGAAGAGCATCTTTAGATATCATCATAACCAACATGCTGCTGTGCTGTTTTACCAAACAACTGTGGCTAGGCTGTTTCCCCGGCCGAGGTTAACCCTTTGAGTTGACTTCACTGCAAAATAGCAGCACACGACGGCCAATTTCTTGATAAAACCTTTCAGCCAGGGTCGACCATTTTGTATTAGGGGAGGGAAGGTTTGAAACTTTATTTTTGTGTGTCATGACATTTATTTAGGGTCGGGCTTTTTCAGTAAGGTTGGTCGGGCTACCGGAACCACGCATGAATTTTTGTTAGGCCTTATAGGCAACTTGGACATTTGTGAACCATGTTCAAAATGGATTTTCTTTCCACTTTTACACATATCCTCCTTTGACGTGAGTTTAATTTGTTACCTGAGCACAGGCGAAGGCACATATGAAAAATAAAGATGTGCTATGAAGACACCAAACAGTCGCTCTCCGTTCCCACTTTGCAGCAACAAGTGTCGGCACGTGTGACTTATTGGTCCATGCAATGTAAATAATCATTGATAGTCGTTTACGGCAAGTAAAAGTGTTGATATCCGCAGGAAAAAAATGCCATTTCCACAAGTTTGCTTTCTCCGTAGCGGAAGGCCATGTTTTTTTACAAGTGTCTGGTATGGTTGGAAAGACAAAAATCTGTTCTATTTTGGTATGGTCTCCTTCGATTGGCTAAATTTGATATGTGTTGATATTTCCTGCAGTATAAGTCAGTCAAATTCGACGATAATATGCACTTTTAGAAACTCATTCGAGGTTACATCGATCCAAATATGGTATCTCGGGCTGCCGACTATAACCAAAAAAGTACTTTCATTTCTTAGAACTGGAGGACAGTGCTTTGAAACCAACACACATGGATGTTGCTCTCCAATGAACTTTCCACAACGGACAAGACAAATGTGACGCAAGAAGTTTATTTTTGCCGTCCATTATTACACTTTGACGGAGAAACATCCCACACGAACTATACTATACCCATAGTGAACAAAACGCGTGGACATGAGCCGCAGGAGGAATTAATTGAATGTGTTGGATATGCATTGTTAACAGCATAATGCTGATCAATGGTCTTCGCACGATCAGTTATTTCACCGAACAAACGCTCCATCCTGCTTTTCAGTCACAATGTTGATATGAAGGAATGATGCAAAATGCCTACTCAGGGGACAGTTTTCATGATATTCCTATAAATGACTTGATAAAGAAAAAAGAAAAAAACTATTTCCGTGCATGCATTGAAAAAGGGCGCATTCGGCTCCCGCGTCAAGTGCTGGTTTAGCACGCCACCTCGCGGGCTCCAATAGGACTGTGGAAGAGACCAGGCTGGTCGCTCGGGACTCAACGACACATGCAATGGAATGCCTGATCCTCAGAGGCGGGGATAGGGACAAAGCAGAGGCTCCAACTCTCCCGCCGCCGGCGGGAGATCTCCCGCTTTTCAGAGGAAATTGAAAATTCTCCCGACCTCCCGCTTGCTACAAAAAACACCCCGCCTACTGAGGGGTTTCAGATAATATATATATATATATATATATATATATATATATATATATATATATATATATATATATATATATATATATATGTGTGTGTGTGTGTGTGTGTGTGTGTGTGTGTGTATGGCACTATGCTATACACAAGCTTAGCAGTTATTGTTATTTTTTAAGATTTAACTCCCCAGAATTCATCAGAAAGCACCATTTTTACTTGAAGTTTGAAAAATTTTCCCAGCCAGCCCCCCTCCCGTACCCTGCCCCCGCTCGGTCGCGTTGCGACCTCGTGGTCTCCCTCTGTGCAACTCCCTGGGAGGGAGATTCTCCCTCTCTGGTACTCTCCTAGGTTGGAGCCTCTGATAAATGCAGGGCTAACTATAATGGGGCGTTCCATCGTTGGGGGAATTAGCGGGAACGGGGGGGGTGCTCCCCCACTGCTGTGAGAGAGTATGTGGGGCCCTTTCGCCTCGGCTCTGTTCCCAGGAATCATTTTCTTTCTTTCTTTCTTTTTTAGGCCGTCTGTTTATATTTACAGAACCACGGCAAATAAGTGGAGGGCCGCAGTGATGTTATTATAATTACCATGAGATCCTATTGACAGATCATTTGATTCTGACGATGAGGTCCTAAAACTATCCGGGATTGAATGAAATGAGTCACTTTTACTCTGATGAAGACTTGACACACTCAACATCCAGCGTGGCAATGTATACAAATGGAGGTGGGCGTGGCTACGGTAGCGCTGCACGTCGACCTATCAAACTAATGCCGACTACATAGGTTTTAAAGTACTTAAATACCTTCAAATAGGCACAAGATGCATCTCCGCATCTAACTACACATGCTCAATCACTCTGGTCCTGTTCTTGTCCTCAGTGTTTCACTCAATTAGCCAGATGCCATTGTTGGTGTAAGAATACACCTTTACCGTTCTGTTATGTCCTATGTTCACATGTGTCAATGGTAAGTGCTCGCTTACGCTCGCTATTGACCGAAAATGACAAAAATACAGACAAGGGAATAATGAAGACTGCATACACCTTGCAGAAATCTTTGTCCGTAATTCTAGTAGGCCAAAAATTAGAATGCGTCTTTCTTTCCTTATTTGGAGATCCTTTCCATTTGTGGAAATATTTTCATGTCAGAGGGCGGCAAGGCCAGAATCAGATGATCTGTTTCCCACAGTCTTTTACTTTGTGCGCCAATCACACGGCTGCTAAGTTATGAGGTTTCTAGTATTGTTGCGTTTTTGTTTATGGTGCAACCTCTTTGTTATTAAGATATTTCAATAATACGGTACACTTTGTTGAAGTGCAAGAAAGTTACATAAAATACCACTTGTTTTGTTTATACAATAAAGTTCTAAATTGTAAACTGCATAAAAAGAAACTGACTGCATATAGGATCCTGATTCGACCATGAACTTGGCAGTTCTGGGGGTCAGGATCCAGCACTATCTCAGTTCTGTCTTTGTAGGCCTATCCCGAGCGCGAACTTTTTCAGAGAGGATCTGTGTAATTGCGCCATTGTACAGTTGAAATGATTTGCGCACGGGGAAACTAGAAAGATTTTCTGCTAGACTACTCAAAACACTCCAGGCCTATGTTCCTACAAACTTGAGCCTTAATGGGTTGAAATGGCTTTCGTATCTCAAGTATTTCAAAGAGTTCAAGATTTAAAAAATATGTTTATAAAGAAAGCACGAGAAAAAGGCAAATGACCCGACTTGGTATAAATTCAGGGAATCCCCAGTCCTCTTTTTTTTTTAATTAGTTTAGATTGTTATGGCTAAGTAGGAAAAAATTGTCCATGTAAGCCGCGCACAGTTCTTCACTCAAGCGGCATGTTAAGTTTGCGAGAATGGTCCAGTGCTCTATAGTTGTACAACCAGGGACCTGTTATAGAACAATGAATGGTTCCTGAAATAATTATCCAACTTGTTTTTGAAAATGAATAGATTAGGAGCCTGTACTATATCATGAGGTAGTCCATTACACCAGTTGGTAATTATATTACTGAAAAAGCATTGACGCAAATTTGAAGTTGTCCGATTTTTTGTCGCAAAAAGTGACCTCTAGTTCTACAATTTTCCATGAGAGGTGGTCATCAAGAGTCTAATTTATAATAAGTCCCCTGTATGTATTTGTACACACGTACGAGGTCGCCCTTTATTCTCCTGTAAACCATGGCAGGCAATTCAGTTGCCCTTCTTTGGACTGACCCGATTAGTTCAACCAGACCCCACTTGGAAGAAGACCATATCCGTCCGGCTTATTCCAAATGGGGACAGATCATAGCTTTATACACATTTTGGAAGGTTTCTTCATCGATATACTGAAAGGACCGCCATAGAAGACCAGTCATTTGAATGGCCTTTTTCACAATGCCATGAATTTGAGTTTTACATGACAAATCCCTGCTTTATAATACCCCTAAATCGTTTTCTATGTGGAATGAGTCAAATCGACGCTTCCATCCGGAGAAGACATTTGAAGCTGATAATCTGGAAGGTCATTACCCAGTCTCAAAACCGTACATTAAGGTGGTTAAAAAGAGAGTTGCCACTTATCTCCCCATAATTGCAGATTCTTCTTATCATTCTGAAGCTCCACACAATCAGTAATATTAACAGCAAATCTAAACATTTTTATGCCATCAGCAAACAATTTGATGAATGAATTAATTACTTCTGGAATATCGTTCACATATATGACAAACCGCACGGGTCCCAACCCGAAAGAGTCAATTTTTTAGATACATTTTGTAAAATTAACAAAGAAAATAGAGGAAGTTAGGACCCTTTCAATTTTGCTGAGCGGGTATTTCATGTTTTGAAAGGGTACTATATCCCCATCTGGGGGTTAACGTAAACCCTGTTCTAGGATGAATATTGTCTCGTGCCACTGACGTGTTAACTTCTAAGTCTTTAAGTCGCTTGTATATATCATCAAGTTGAACTTTAATGTCTTGCAACTCTTGAGTTACTTATTTCAGGTTGAGAGTAGGGACATTTTGAGTGTCTTCCTTGGTAAACACGTTACTAAAAAAACTTATTCAAGATTTCAGCTTTTTCTTGAGCTGAACTTGCAATCTTTGTTCAGATGCAAGGTCAGGAATGTTTCCCTTCGTTTTAGCCTTAGATTTGACATATTTCCACATATTTTTGCTCTACCTAATTGATTTTCTGACGGTGTGCCTTGGAACTTTTTACCCTGGTTTGCCCTACGCAAAAACAAATGTTCAAAATTAGGGAGAAAATGACCCATCTATATGGCTGTGAGTTCTGACATTTTATCTCTACGGTAATCATTTTTTTTTTCATCGATAAAAGCGAAAAGGAACAGCATAAACCGTCGTAGAGCGCAGAGCTCCGTATTCAAGATGCGCTGAGAAGTTAAAACGAAGAGGTCATTTTGTATTGTCTTGGTCATTGTGATGATTTTGAGATATTTTGGCACGCATGTACTATAATGTCTGTTAGGCCTGTATGTGCAGATTTGCAACTTCTATTCCCAATACAA
Organism: Hermodice carunculata; assembly: GCA_964020975.1. Lineage (NCBI taxonomy): Eukaryota > Metazoa > Annelida > Polychaeta > Eunicida > Amphinomidae > Hermodice > Hermodice carunculata. The sequence continues at coordinate 22,507,112 of OZ026628.1, read as the reverse complement.
TCTGAAGAAATGAACAGAAAACTTTTAATGTCAACAGTATGTTCAATGGATCATGGTGACTAGATTTTATTTACAGATAGTGGGTATCGGCACCAAAAATGCCGGTTGCAGATGGAAATATCTCTAGTAGTTGTCTGCTTTTAAGCAATCAAAAACTAATTTACTCAAAATAACATTGATCGCAAACATGTCAGGGATTTTCCAAGAAAGGATCAGTTCGTAGTTAAGTACTTATCAAAATGAATGTTTTGCAAGCAAAGTTGGTTACTGTTTCAGACATGATCTCTAGTGTCTATAGTTGATTATTTTTCAAAGGCAAAGTTCAGTTTATGTTTCATCTTTTCACATTAATTCCCGACGGAAAAAATTATCATGACGTACGTAATATGTCATTTAATATTGTCAACCGTATCTTCTATTTTGGGTGGTTCATAAGCCATTTTAGGCCTCGAAAAACGCACAGAATATAGGGGTTTCTTGGGCCGCTGCCCCCCCTCCCCCCCCCCCCCCCAGACCGCTCAACCCGAAGAAAACTTTGAAGCAGCCACACCCAGCCCCCTTCTCCCCAGTTTTGGCACAACAAACTTAGACATCAAGTCGACAGCCCTGAAACACCCAGAAGTCCCGGTAAGATTTTATTGAATTTTCTTTGTAACACCAGTCATACGTGTTTTTGGAAGCCAGATAATATTGAAATTAAGCAAAACAATCATGCCATGTTGACTTAAGGTGGACCTAAGGATTTTTTTTTAATCCACAATCATTTGGGCTACCTGCGCTAGTTAGAGAAACTCTATGGGCACAAGGCAAAGGAGCAAGCAATTAGAAGTACGTGTATTCATCTTCAACTGTAACAACTGCAGACCGCTATGGTCCCCTCAGTTGCTAGGCCACGGAGATACAGTACAGCTCACACATAATTAACCTTTATGCTGGCATTTTTAAGGTAGCGAGATAGGAATCACCCGAAATTTCGGCAAAAATTTTGTTTTGATCTTTGCATGGATGAAATCTTATGAATCTGTCATGTGAAAATCAAATTTCTGCCATAATTGCAAAACAGAGAAAAATGGGGTATTTAATAGAGCTTCTTGCTGAGCGTTGACAGTGACGCCGACCGTGTTGTTGTTGGTGTGAAGGGGATGGGCTTGAGAAGTGGTCACATGATCGGCAGTGGCAACAGCTCGTTTAAAAATGGCCACCGCTGTGTCCGCTCTATCTGATGACGCTCATGCATTAGCGCCCTGGTTCCCAAACCATATGGTCATACATTTATGCATTAGGTAACTCTTGCTACGTGTACTTTGTTGTTTTCTTTATGCTATCTTGAGTTTTTTCACATTTAATCCCAAGAAAAGTGTTGATCCCGTACAGTCAGCCGAGATCATGACATGACTGCACGTCCTAATCCGACTTCAAAGGAATTGCTGTTTCAACACCGTCTGTCATTACCGACGTGGCAGCTATTGTTTCCTCACCCAAAGAAACCATTAGTTCTGAACAGATTTAACAATTAACCCACAAGTTCTCTTTACACTTAAAATCAAGAAAAATTAAAGCCCATGTTTAACTTGTATCTTAAGTTCTTGCGAGCTCAGAACCCGCACTTTCGACTTGGTCATTGGATTGGTGGTCTTTTCTTAGTGCGTTCGTCAGGAGTTGTTTCACTAAATTAGCACAATCAGTCTCAAAATGCCTAAAGTTAGGAAGGAAAAATCGGAAATGCGACCAGGCAACAGATTCTGCGATACAAGAAAAAATGCTGAATGACTCAGCTTGGGTATGCACAATTCAGATATTATAGTGGGGTCCCGCTAACCCGGTCCCAAAACCTTAAGCTTATCAATTAGCCTGACTAATCGGGGTGGCAATTTGATCAAATGTACACTGTAATTCGATATCTTTGTATTTGTTATGGGTAAATAAAGGTGCAGCTTAGTTCTAGCGACAAAATATTCCATTTTATTTGAACCTTTGAAAGTACCTTATATAAATGTAGTATGAGCTTACCAAACGAAACGTTAGCATGTTGAAAAGTATACTTACATAGAGCCTAAGCATACAGTCCTACAGTCCAGTTGTCTAGAAATTACTTTAAATTAATGAATAACTCCATTGGTGCCTTTTTATTGCCCCTACGGCCTTGGTTGTACTCCGAGCTTATCCTTTGCCTTTTTGCTGGGTCTATCGGACATTAAAAATAATTTTAAAAAAATCCCTATTGTGACTGCCAATTGGTCTTGTGCGTGAACTTTCTTTTGCATCCAATACTCAACTGTCATATGCTCACAGAATGTGCAACCATAACACAATTACCATGCTTTCAAGATAAGTTGTGATTTTTTCACAAAGCCTTCAAAACTACGGCAAACAAGCTGGGTTATCAATGCTATTGAAATGTTGTGCGCCGTCGTCAAGTAGAGGCCACACGACGATGATTGGTATCTCATGTGACCGCGATTGGCCAATCAAAATGAAGCGTAGCAAAGCGGCACGCTTGACAGGGAAACCATGTTCTGTGATCTAATCCCAAATAGCAAATAAACAGCGCGATCAAGCTCCTCAGAAGTAAACAAAATGAGTAACAGTTATCATGTTTGTTCAAAAATACTCTGAACTCTTACTATGCAAAAATCCATGAGTGTTTGAGTAAAATTGCGTTAGTTATTGTTCTCAGGCCTGGTTAAAAGATGACGAGTGAACCTTTGATTGCCGTTCCTGAATAAAGATGAAAGGCCGTCTACTCGAACTCGCTAATTTTATTTCGCAAAAACTTACCGGCCAATTTCATTCAAATAAACGGGGTTGGAAAGGTAATTGTGTGAATTTTAAAAGTGCCCTTTTATTTTTCTCTGCGCCTTCTAGTTGGTTTTTAATCTTGTATAGAATGTTAATGCACAATGCATTCAGCTTATTGAGTGGTGCCCCCGTGTTTGAATGCCTGCACTTACGCAAATAAAAATTACATACAGCGAAATTAAAGGACACTTTTGAATTTTGATATATTGCCAATAAAATAGCATACTTGTCACAAGTTTGTTGTATATATTAAAAAAAAGTTATTAGCCAGGAGGGCTGGGATCTGAGATGAACGACATGCTCTTCTTCATGGTTTGTCTATTCAACAATTACAATCAGTATTGTCCCGGGTTTTTTCCCGACATATAGTTCTGAGCTATGTTAATCCAAAAATGTATACTTTTACCATGTTCATGTGAACAGCTTAAAAGTAACAGGGCCGTAAAATTGTCCGTGCTGATTTGCACCACATTTATATCTCGCAACGTTAAAATGTGTACTCGCCCGCTTCTCTCCCCCCCCCCCCCCTCGAAAAAACAAAACAAAAAAAAAAAACAAAACATGCTAGCACGTGCACATATGCCAGTGGAGCCAGGCGAGAAAGTGGAAACCGATTCCACTGGCATTTCACGGACAAAAAGCGCATATAGCGAATGACTAGGCGCATTGTGTTTATAGGGAAACGCATTATGCTCATCGCCAATCGGACCCTCGCTGGTGGCACATTGTTACCAACCATTAGCAAAATACATTATACGTGTCACCAAAAGCATATTGCCAATGGCAATTTTTTCTCGCATGCGCCAGATTTTATGTCAGCACGTTCGAGCATGCTTAAAAACAATGGTAGCACGTGGGCTGTACTGGGTGTCTCGCCATGATGACGACACTTTTATCAGTCATGTTCCTCAAACATTCAGAAGTAACACTTTTCCTACCGAACAAATGGAATTTTCTAAATATGTTTAAGAACTTGTATGTTTTAATTCTGAGTGAATCGCTTTTCTTGAACTTTAGCTTTCTACAGACGGTACTTTCATCGTCGAAGCAAATTTGGCCATGCTAACTCTATGAATATGCCCTTCTTCCTGCCAAGTTCTTTGCTGTGGAAAAGAAATCAAGTTCTTTGATAGGAGGTACATATTACATTTGATATGATCACCTCCTATTATGGTATTAATACTTTCAGTCTTATTAACACTTGTGTTCATATAATTCTTCTTTGGAATGTGCTGGTACAGTGCTTAACAATATACAAACAGAAAAAAAACATTGTCATTATGGGCTGCGAAGTGACAAGGTCGGTGCACGCGTACTTTCCGTGGCAGAAAAAATATTGCGTACACCACGTGGCTCGGCAGTACCTTACTATTCCGTAAATGTCTCTGTCTCAACAAGAACATTTCCCCAAAGCTTGCAAATTTTCTTTCTTTCTTTCTTTCTTTCTTTCTTTCTTTCTTTCTTTCTTTCTTTCTTTCTTTCTTTCTTGTTACTTTTTTGCGTTTTCTTTCTTTTGCTTCTTCTTTTTTTGTATATTTCTCAAAATTATCTTAGGTGCTTTCAAGCCAGAGGAACGCTTAGAAGCTTGGGTTTCGAATGGTCATACCACATATATCAAATGGACCATTGCTTTTTGATTTGAAGGAATACTCACAACCCCCCCTTCCTCTCTCTCTCTCTCTCTCTCTCTCTCTCTCTCTCTCTTTCTCTCTCTCCCTTCCCCAAATTATGTCAGGATTTTTGTCGAGCACAACAAGACCATAAAACCCATATTTTGAATGGTTACACCTTAGTCTGTGTATGGCCACTAGCTTATAACGTTGATGAATAATGATAAAGTAAAATATGCGGATAGGGGTCACTTGAAATATTGCATGATGAATGTCTTCAACCCTGTGACAGACAGAGATGCCCCTTCCAACTGCTGTCAATGTCATTCACTATTGTGAACCAGACAGATACTTTTAGAAAGTAGTGGAACCGTAAATTACATTAATTAGGACCATTTGAATCTTCAAAGTTTCCGTATCCTCAAAACTGTAACAGAAATATCGCCTTAACATCTGCATACAAAGCAATCCAATGTGCATCCCCTGATAATTGAAGAAAAGTCGAAGCAATTAAATTATGCTAACCAGGGACATATATTGCGTAAACTTTTGAACTCCGTCATACCCATAAAATGTCATTTCATGTTCCACATGTCCGTTTTGACCTGTGATATGATATAAAGAGTGAACAAATATAGTGAAGAAAAGGTCATTAAACTTTGTCTTTAAAGGTATTTAATCACAGACAAGGGAGATAATGTCTGAAAAAAACAACCCTGCCTGCAAAGCAGACTCTTCATGTTTCCGTTTCTGAATGTGGTGCGTCAGCGGGCCATGGTGTCACCTTATGAGAAACAATCAATCAAACACAACAGAGCAGTAACTTAAAAGCAACAAATTAAATGTGTTCTTTCGGAGTAAAAGGGAAAAAACCCAACAAATTGAACCCCTAGTTTACCTAATTCACCAATACCTTTCATTAATTGCTCTTCCCACATGCACGGGGGAAATCGCGGTCTTAGACGGGGGGGGGGGGGAGGAGCCACAATGCTCACAGCCGTGCTAAGTTTTGTTCCGCTATTGCAATACACGGAGTATAATATATGTTTGTCTGTTTCAATATATGTTTGTCCGTCTTTAATGTTTTGTTGCACAGTACTGAAAATAAACTGAACACTTAGGTTTTTTTTAAATTTAGCAATGCCGTTGATGAATTACCCTTCCCACGTGCACGGCGACAATCACGGTCCCGGATGGTGGTCCAACAATGGTCACAGCAGTGCTGTTTTGATTTGCTATTCCAATACTCCGAGCTTATTATATGTTTGTCCGTCAAATTATTAACATGTAGAGAGGTAAACTCTGAGCTTTTTATTATTTCTTGGTTTTGTTTGTCTATTTACATGTTTGAAGACAAAATGTTGGTCAAATCAATCGCAGCGATCGGACCACGGGGCCACGGCCATGTCGTCTACATATTTTGCATAATGAAAGCAGGATAGCACGAAGTACACACACACACACACACACACACACACACACACACACACACACACATATATATATATATATATATATATATATATATATATATATATATATATATATAGTGTGTGATCATTAAAACAAAACAAGTGCAACGTATAGACATTGGATCCACTTGACCCGGCAGTTTTACAAAGTGCACACTGTGCTTGACGTTTGTTGGGTACAAAGATCTGAAAAAAAAATCGATATGTCTGTATCTTTCCCCAGCCGCAATAGTTGTCTGGCATTTGTTACACTGCAGCAACAGAAACCGGTGAAAGAATCGATCGCCCGCCAAAGCACAGTCAGGTACGTTATATTGCAGCTTGGTGTGATGAAACATCCTATACCCTCATTTTCAATGCAATCAATGCTGCTTTATGCTTTATGTCACTAGACACTAAAAGAATAGTGCTGTGGCTCTCCGGTTTTGTGCTGCGGTCCTATGTGACAGATGACCTAGGGAAAAAAGGAAAAAGAAAATAATGGATGAGGCGGAGGAAACCATGGTTATCCTAATCAGCTTGTGAGTAACATGCCGGAATGGTGGTCTCGTGTGGGGATGAGGATCACGTTTGTGTGTCGCAAACAGAGCCATGACACTGTTCTTGACGCCCCGTTTCTTTGCCTGGCCACATTGTCATAGCGGCTAGGAAACAGCAAGATGGACCAATCACAGCCAGCCCGCCATGGACTTTGATATCGTCAGCCTGGTTAATTGCAGTAATGTAACGTGTGCCTGTACAAGTGTTATCGAATCGTCAGAGCTCACATTGCTACAAAACTTATGGTTCATAGGCATCTATTTTCACTGCGTGGGGCAAACCAGCAAGCATAAGCTTCCAAGACAACAAGCGTAAAATCGTGACTCTTTTTACGGCTTAATTTGGAATCAAGTTCAATGATTGGACACCCAAATGAAAGCGTCAGCGGAAAAAAAAAAACAGGAAAACATTCGGACAAGAAAACCGCTCAGCTTATCCAGCCTCTGCCTATCAGATGAGCGATATTGATTCACTGGTATAACCCGGGGAATATTAACATAATTGCGCATGTACTTATGAAAATACTTTAACTGTCTTACAACCAGAAAGGTGCTAACATATAGTCTTGTAAACTTTCTATCGCGATGCTATTCGTGACCAGGAAACTGACCAATGGGAAGGCAAGAACCGATGGGTGGGGTGAGAGCACTGCATGGGACTTCCTAGAGGTCACTACGACCTTCCATACATAATACAAGTGTCAAGTTATTTTTTGGGCATTTGAATTTGGAAACAAGCTTTCATTTATTACCTTCAAGAATATCTTTTTGGTGCTCAAGTTCTATAAACACTGGTAATATTGTCGCGATATTATCTCCCCTGACAAAACAGTGCTGAGTATGGTTTGTTTGTTTCTATGTTTTTTCCTGGTAAGGGAATACAAGAGTGAAACTTTCTTAGATGTCATCATTTCGGTTAATGATTAAAGTGTGTGTGTCAACACACACTTTTCTGTTTTTCTTCGAGTTCTTTCTTTCTTTCTTTCTTTCTTTCTTTCTTTCTTTCTTTCTTTCTTTCTTTCTTTCTTTCTTCTTTCTTCTTTACCAGCAAATTTGTCCGACACTTTTCTCGGACACTATTATACGTAGAAACTCCAAACTTGGCATGATTGTACCTCCATACAAGGAGTTTGACCGTTTCATACAGAGGAATGAAGATGTTTCAAAATATGCAAATTAGGGCATTTGAAATTTTAAATCTTGAATAATCTTCAAAAGTATAATAGATAGAGATGTCATTCCAAGTTCTACTATGGGATTATTCAACATTGCGCATCTAATGAATTTAAAACAAAAGTTGTAGCCATTCAAATTATGCTAATTACCAGCATTTGAAATTTTGTAACTTGAATATCTTCAAAACTATTATAGGTAGAGATGTCATTTTAACTTCTACTAGGGGGTTACTGACTATTGCGCATCTAATGAATCTAAAGCAAAAGTTGCAGCCATTTAAATTATGCTAATTAGCAGCATATGAAATTTTAAAACTTGAATATCTTCAAAACTGTTATGGATAGAGATGTCATTTCAACTTCTACTAGGGGGTTGTTGACCTTTGTGCATTTAATGAATCGAAAAGAAAAGTTGTAGCAATTTAAATTATGCTAATTAGCAGTATTCGAAATTTTCAATCTTGAATACCTTCAACACTATAATAGATAGAGATGCCATTCCAACTTCTACTCCTGTGTTATGGAATAATTGTACATTGCCATACCAATATGCTTTGAAGACACACACACTGATTTGCTATGCAGCAAATCATCTTTCCTAGTTTGTACATTGTTCTCATTTTTAATTTCAATGTGTCTTTACTGTTGCCACTATCTGTTTGCAAACGTGACTAATCATCACTTCAGACCTACACCTTTGTGTCCTCGATTCATTGAATAATGCTTTACATTTTGGCAATGTTACAATCTGAGGCTGGTTGAAATTTAAAGTTTCAAAATTAATTACGCGTGTTCCTACTACTGCGTGTCTAGTTCCATACTGCAGACCTATCAAAGCCTGTGTTACATGTCTTTTTGATGCATTTATCGGGTATTTTGATATCTTGCATGTGTTGTCATGTCAACTGATGTTCAAAGTGCATATGTTTTACATAGGCCCTAGAGCGCGCCAATGTGACAATGGATATATATATATATATATATATATACATACATATATATATATATATATATATATATATATATATATATATATATATATATATATATATATATATATATATATATATATATATATATATATTATAGCCACAGGCGCAGCGAGAACAAGTAGGCCCATCGGAAAGTGGTTTCTAGTCCTGACAGTTTTTATTCTTACTAATGTTTAGGCCAAAAAGACATGATATCGAAAATTTTATGTTCAAGTGATTGTGTAGAATAGATGATAAAAATTGTGTGTGGGGCACATTTTAGTCCCTACCCTCCCACCCTCACCCACCTGCACACACCCCACACCCACACCCAAGGGTTCGATTAAGACGGAGAATGCAGCCATCACCCTTCAGCAAATGGAAGAAATCATTGCCCTTGTAAAGTTGTGGATGCTCAGCCACTATTATAAAAAGATAAATAAATGAATAAATAAATAAATAAATAAATAAATAAATAAATAAATAAATAAATAAATAAATAAATAAATAAATAAATAAATAAATAAATAAATAAATAAATAAATAAATAAATAAATAAATAAATAAATAAATAAATAAATAAATAAATAAATAAATAAATAAATAAATAAATAAATAAATAAATAAATAAATAAATAAATAAATAAATAAATAAATAAACAAACAAACAAACAAATAAATAAATAAATAAATACATAAAAAAATGAAAAAATAAACAAATGAAGAGTTTTGGTGATCTTGCCCAAACCCTTGCTAAAGAAGCTCCCTGTTACATCTCTGCATGTTGCAGGACAGATGATCAGCCCTTCATCTGCTGCAGGGAACATGGGTGTGATTATGGACTCGCATGCTATGGCAGCACAAATATCATCTGTGTGCCAAAAGGCTCATAGACATATTCACAAGATCAGCCGGATTAGGAAGCATCTTGATCGGGACTCCTTGGAGACCATCATCCATGCTTTTGTAACATCTAGGCTTGACAAAGGTAACTCCCTATTGTATGGACTGCCATCGTCGCTGATCTGTCGCCTGCAGCGTATACCGGCATTCAAAATGTGGCAGCTCGCCTTCTCACAGGTCACTCAACGTATGACTACATAACCCCAGTGTTGAACTCTCTCCGTGGAGCAGAGAATGAAGTTCATAGTACTGACTTTAGTCTTCAAGGCCGAGAATGGCCTGGCTCTACAGTGAGTACATCCGAGATTTCATTAGTTACTGTAAACCATCCAGAAAACTCCGTTCTTGCGACCAGTCTTTGCTGTATGTTCTACAGTACTCAGTACTTATACTACATAACCGTGTTGATATGGCACTCGCACACAACTGCCTCCATTGAATCATCCTTTTTTAAGAATGGGAATTTGGTCGAGTGGATATGTGCGTTTCCCATTTCAGCTAGGCGACTGGTGCCAAAGGTTGCAGGTTCGAGTCCCGCGTGTTCCAAACATAACATGTACTAAATCCACCTGTTCTACAGACATGTACTCAGTCCACCATGGTCCAGAATCGTGCCTTCAGTCTAGTCTATGGAACGAGTTGCCACCAGTGCTTATATCCACAAGCAGCCTGATTGTTTTTAAAAAGCAGCTGAGAACATATCTGTTCTCTGTGTATTGAAACATTGGATCAAATGTGGATTGTAACTGTGACTGAAACAGTCGAATTTTTCTTTAATGTTTTAATGTTTCATGTTGGACATTTCATATCAATCGTTTTTTTTTTTTTTTACTCTATTCTACTTAATTTCAGCGTTTTAGACCACGTCATTGTGTATCCTTCGCTATACAAAATATATTATCATTTTTATTATATTGCAATAAAAAATTGATATGAGAAGGTTGCAGGTAAAATTTACAATACTGTAAATTTCTTTATTTTCGCGTGGTTGAATTTTCAGGGTATTCTTTATTTCCGATCGTCGTTATAGTTTTAATTTCACTTGTTTGGACACAATTCAAATTCAAACAATGTAAAAATTCTATTTCACCCAGGTTTTTTTTTTTTTTTTTTTTTTTTTTTTTTGTCGGTTTTGTGCCACTAGGGAAGTAAACAAAAATAAGAATGCAGCAGAATTAAAGCAGTTTACCAGATGTAGGCCTACAACTGCAACCGATCAACGCTAATTCAATGAGCAAATATTGGCTGAGCTTATTTGCGGTGACATAACATTGGTCAGCTACTTAAGGAAATATTACCCAGCAATTAAACTGTCGGCAAGGAGACCATTACGTAACACTAGAAGGATATGTGAGGCGCCCGTGTGCCGCATTACAGCAGATTTCTAAACCACACGTTTCTTATTTAGAAAAAAAAATCCTATTAGGATTTTTTTTCTAAAGACTAGTATTTCCATGCAGTGCATGTCTGCATTACGGCGAAAATAATCGCGTCCTTTGATCAGTTGATCAGCGTGAAGGTTGATTGGAGCACACCATATGATGCTTGGGGTTGACCGTGAGCATTAATATAATTTTACGTCATTCACACTTGGGCAACTCGTTTTGATTACGAGACCTGCTATGCAAACCTGAGGCGAGTATCGTCTCATAATTATTACAATGATCACACGGCCGCTAATATATGTGGAAAGTCTTTAATAATACATCAGATGCCGTTGTATAATGCTGATCACATTATAAAATGGATATAAACCGCCCATAATCAGGACGCAATTTTTTATTTTTAGGGTCGCCACTGCAGCACACTATTGCAGTTGGTTCAATACATCAACATCCAATCAACTGGCGGCTAGGATTGATTTCCTTTTGTGTCGGGGAAAACACAGCAGGGTTACAACCATGAAGACAGTAGGCTACGAGGATGTACCACCGGAGTCCAGAGAACCGTATATTCTACGCGGGTATAGACCAGTAGGAACAAATTTACAGTCATGCGTAAAAAGTGTTTTCCATTGCCATAACGAGACATGTAATATCTGGACACATGCACTAGCAAGCGCATTCTTCCTTTATCAAGCCCACATTGTCTTTCAAGAGACCAGACATGAGCGACATTGGAGTCATGCAGCTGTTCTCATACCGTGGAATCTGAGCGTGGTTGTTATGTTCTTATCAAGTGCCATAGCGCACACTTTCAACTGTGTGTCTATCAAAGGACGGAAGCTGTGTTTTATGCTGGATTACTTTGGCATCAGTATCTATTCGTGGGGATCAGGGGCTGCTTATTTTGCTCTCTTTCCCGACGATGTTTTCATAGGAATATATCGAGATATTTTCTTGATTTCTATGGCAGTTCAAAGTATTTTGGCCAATGGAATATGTTCGTGGTCTTTCGTGCGAAGGATCGATTGGGAACATGGCACGAAATGTCGGGCGTGCTCCTTCGCTACACCTTTTGTGCTCGGCAATTTTCCTTTGGCTGTGTTTGCCGTTGTCAAATCAGGGCTGGCTGAGAACCCCACCTTAATGACTTCTATTTTTTCTAAACACATGTTCTTCAGCATTCTGGGTGGCATACTCTATGGGGCTAACATACCGGAGAGATGGGTCCGTGAAAGATTCGACATATGGGGTCACAGCCACCAGTTGTTTCACGTTCTAATTGCCCTGGGAACTCACTATCAGCATTGCTTCATGCGCCAAGTTTTAAAAATACCCAATGTTTTACCACTTTTGGAAATGAATAGACTGGCAGTGTGGACAGCGGTTACTATCATTTCAAGTGTAGCTGTTAATGCATATTTTATAAAAGAAATATTAAGACAACGGAAGCATGTAAAATAGCACAATGTCTATATATCTGTACAGTTGTTTGGTTGATTAAAATGACACTGCAGACTTTTCTTATTTATACTTTGTTGTCTTTATTTGTTATATCCAGGAGGAGTTGTTGGTTAAATGTGAATATGACATCCACATCCTTGCAGAATACACTGCTTATTTTACATACATGAGATAACATTTTTCGCTTATATGAAGACATGGCAACGTGAAATTTATAGTTTCGCTTGTGGTATGGACTTGGAGAGGTCGCTTATGGTCCTTTAAGCGAAAAAAATAAAATAATCAATTAAATTGAAAAATAAAAACGAGAAAATATATGAAAAACACAAGAGGCGTTAAAAGTTAAAAAACAGAAACATTTGTCATATGTATGTTAATAATATAAAGTGTAAAATTATTAGAAATATAGGACAAGCTTATGCAAAATTTTCCAGCAATGTTATCAAATCGGCCCAAGGAGAGATAAACCTTTCTTTCTTTCTTTCTTTCTTTCTTTCTTTCTTTCTTTCTTTCTTTCTTTCTTTCTTTCTTTCTTTCTTTCTTTCTGTCTTTCGTTCTTTTCTTTCTTGCTTCTCTCTTTCTCTCTGCGTGTGTCTTTTTTCTCTGTTTTTTTTGTCACATGCTTTTTGAATAAAGGAAGACACCATACTTCTTGTCAGCATACTGTGCGATTTGAACCCGCGACCGTTGGCACCAAATGCAAAGTCCAACACTGTCACATGTTATCAGCAGCCATCGAGGACCACCCCCCACATCCCCCCCCCCCCCAGTGTTGGCGGGGGTCCCAGGGTGATGTTATATCAGGTGTGGTTTGTGCATTGACGTGGGTTGTTTCCAGTGATGTTTGGCGCATGAAAATTGAATTTTCGTCCGTGGGTTGTAATTGTGAATTCAAACCCATGACCTACTCTTTTGGTTGTCTTGACCAATACAGCTACTATACCTGTGATATTTTACTTTGTCGAGTCTCTGTTTTTTTGTTTTTGTTTTTGTTGGGGGGGGGTGTTGTGGGGGTTTTTTTTCTTTTCTTTTTTCTGTTAACGAAATATGTTGGAAGGTCTGAACCAAACAAGACATAAAGAACATTTATGGGGAACACGACATTGGCGCCACCTGGCTCACAGTAGGTTAATCACAACGAGTTCAATGGCTTGGTCCTGTGGCCACTTCCATAAAATGCATTTTGGGGAGAAAGAGCTCTTTCTGCCAGGGAAACCTCAGGTGCCATTAAAGCCATCTGAGATGCCCTTAATGTATATCATTAGTAACTCTATTCATGTCATTTCTGTGACAAAGAAACTGGGTTTGTTTGTTTGTTTGTTTGTTTGTTTGTGTTTTGTTTTTTGTTTTTGTTTTTTGTTTTTTGTTTTGTTTGGTTTTGTTTTTTTTTTTTGTTTTTTTGTTTTTTGCTTTTTTTTTTGGTTTTTTGGTTTTTTTGTTTGTTTTTTTTGGTTTGTTTGTTTGTTTTTGTTTTAGTTTTTTTGGGGGGTTGGGTTTTTTTGTTTTTGTTTTTTGTTTTTGGTTGTTTTTTTGTTTTTTTTTTTGTTTGTTTTTTTTTTTTACATTCGACCGTTTGTGTGTCACTCAATATTACTGTTCATTCAATAATCCAGTTATATTTTTTACCACCAGATGTTTTTGTTTTTCTAGCCTGAGACTCAGGTGGTATTTATTTGACATCAACGGGATATTGTAATTAGTAATATACAGAAGCTGTCAGGAGACAACCCATTGTGACAGAGGTAACTGTCGCTACCATGGGTGCCACATTGGAAAAGAAGAGATTACTTGATACACATAAAAAAAAGTCATTGTACAGCCACAAGCTACTTTGAAGATACTGAAATACCGTGCGGAATTAATATACCAATCATATAACAGTTAAAAATGTAAACATCAGGAAAAATTCTCTCATATATATATAACAATCCATAAAAGTGCACGCCAAATTACATTGACTAATATTCCAAATTCTAACATATTCAGACAAAAACTTAAACGTATGTGTACTTATTTTACTTAGTATGCATTTTTCCGTTGCATTTACACGTTTCGCTATATAGTTTCTAATGCTTTTTTTTCTCGGGGTTTATTTGTCGGTCAAAAAAAATATGCGTGATTTTGGTTTCTGGTTTTATATTGGTGAATTCTGATACTTGGCTGAAATTAAAAGACTTAGAAACTTTAAGGAAGAGACTCAATTTTACATTTGAAATAAAATTTTAAAGGACGTCGTTTTAAATATCTTCTTATTTCAGCATTTTTAAGAGAGGTTCTGTGTGAGCATTGTATTTACTGTAAATAATTGCTTGTGTTGCTTTTTTTTCTGTAATGTCTGTAATCGAGCATGCTAAAATCTCTATGCGAGAACAGACAAATTAAAATGACATAAAATAAATGACTTATTAAACAATTCCAGGATATGATAAAAAAAAGAATCTGTTTTAGTTATTTAAAAGAAGTATTGCACCAGATATTTCATTTGAAATTTTATCAATAGGTGGCTCCCATGTTATGTTTTCGTCTGATGTAAAATCCCCCAAAATTTTGGAACTAACACTTTTTATTTCTGTGTCGTCAATTACGATATCAAGTTTTTTCTCAATAATTTTCTCCTTTATTCCCACTTTAACTGTGATAACCGTGTGTTCCTGTTTTTCACATACCTTCTGTGTCCAGGTCACGTAAAAATATTTTATTAGCTATGTGTAGTACCACTTCATTGCATCACTCATAAATTATGTCTCATCTTCGATCCAACTTTTTTTTTTTTCGTCATGTGTTAGGCATCATATCACGACTGTCTGTAATTCATATCTGGATATTTTCTTTAAGGTAACTATGAGTTTGTCGAAAATTATTAGAATATTGCTGACGCTAGTCGCAACGTTAAATCTACTAGATCGTTGGCCTCGTAGTCAAGGACCAAATAACTGTTGAGTTGGATTAGATATTCAAATGTACTACTGCGTGTGCCGCGCCCTTGACCAAGTTGAGTTTTGAAGGTAGGCCTTTGCCTTTTCTAGTATTGTGGCGACTTTCCACAACAAATGACAGGGTACATGGCAATTAGAATAAAACGTAGCTTCTGTGTGGAACGAGAAAGTTTATTTAGACATCCTCGGAGAAAACGTTTTGCCAAAGTAATCGCCTTTGGCGATTTGAAGATTCAGCAAAACGTGTCCTCCACGGGTATCTAGGAAACTTTCTAGTTCTACACATAGGCTACGTTCTATTATAGTGTTTTATGAAAAAATCATACATTTATTCACATTCAGTGATAATTTATTGACAAATAACCAATCATGTATCCTTTTCAATTCCTTATATATTTTAGATGGTCTGCTTGCAATATTGAATTTAAGGGGCTATGTGTTGAAGTATTGTAATGTGCTTTGCAAAGTTGTGTCCTCTGCATGTGTAGTGATGTGCAAAAAGTGATATGGCATTGACCAAATCATTAATATAAATTGTAAACAAAGGGATCCCTGAATGGACTCCTGAGGAACACCCGTATGAGTACGAGAAAAGGTAGATTTAATACCGTGGAATTCTATATATTGAGTGCGATTAGTGAGGTAACTTTTAAACCAATGAAGATTATTATCCTCAATTCGTAAATAATTATGTTTATAAAGTAAAACGTTATGATCAAGGATGTCGAATGCGTTCAATAAATCTAAAAATATTGGAACACGCCGTATGCATATTAATTTCCCGCCACAAAGCACGGGTTTAACGCCAGGCGATCACGGGAGACATGCGGGTCACATCACTGTCACAGGCAGGGTCACATTTTCATTTCTCACAAAATTAGCGTTTTTGAGAAATGTAAGCTCACAAATGCCTAATTGGTATTGATCTAGTACTTTCCGAGCAATATATAGAGAAAAAATTCTATCTGCATTTAAGTTTTTTTTTAAAGTTTTAATTATTTCCAAAATATTAGCAATATCCCGCCTGTTCCCACAGGTAACGACCCGTATCTCGCCATACCCACCAAGCGAGACTAGGCAATGAAGTATGCAGTTGTGGCGGGGATTTATTATGCATATCTCCTATTGGGGTATTCGCTGTGTCCATTTGGTGTATAACCTTACCGATTATTTCTAACGCTACTCTCGAGTGTTGGTTATGTATAATAGCGTATGAATTTTAAAATTTTCGTATAACTGATTTGCAACAATTTTTTTTTTCGAAATTTTAGATATCGCTGAGAGAATTGATATTGTATGTTATTGTCGAATATGCAAGGGTCGCCTTTTTATAAATAAGTTTACATTTTGCTATCTTTAACTGACCTGGATGAAAATCCAGTATTAAAAGACTAATTACTTTTGAAGGCTACGCTATTACTCACTAATGGAGCATTATATTTAAGGAGTTTTGTTGAAATTTCATGATATCCGCTGCTAGATTTAATGTTAAGTTTTTTTCTTCTACTGCAGTAGCATTAACAGCAGTAAATCGAAATCTATAACAAATACTTTTGTTCAGGTAACTATCATATCCCGATTTTCCAGTTATATCTATTGTCCTAGCCTGATTTACACCTACATTCATGGAGAAATTAAATTCTGCGGCAATTGCTACTTTATCGGAAATATGTTGATCATTCACATCAAAACATTCCGGGAATTCTTTTTTATCACTCAAATGATTAAGGATATTTTTAATTGGATCCCACAAATTTGTGTCGAACCAATTATTTTCGAGTTCAGGTGGATACAACATGCATTTAGCTTGTCTAATGTTCCTGTTTAGAATACGGTTATAAGTAAATGCAGTTTTTCTCAATATATCGCACCTGTCGGAATTACTATCGTTGGCTATCAAAGTTTGTCGCCATAATTGATAAATTAATAATTCTTGCAGTAATTCATTTCGCCATTATTATGCTAGTGCTTCTGGTATTTCATCTTACTGACCTTAAAATGTTTTCATTTTACTGATGTTAATGTTGTAACAAGAATATTGATGTTAATGTTATAACAAGAATACAATAATTTAAATTTGGGCCTGTATCTAACTCATTATCCAATCTATGCTGAACATTTAATTAAATAAGTCATCGTATGCTGCACCTTTTTATCGTGTGTGTGTGTGCTTTTTTGGGGGGGGGTTGCCTCTTGGTTTTTTGTTTGTTTGTTTGTTTTTTTTGGGGGGAGGGGGGTGGTGTCTTTTTTATATTACGCCTGCATATTTTGGAACGGCAACATGGGACGTGATTAAGCTGATATATGCAATCACTGACACATGTAAAACATGGAAAATTATTTGCTATATTGGGAAATTAGAATTCCAGAAACCATATTCTTTTCTTCAACGACATTACAAAAATATCAATTAAACACCATTTATCCTAGAAAATCGAGTTGATAACGTTATATCTGTATGGAAAATATTTGTAAATAAGAGACACCCCCCCCCCAAAAAAAAAGAACAAAACAAAAAAAAAAACACATTTATCTTGAGCACATCATTGCTACCACTGTGAAATTAGAAAAGAAGCTTTGGTTCACAACAAATATCTCTTGGTGCCTTTAACACGAGAACAGTTTGAAATGCAACACTATGCCATTGTTCAACATATTCTAAATTTTGTGTATTAGCCCAATTTGCATAAATTAAAATGGTAAAATTCTACTTTGGCTCTAGGTTCATTGCATATGGCCATGTCACTAACTTATAAACTGAGATTTGAATGACACCACTATATATCTAATAGCTTTGAAGCTATTTAAGATATTAAGTTTGTGTTTGCCCAACTGCATAAATTAACAGCTTTCAACTTTGGTCCTTGGTTCATCGGATGCGGTTATGTTACAAACATACAAATTGAATTTTGATCGGTACCTTCACGTATAATACCTTTGAAGTTACTCAAAATTTAAATCGTATGTATTTACTTTGTCTCGATAAATGTAAATTTTACAACCTTGTTCCATAGTTCATTGGATGCAGTTATGTCACAAACACATAAATTGAACTTAAAATGGCGCCTTTATCTATCACAGTTTTGAAGCTATTCAAGATTTAAATTTTGTATATTCACTTATTTTACATAAATATCAAGGCAATGATAACGGAGGCGGATCACTCTTTACATGAATAAACAGTTTATCGCCACTCTTTCATGTGTATACATTATTACAGGGTTTTTAATTCTTTTTATGTTTTTCAAAAAAAAAATAAATTAACTATTTGGGAGATACAGATTCATTAAACCTACTTTAAAATCCCTTTCTTACATTGGATTTTTTTTTATGTTTTTCAAAAAATAAAATAAAATTAACTATTTCGGAGATACAGATTCATTAAACCTACTTTGAAATCCCTTTCTTACATTGGTTTTCCTATTTGCTTCATGAGAGAAACAAGTAAAACAAAACAAAAACAAAACAAAAATACAACAACAACAGCAACAGCAAAACAAGACAAAAAAACATAGCACTACCGCGAAATAAAGTCAATTGACAAAAAATGTCAAAATTCATGCTGAAAGTCCAGGTTATGTGATCAATGCACTAACTACAATATTAGCGAGAACCCTATCTAAAGGACAAACAATAATGTTATTTGCTAAAAATGTTCGTAAATCGTTCTCCCACGATAAAATTGTCGCAATCTTCATAGTTTGTACATATAAACATAAAAAAGAAAGCGGGTAACGGGGAGAGAGAGAGAGAGAGAGAGAGAGAGAGAGAGAGAGAGAGACAGACAGACAGACAGACAGACAGACAGACAGACAGAGAGAGGGGGGGAACAGTCATCACGTCTTTCACATTTTATAGCAGAAAAATTCATCACATGCAGGTCCCTGTTCAAGGTGATGCTGCTGTTGTCTGTTTAGCAGAAGCAGGACCCTTTTAAATTGGACAGGAACCCTGGGCACCAGCCACATGCAAAAATGGCTTGAGAGTTATCTAAGTAGGAAAATGCTGCTGTGACCATTGTCACTTGTACAATTCTGTAAGCCTCCCCTGTCCTCCTCCCCTACATACATCCAGCTGTGCAAACACGCATGTCCAGTGCTGGAGCAGTGACCCTATGGGGGTTGTCTACCTGTGCACGCCTCCATTCCTCCAGCCTCAGTTGAGGACTGTGAGGTAAGCTAGTATATTCAGTGGGTCCTGTCTTACTAAAACCTGATCTCCAGCCAATCGGTACTGGGTAGAACTTCTTTGTAACCACACTGAACCCAAACATGCATTTCAGTTTATAGGGTTTGCATGGTGATTATGGGCCCTTTTACATAAAAAGTATTTAGTGATGATTGTTCCATTAAATACTTCAACGTGTGAGTCTGACTGGGTATCATATGTAATCCCTGACTACAGTCTGAATCAGTTGTTTCAATGTTACAAATCTTCTTATATTCAATGTCCCCCTCCCCCCCCCCCCCAAAAAAGTATTTTAAAAAGATTATTTACAAGGGAAAAAAAACTTTTAAACTTGCTACATTTAGTTGCACTTGCCAAAAATACTGACCAGAAAAGGGGACACCATAGTTTTTTTTTTATATGATGTGAGTAAACGTGGTTGTCCTTGCATGACAAAATATATATCTTTGTTGCCAGTGAAAGGATCTCAAGCAAATATATGAGTAAAAAGGCTGGACAAACCCAAATTTGTTTTCAATTGATAAAAAAGCAACATTTTTTGTTTTGTTTTGACAAATAAAACATCATAAATCAACAGCTCCCATCACACCATATACAATGATGTACATTGTTGATCTGTAACAGTATTGCAGTCTCTTAAATTTGCATTTGTGTGGCCCAAACTACCACTCTTACATTCTATTGAATGTGGCGGTGGGCCTACCGGCCCCCAAAATGCTACAGCTTTGGTTCATTGGATGCAACTTTGCCACAAAAATATAAATTTAATTTGGAGTGGCATCTCTATCTGTGATGATTTTGGAGATATTCAACTTTTGAAAATTTAAATGACCCAAATTAGCGCGATTTTGAACTCTACCTTTCATTTATATTTGCTGTCCATCACATTGGCAGGTGTCACAAACATAAACACGCCCATTGAAATTTTGTATCTATCTGCAAAAGTTTCGAAGATATGACGCTTTTAAAATTTTAATTGCCCGTAATTTGCATAATTTTAAACATCACGACTACTCCAAACGACAAAGACAATTTCACTGGTATTTCAGTCACCATGGCAAGTTTGGTGGTTTTCGGGATAGCAGTGTCTGAGAAAACTTCGGACAAATTTGGCTGTAAAGAAGAAAGAAAGACAGAAAGACAGACAGAAAGAAAGAAAATAACTGGAAAAGCAAAATGTTTCGGTTCACTTTTTCATATAACTATTACGATGAGTCTGTACTATGTTTTCCAGCGAGCCATGGTCAAAATGCGAGGAATGTTTAATTGATCCGATCACCTGTTCGAATTTTGGTTGCGTGAACTGTATTTGTAAGACCATTTTCTGCCAAGCCTCCGAAATTTAAAAATGTTCCTAGTTTTACTATAATTTAATAATTTGATAATTTATTGAGTTAAAACTACCTATTTGCAGCGGGGGCACACATGGGCAGGGTACAACCCACGGCGTGTCACTAAAACATCATATATATGCAGTATAAAAACATTGCTTGATTTAAAGTATATACAATAAGCCGGTCAGTTATCCAGTAGGTTCCGCTTACAGGTCCCTCCTGGTTTGCCATGCTTCTACAAAAAACCTTTCACATGCATGATCAAACAAATCTCTAATATCTCAATCATATTTCTGTCCAAAATTTCCCAGTGAATAACTCAGTTTTCCAATGCTAGATGCTGCCATTAATTTTTGCCATACAGTGATACGATTCTTTTCTTTCAAACATTTTTTCCAAAATGTATAAAAAATTGAATTCTTTTATTGCTCCAACAGGGACAAGTCAAAATAAAATGGGTTACATCCTGATATTCTTTCGTACAACCACAGCATTGTGTGTCCGAAAACCCTATCTTTCTTTATTTTTGCCAAGGCCTACCTAAAGATCCTGTGCGAGCTGCAAATATCAATCGTACTCCCTGGAAATCTTTGACATTAAATGAATAACTTTCACCCTGTGGACTATTACAACATGCGACCCTGATGTGTCTGCCAGTAATGTGAGCTTCGTTGAAATTCTTTTCCACCAGGCTCAATGGAGGATTATGGAGGAAAAGTGCATGACCGGAAGCAAAATTTGGATGTTAACAGTCAACGTTTTTGTATCAAATTGGTCACGTTTGGATAGCATGTCAGCTTTGCTTTCCACTTCTGGAACAACAACGTCACGCAGAAATGAGCATTTGCTTTGAATTTGAGATAGGAGCAGGAATACAACATTCAAGGACCAGTCCAGGTGAATTAGTGATAATCAAAATATAATAGGGTATTTCAGTATCCATTAATTCTGGTGGGTTCGTCCAATTTTTTGAAAGAGGTTGTGTTGGGATACTTAGTTGACGAGAGTGGGGGGAGTTCCATTTTTCGCATCTGTCATTTAGGTCGCCAATCACTGTAATTAAGGGATACTTCAACATTATCATCATTTTTGAATTAGTACTTAGGGTACTAAATTTCATGACGCCCTTCCCTACCCCCAAATTAGTACTTTAAAAATGATGATTTTCCCCCAAATCATAGCAAAATTGCACAAAACTGGCCAAAAATTGACCATCATTTTCCATATCCTGTGAAAGTGTACAGACCCATTTAACCCCCTCCCCCCTTGCGTACTGTAAGTACTAATTAAAAAATGATGAAAATGTTGAACCATCCCTAAGTAAAGGTTGCTTTCGCTCGCTGTAGTGGTAGAAGTAGCCAAGGAATCAACAAAGTCTACCGCGGATTACAGCGGGCTGACCAGGAGGTCAGTGAGGATTTCCAATCAACCCTTCTCTGGGATGAATACACATTCAATACATAGATTCAGTGTTACGATCTTAAAAGTCAAAATGTCTCATACATGGAAGTGATGAGTGAACAAAAGTCGGAACTCCGCCGCTCTTGCCTGTTAGAGGGTTCCTGCGGAAAATAAATTGAAAATCATCAAAGAAAAAAGCTAATTCTTACAGTTTTCATCCAGTCATATTTCTGACAGAGTGATGATTCTAATATGTGCAGATTGAGCTACGAGTTTAATTTCTTCA
>OZ026628.1:22244652-22482152 GCA_964020975.1 Hermodice carunculata | reverse complement strand
TTTGGTTCTTTTTTGTTTTGTTTTGTTTTGTTTTTTTTTTTTTATTATTTTTTAATTTTTTTTGGTTCTTTTCTGTTTTGTTTTTTGTTTTATGAGAGGCGGACACATTCAAGAACTAAAGAGTTACAAAAATTTATGTAATGCGACAGTTTTTCACACAGACGATATCCACATACATGTACATGATCACGTACGAAATTTAACACTGATCAGACTAGTCATAATTGTGTTAAAATTCATGAATGTTGACACTATGAGATACCAATTTTAAGCCATTTTACATGCTCTTTTATGCGTTATAACTCTGGAATTCGTTGGGTAAAGAAAAGCATTTCATGACATGGTGTAAAGCTGTAAGATTTTTCCAGTGTCCCAATGCCTTACTACCTTTGATTTGTAATGACTTGGGCATTAATTTCAACTTCACAAATGTTTTCTTAATTTTTTTGTAACAATTAATCGACGATTCATCTCATAGTTTTCGTGGCATGGCGTTAGGGCTGTTCCAGAAAATGTACTCCAGGGGGAGGGGTGGGAGGCAAAAAACTTCAACCACCCCCATACCCAGGATTGAAGGAACATTCTGAACCCCTTTCCCCTAGGACAGATATAAGTTTTGAAACCCCCAATACCGAGGACATTTTAATAGTATTTCAACCCTCATACCCTGGACAGATCTTCAACCCTACACCCCCCCCTCATCCAGGACATACATGTACATGATGGTTCTGAAAAAAGCTCTATCAAAGATTTGTATATTCACAGATATGTATGTAATAATGCACAGCATGTTCAATATCAGTACGAGTATCAGCACTGAGTACTGATGTGAATGTACGAAGTGCTGATGCGAGTACTGATATGGAACAAGCCATGCATTATTGTTTTTGTCATGTGTCTACAGTATTACAGTTTCGCTGCCAGAGGAGCTACTTCCACTACCCAGATACATCTAAATCCACATTGGACAGAAAAGCAGTTCATTACGGAAATGCAGCCAGATACAACCCACGATCTTGCTTTTATATTGTGTGTACAATTCCATCTATAATGATAATGACAATACTGTAAGTACATGATAATTTACAATAATATATTTCCAATTTGAAAATAAATTTATGTCAATAAAATGAAGTCTTCTGTTTTTACATTCTGAACATTTCAATGATAAAAGAAAACTAAATTTTGAGATTTGGTCCCCATGAGGATGGCCAGTGGGTAAGAGCTTAAATGCAACTCCTCCAGGAGGCAGGCCTGGACAGAATTATAAGAAAAATATGGACCACCTACACCTCCACTTTTAAATTTACAAATCTTCTAAATAGCTGCAGATTACTTGAATGTAAAAGATATTACAACTTTTGTATACAGGGCCTGATATTT
The DNA here is from genome assembly GCA_964020975.1 of Hermodice carunculata. Lineage (NCBI taxonomy): Eukaryota > Metazoa > Annelida > Polychaeta > Eunicida > Amphinomidae > Hermodice > Hermodice carunculata. The sequence continues at coordinate 22,480,769 of OZ026628.1, read as the reverse complement.
AGACATCAGGCTTTCCTGTTATCTGGGACAAGTTAATTTTCACGCAGGACAAGCAAAATATTAAGTTGATATTTAACTCCTTACTTGTGTAAAATTGGAGCAAAAAGGGTAATGGGACAAGTAACAAATCCTTAATTTCGAACTCTGGTATATTTTGTATCTACATCCCTGTTGAGGTGGACTTCAGGCAAATGTCTGCATCTCAACTGATTTTCTTGTAACCACGCATGGCCGGTATGTTCCCCTGGAAAGTATGGACCTATGGGAGATGCACTGGGTGCTTTCACTAAATGTCAGTGCTTGACATTAAGGATTTTCATTACTTGTCCCACATCACTTTTTCTCCGATTTTCAGCTAAGTAATGGGTTAAATTTCTATTCAGCTCAAAATTTTTCTTGTCCTGGCTAAAAAATTTTCTTGTCCTTGACAATAGGGCTTGATCATAGTCAAGCCCTGCATGTACTCCATCACACATGAGAAGCAATAAATAAACAGTTTCTCAAGTTCTCATTTTTAAATCTAAACCTGTTCTTGAGATGGCTGTTCTGGGGGACTTACGGCACAAAAGGCAGAAAGACTCCATCTGTAAAGGGCAAGTTTAAAGTAAGACACAAAGGTGCTAGGTTACTAAAATGAAATAATGTCAAATGGCCCTCAGACTCCGGACATGTGTGTAAGGCTGATACCCAATGTCCGGGACATGATAGGTTATCTCCTACCCCAACCTCCCCGACATGACTAGAGACATATATCCCCGACCCCCCGGATATTGAAGTCATTGCCGCCCAACCCCCTGTAGGACATTTTTGGACTAGCCCTAAAGCAAAAAGAAACATTTAGACTCACGTACGCCGTTATTTTTTGGCATTTGTTATGTTATGACCTTGATATCGAGCACTAACTTCATGAAGATTTTTCTTTTTTGATTTGGATCTTTGTCTGAGAATCTTGCCTTTTTAAGGCAGGTAAGTAGGTGTGTGTGCAGCAGTTAACAACTGGAGCAATATGACTTTGAAAAGAAAATCCACGTGATCTTACTCCCAGTGATGACAAATGCCAGATAGACTTCTACCAAGGTAAATTCTGTCCTAATACATGATCTTTTGTGGTTTTTTGCTTGACCGGTACCCCTGTTTTTTTTGTGGGTTTTATTTTATTTATTTTTTTTTGTGGTTGTTGTTGTTTTTTTACGATAAGTCAATAATGAAGTATATTGCCAATAATCAGGACGTAGCTAGGGCTCCAACTGTAAGTGGACATTATATAAGAGTAAACACTTTCACACTAGCGTCATATGAAAGTGTAATAGTTATAGTTTAACAAAATTAATGTTTTCACAATGTTAAAGGAAAATATCTCCACCTAGCGGTCTGAGTGCCCCCCCCCCCTTGCTATTCTATACAGAATATATAATTACCCACCACCCTTCAAGTGGATATTTTCAGATTTTTCTTTAAATTGGAGTTTGAATTGCCATGGTGGTTTAAATTGCAAAAAATTTAAACTGCACAGTCATTGTAAGATTGAGTTGCAAGCTTTTTTCTTGCAAGGCCGATTTGTAGAAACGCGTTTGCAGTTACGAAAAATTTGAAATTAAAAAATTACATCAGATGACACATATTTCATGAAACTGATCTGGTTTGAATGCCTGTGGTTGTCAAAAGCCTTTTCCTATGAGGTCTTATATATGTATATATATATATATATATATATATATATATATATATATATATATATATATATATATATATATATTTGTATGTATGTATGTATGCATGTGTGTGTGTTAAGCGTCTAATTCGTGCCACAAAGAAAGGTAACTGACTGACAGTGAAGTCTCGCGCAATAAAGGCTGATTGTTTTGGAGGAATAGGGGTATCCATACTGTAACTAAAAAAGTTGAACACGTATTTAAACACCACTCTTTCCGATACTTCGCCTGTGCTGCTCAAAAAGCAATACAGGCCGGTAACTGTTACGTGCACAAGTTGGCATTGTCCTTTTTATGCATTGTTGTAACGTGGGCTTCTTTTCAGATGGACAGGAAAATGAGAAAACAGTTGTCTATTTGGTGTTGATTGATATTTCTTCGACGCACAGAGCAGAAAAGTAATAATCCACGTCCCTGTCTAGAGCGAAGAAAAAAAGAACTCACTTTATAAGAAATGAGAAAAAATCGGGCTATTATGGAACGTGACAAAGGGGCAAGTTGTCTACAGATTGCCAAAATATTTGGGTGTGGAAGAAACAGTTAATTCATATGCAGTCTTAATTCATTGTTGTATGCATGGACATTGTCCATGCCCAGAATCATCAGCCCTGCATATAGCGACCCCTTGTCTAGTGCAAATGTCTTTGGAATGCATCTAGCATGGTCGCAATAGACAGGTTCCACCATCTCTCTCTCTCTCTCTCTCTCTCTCTCTCTCTCTATATATATATATATATATATATATATATATATATATATATATATATATATATATATATATATATATATATATAGGACTATGTGCCTTTTGACCTGGATACGTGATCATTATTGAAAATTCCACAGTACTACAATTAGTGATTCACTTCAAAGAAACGTGTAAAAAATGTATTTGCTTCCGAATAGGGTGTGATTCCTGGCGCTTGAAAGTTACCATAATGCCGCCCGAGAAACGTCTATGGGGCTGTTGCGGTGAAATCATTCTTCTCTACCTATTGGTCATGTAAACTAACATCATGAAATCACTAGAATACATGTAGCAAATCAACATTCAGTCAATCACATCACTATTTACATGTACTCAAATGAAACGTTTTTAAACATTTTTGATGTCGTATTGTCTTGATTTTCTAATATATCATTGCTTGATGCGACACGGAAACATGTAACATGCATTTTTGGTGAAGAGAATCATATTTTAAAGTATGCTAGATGATGATGTTAAATAAGTCAATTTGTTGAGTGACATTAATAATCGCTATGGTTAAATTGTTCAAGTTTTTAATTTTCGCAGTTGAAGAGGAAAAGGGTAACAGGTTATGGATATTAGTGATATTTAGAAAGCTAATATCTACGCTAATGGAATGTTGCATCGTTCTGCTCCAGATGTTAATTTTACTGTATAAGTTGTAAATGTGTATTTTATACAAAACACGCACACATAGTTTGGCTGTCAAAGTTTCGACATCCAATCTTTTTTTTTTTTTTGGCCAGGCTGGTGTCATTTGAAAGCATTGCAACAATGGACTTTTGCTTCACGAGGCAGAGGTGGGGTGTATGACGTAAACAATGTATTTTACAAAATCCGGTTGCAATTAACAAGTCCAAACAACCCGATTCTGAGCACCAAACTATCATATCACGTGCTGATACGCACAGATGCGACAATATTTTCAGGAAGTTCACTATTCCCACTTCCTGACGTTTAAAATTTACATTTACCTTTTTATTGACATCTGCATACACTGACAGTGAAAAGTAGCTTTTAACACGTGTTAGTATTTAAACTTTGAATCGGTGTGGGAGTAAACTACGTAGAAAGAAGAGCCAACGTTCATGTAATGTGCGAGGCAGATTTTTTACGTGTCCCGGTTTTACGCCACCATATCCGTGACACCAAATTTGGTTAATATTCCTGGATTTGTAGGTACAAGAAATGCCACAATAAAAAATATTATTCTAATGGTAATATTTAGTACTGTGAAGGTCATTTATTACATTGTAATTGAAATGGAAAATTGAGAACGCGCATCATGCTATGGGTAAGTATAGTACGGGTTTGCAAAAATTTTGTTCAATTACATGTATTATGAAAACTTACTCAATAAATCTCCATTGTATTGTTCACGTCATTTGAGATAATTTTGTATCATCACCGAAGATGATTTTATGAAGCGAACCATTTTTAGGGACTGCTATCCGAATTTTGCTGTAATACTTTGATTAGAAAATTTCAATCTGGTGGTAATATTTCGGAATATATGAAACTAATGCAAATTTCATAAAATTGAGCCAGGAAAGAGATTGCGATAAATATGAAATACGTATTGGCAATATTTGAAACCTTTGTTTTTTTTTTTTTCTTCGTACTTCATCGAAGAGTGCCAATGTCTATAGTAATCGTCTATTCTGTGTGATACAAATGATATTTATTTAATAATCTGCTCAAACTGTTTGAACGCTGTGTTCGAATGGCTAATTTTAGCACAGCATCCCAGGTTTTAAACCACATAAGGTTTAAAATATAGTCCGTAAAATGTCATTGTTATCACTTTAGGTAAGATAACATTTAATTCGTCTATTCTTATTTGATAATGTTATTTTATTTTTCCGTTTGCTTCTTCGAATCTAGGGGATTATGAAAATTTCTGCCGTTATATAATTATGTAACTTTTCTATGCTCAAGTTCCACCCATCGACCCACCCACGCCCCAAGTACATCTTGATATATTGAGACTCTTCGCCCCTGAACAGTTGCTCCAGGAGTGATGTTGCATTGTAATTTGTATTCGCTGACCCACCGTCTCCTGTTTGGACGAACATATTGTTATACTCTCTAACGGGTTCGATCAATTCCGATTTCGCACGGTTTTGGCTTATGGGGGATACAAAAATAAAGCGCCTTTAGCGTTTTCTCAAGAGCTGCTATTATTTTGTACCTTCAAAGAGTACAATTAATAATATACAGATCAGTAACAATCGGCTGAACCCAGCTGGTGTGCGCGCCGCGTTCGTACAAAGAAAAATCAACACATGGAACAGAATGTTTCGTTGGGCCTTTGTATGCCCTTTTTGCAACGTGTCTGGGCGAGCTTAACTTTGCATTACAAAGGTCCATTTAAACTGTTGAACGAGCGAAATAACCCGTGTGCGAGTATACAAGAACAATGGCTTGTTTGGCCTTTTAATAGCTGAATACACAAGTCACGCCCCAGTGGTCTTGCCTGATGTCCTGGAGGATGTGGGTATTTTACAAAGAAATACACTAGGGATATGTACATTTTCCTAAAAACTGACCACAGAATCCAGGGCTACGCTTTGTATGAAAAATGCTGAAAAGAAAGTTTTTCAGTTACAGTTAACGTTAGTGCTTTACATACTTAAATTATGAAATGCCCAGTCAATGGTGTAATACATACTTTATTCAAATTTATCAAAGTTTGCAGGACTTATTAGTGTTCTTCGTGTTCACTCATGCGTTTCACGCACATATACTATTAGCCAGGTTCGTGCACCACAGGCTAAATCGAATAGCCAATCTGATATTATCAGAAGCGGGGATTGATTTTGATTATTCAGTTTAAACAATTGCATTGGCTCGGATGATCCAGCGATCTGACTTCTGTTACCAACAGAACACTGACACTTTATAGCAATCTGACATATACTTGCCAACAATATATTTGGCATTAACATATTATCAGTTCTCTCCATTACAGTTGACCGTGTCGCCAGGCACGGAAGGAACTGAAACCAAGAAAATATTCCATGGTTTTAGCTATGTCAAAGTGGATGTGCATATTTTTTTTAGGATAGATGGTGAATTTTGGGACGCCATGCCTCTCTTAACGTGACAAAGAAATATTTACCACAAAGTAAGCCCATGGAACTGTGTCGTGGTGAAATTGAAGTAATTAGTCCGCTTTCAGGAGTTTCTAAAATTTAATGAAAACTAACTAACTGGCTGACTGACTGGGTGGATGAATGAATATTGAAAGAATAAATAGATAAATAAATAAATAAATAAATAAATAAATAAACAAATAAATAAATAAATAAATAAATAAATAAATAAATAAATAATATGTAGCACTATAAATCAAATCAATGGTCATGCATTAAAGCCTGGTGTGATGTCACTTTGGTATTTTGTGACACCCTGTCAAGGCGTGGCGAAAACAGATACGAGGTTTTTATATTAACTGGGATGCTTTGTTGCTACCTAGGCTAGAGCGAGGAAGTTGAGAGCAAGGAGGAGAGATTCGCGTGTAAAGAAAGGTCAAATGAGTTTTTTTGATAAAAGTATCAACTTGGGAAGTAAAAAAGGTGAAGAAAAATGATTCACTGTCTTTAGAACACAAGAGATAATAAAGCATCTTTGGAAAATTTTATTCATTTCGTAAAACATGTGTAACTTGTGGACGGTTATTAACAAATATCACAATATCACATTTTTTTGGCAGGAAGAAAGTTCCATACCACCTATCGTGTGTAAATAATTCCATAAACCTGAGCCTATCACCAGCAGTGCCATGTATAATTTCGCTATGACTGAATTCTGTTCTTGTCCTAAAACTAAACATTTCTCTGCATTTGAACTCACCAAACCTAGAAATTCATACCTTGATAAACATGCTATCCTTGCTACACATACCAGGCAGGCAAAAAATACAGGAAGACAATTATTAAAGGCAACTTTAACCCTCTGCACCTGGCCAGGACTCACATTTATCCACAGTTGACTACAATATGTATTTCCAAGATATTCTTTAAATACCTGTACCTCACCATTTCTACCACGTATGTAACAATTTCTAACCAAACTATTGGCTCTACTAGACATAGATCTTACCTGCCTCTTGACATCACCATCATCTTTTATGTTATAAAAGATATACCAGCCTGGATATAAATAACTTTCCACATACTCAGTTCTCGGTTCATTCAAATATGAAAAAGGTAGGTTTTACAGTTCCTAGAACTTAGGTTGGATAGACATACCATCTGAGTGCGTGTTTGGCTTTATGTTTCATGTCTAACAGATTAGCTTCTTTAACACGTACATCTGCTAACCTTTGAAGCCCTTTAGCTGAGAGGGCAATTAGACACTCAATTGTATTCCCAGCTGGCAGCCGCTCAGTCAGAACGGTCGAGAACGTTCAAAAATGCAGGATCTGCATCTAGTAAATTAAAACTTTCAGCACATTAATTCTCTCTGAATGTATAACAATTTGTAACAAACACGTACCTGTCATCCCCTTGCTCGATGTTAAAAGCGCACACTTAATGCTGGTTTATTTTGTATTGGCCACAAACCAATCACAAAATATAATGACATCTGGCTTAACACACAAATAAAGTGCACTTTTGGGGCCCGTACAGCGTGCAGGGACGTCAGTTTCCCCAGTAAAAAGATATGAAAATTTTAGGCTTATGGCCTGAATGATATTTAATATGTATATTTCGTAATTTCTAAATGCCTGCGAGAGGGGTTAATATAGGGTTTCCCTGTTCCCCGATCGCTTTCGAAAGAATAAAATATGTTTAAATCAATTTCTAAATACATGAATACACATTGTATAAACACATCTTCAGCTTTTATACATATAAATATATGTATATATATTCATATATAATAGTAACCGTTTTACATGATAGTTCAGTAGCAATCACGTTCATGTATGCTTTGATTTTTATGTCGATTTGATTAAATACTTAGCCAGCACAAGGCACTGTGATCAGAGACAAACATCCGCGTTTTCTAGGCTCCGAAGCGTGTTTTCACAGACTGTCCTCAAAGAGCATTCAAAACATTTGATACTATTAGCAATCAAATTACATAAAAAATATATTTTGTGCTGTCTGTGGCCATGACTCAATTTGTTTACATGGAACTTAACAGAAAAAGGAACAGTGTGTGCAGTTGGTGGAAGAGGTATCAGTAAGATTGAAATAAAATGTGGTATTCCACGAGGTTCTCCTCTTGGATCGTTAAAATCCCTGATTTGTGGTAATGATTTATTTAATATCAGAAAAGCTTGAAATAAAATGCTATGCTCCACAACGCTCACTTTCTGGACCCTTGCAATTCCTAATATAATCTAATGACCTAGGTAACATATCCGATTTCGTGATCACTGGGTAAGGGAAAAATATATTATGTCAGCCAATGAACATATTGATATTTGATATTACATTGTTGATACTAAAATGAATATCTATGAACGCATAATTTAAAACGGTTACTTTTACTACCAATGTTGATATACAAATATGGTATTCAATATCAACATTTTTGGCTTCTTTGACAATAGTAAACTGGCTGGGAAGGATCATAATGATTATTTATTCTTAAAACTGTCTAAAAGTAATGGGATCTTTGTAAATGTCGATTTTTTGTATGCGCCTTTATGTTCTCTTGTAGCGAAAAAAGAAAAAAAAACATCAAATAAACCAGCACATTTTGTTGAAAATAAAGTAAACGAATAAAAAATGTAAAATTGCAAAATAGAAACTGAGTTTTTGAAAAATGAATTATTAAGGCCCGAGAGACCCCAAGTCTTCAGATGAACCACTCTGCATTACAATGTATATATATATATTTCACGCACAGCAAACAAGAAGACTTCGTATATGCTACACAGGTAATGACTGTTCTACCAGGTCCGTATATAAAAACCTGAAATATATCCAGTGTCAAGAATATTACCTGCGAAAATAAGTCCTTTTTTTTTTTTTTTTTTGAGCGGTGTCCTAATTGGCACTAGCATGCTAAAACAATGCAATAGAATGTCTTATTGGCAGCCGTTGCATTTCCTTAGTTCAGATTTGAAAGATAAACCCGGTGCATACGCTTTAAAGTTTCAAGTCCAGTATTTTAGAAACAAGGCAGAGAGGAAGCTAATGATCACTTGTCCTGTGTTTACAAATTTCAGTAACATGCACCTGATTTCTTGAAGCAGTACCGAGTTGCGTGGATGTCTTGCACGGATTAGTGGTAACAAGCCCGCCGCTGGTACACTTTGGCCCTGCCAAGACTGAGCCTTGAATCAGCTTGCCTTTACAATTCAAGTTCTTTGATTGTTGTTGATCTATATGCGAGCTATAGGGCTATATAAGGTACAAAATGACAACAACTGGTTATTGACAATGGAGTTGGTACATGTGAGATCCAATTTACTACATATCAAAAATGACAAAGCCAAGACTTGGAGTACAGAATGCCAAGCACCACTTAATAATTTAAACCCTTCAGATAAAAAATTGACATGTTTTGCTTCGGACTTATACGTCAGAAGTCATTAGTGCTCTGAGTTTCAGTGCATCTAGATATTCATAATAATATGGCAACGTAAATCTCTGCCTTATACGAGCAACACCGTATTGCTGTATTGGGAAAGAAAGTGTGCATGTAGTGGTGACAGTGTACCTTTTACGCTTGGCAACATCCATTTACGACAGAGATAGCCTGCCGGTTTTGCCTCGATGTGAGTCGTGCAAGGGATAAACTGAGATTTTTTTTTTATATTTAAACATATTTTATTTATCATAAACAATGAATGGGATAGGAAAACAAGCCGAAGCTTATGTGAATTCCGCTCCCTTACATAGATTTACAGTCGATGATCACAGTATTGCTTGTCGATACAGAAAAAAACAAACACACACACATCTTGGGAATACTACAATACCATGACTATGTTACTACGACTACTTAAATGACAAGCTTTTGGGGCACCAACTGCATTAAAAAGCACTTGCGTTCACACAATCGACAAAATAACACATTTTGTTGCATAAGAAAAGTGTACAATAGAGAAAAATAAATTGTGAAGGAAACACAATGCCAAAAAGCAGTTTTTGAGAATCAAAATATTAAAAAAGAATATTTAAAAGCGTTTAGAACTCAGTATAAATCGTTCGACATTAGTGAACAAGCATTTGTTCCAGTGGAAATTTTGACTGTTATCTCCGTACAATAAATGTGGTACCGTTACTACTCTGTTTATAAATATACCCAATGACTCAAACAAATCAGCCCTCTGTGTGGGATACAATAAACTGAGATGGGGTTGGCGGTGGGAGGCAAGGGTGCCCCCCATGGTAAACTCAACCCAACATTGTGGAATATTGAGAAGGCACTACAAAGTATATACATACCAGAAGTCTTTCTATCACAAAGTCATCAAGTCAACAGTCTTACACAGCAATAAGGGCCGTGCACACCAAGAGTGCGCAGGCAACATTCTGCAAGTAACACGTTAGCCACACAAATTTCACTCATATTTTTATTCAACTTCTAATAAAAGCAAAGCATGACGTAAGAAAAATAGAAAGTGTGATATTTTAGTAATCAGCTGTTTAGGCCAGTTTTCCACTAGCATTTGAACGAAAATACAGGTGCTAGGTTATTATGATATGTCAGGAACTAGACTTTATGATATTTCATCCATTTCTAGAGAGGATTTCAGCACAAAAGTTTTCACAGCAATGGGTGTGAAAATTGTTAAAATGTTATTTAGTTGGACCTTCTTGTTTGTTAATCGGTTGCAAAAAGTTCGGTTGCCTTCATTCGTATTTCAGAAACATTTTTTTGCTTCCTGCAAGATATGAGTTTCCCAGATTTTTAAAAAGAAAGGGGGGGGGGCAGAAATACAGATAGAGGCATCTGTCATAACAGTGGGTACCTTTGTCTCTGCATGTCAACTTGTTTTTGTTCTTTTCTTGATCACCTCTATGCTGAAATAGGCATTGATAGCCGCACCCAAAAGAATCGTTGTAGCTGTCCAGCCGTAAATTTTATAAATATCCAAATCCATGGAAATGTAGGATACTTTAAGCACCTCTTTCATCAGGAGATATTGTTCTCTTGTCCCCAAAACAATTAATATATGAAACAGCATATGACTGTGACCACATATATCGAATTTATCTGGAAACCATCTCTCTGGAAAATGAAGTCCATAAATTAGCCCACCGAATACACAGAAAAAAATATGTTTGGTGAAAATCCAGGTGAGTATTGCTGTCTCTTGAGCTGCACCTGATTTTGATGCCACAAAGACAGTCAAAGGCATTGTGCCGAGTATAAATGGCACGGCAAAGGAACAAGCTCGGCATTTTGTACCATGAGCCCAATTTGTTTTTCGCACAAAGGACCAGGAGCACAACCAGTTTGCTAAGATACTCTGGAGCGCCATAGACGCTAGAAAGGCTTCACGCTTGATAATAATGAAAACATCAGCAGGAAAAAGTGAAAAATAAGCAATCGTTGACCCCCATACGTAAATGCTTATGCCAAAATAATCCAATACGAAGCAGAGTTTCCTTCCATCAACAGACAAGCAGTTGAACGTGTGTGCAGTTGCACTTGACACAAACATTATTACAACGCTGAAGTTCCAAGGTAAAAGAATGGCTGCAACGCTCCTGTATTTATCACATTTTGCCTCCTGGAAAATGATATAGGCCTGATATAGGAAATATAGGCTCCCAACTACATGAGACCAAATGTTGCAAGTTTCATTGTGGCAAAGAAGTACACTCTTAACACAAGACCCAGCATTTGTGCCAACTGGTCTGTATCCGCGAACTATGTACGGCTCCCTGGACTCAAGAGGTACGTCCTGGTAACGGACCGTCTTCATCCCTGTTAGACTGCTCGATATAAAACTTGACGGTTGATCATCGAAGCAATCATATATATCCGAGATAAGTGTTGATCCTTGTTATGATTGCTGACGTCTCTAAACAGTTGGCAATTCTGAAGGAATGTTTGAGCTCTGAAACAATAATTGATCCATGAGATGACACTCTCTCAAACAATTGGTGATCCCCAAGACGACGGTTCATCCATGAAATTATGTTGGTCTCACAGACAAATATTATTTTTACCTCTCAACCACGTGTATATGTCCCTGAGGACCTATGGCTCGACACGAGATCGATCAAGTACATGTATGTACAATCCTCACTGCCAGGTTATTAGGCTTGATTGCCTGATGTCCAGCTCGGTGTATCGTTTCAACGCAGGCTTGTCAGTCCTCGGTATCCATAGTTTGACCTTTTTTCATGAGAATATATTCATGATTTGTCTCTGAGACAAGCATAGAAAATCAAACGGCGAGTAAATTATACCGTCTCTGTGGTCTTCCTTACCTTGTATATTTTATGTAAACCAGCGCCGCGTTTTATAGATCCGAAAGCGACCTTATGTGTTTGGGGACATATTTAAATGTTATATGTACATGCTGACGGTATCTAAGTGTAGTTCAATGTTGTTGAAACGCTGGGATACGGTCGAATGGTTATTGAACAAACCACACAGCGACTTAAGGATTAAACCAAAACCTTTGCACAGTAGGGAAACGTCATGTTAATCGACCCAGATCACTGCGACCGACGCACAATTTACAGTAGACCTTGCTATACGCGGCCACTATTTGTACCGCAAAAAGTGGTCATATAACATGAGTAGCCCTATCACCGCAGGTAAATTAAGGAAGAAATTTAATGCTGTGGCCAAGAAAAAATATATATGACCCCAAAGAGCACATGACTGTACAAGGCAGAGGCTGCATGCGGCAGGTACCTCGATCTATAGCACTGAAGCGGGGAAAGCCGAGAAGAGCTAAAGTTGTCTCAATTCATTACATACATCACGTACGTACCAGACGGACGTCCATGCATATGCGTGTGTGTGTGTGTATATATATAAAGTGTACCTGCCTTGGTATGGAATCATGGCTTGTCTCGTCTGGGCATGGAACCTTCAACTCGCTAGTCTTTTCTGTTGGGGGGGGGGGGGAGGGTTAAAGGCCGAGGTATTTTTTTTACTGACGTTATTGGGAACTTTATTAACTCACTGACTTCTAAGAAGAACCCCCGCCCCTTCATTAACCGTACCAGCGTTCTGGGAGCCATCTTATTTTCTACACTTTGTACTCACCATTATTTTAGAACATTCATATATTCTGTACGCTACCTTGTGACAAAATAATTTCCTGTAGAGACGGACCGGGATCCCGACACCTAGTCTCTTGTTAAATACGTTACTGAGAAGTGTTTCACGACGGTAATTAGGGGTGTCGGTCAAATTTGAAGCAAAATATAACTGGGCACTGCAGAGACTTCGTCTCTAGCATACGAGCCAGGTTTTTATTTTATTATTATTATTATTATTATTATTATTATTATTATTATTATTATTATTATTATTATTATTATTATTATTATTATTATTATTATTATTATTATTATCCACAGGACAAAGGGCTCCTAGGCCTAGGTTTTATATTATTTCACGGGGGACGGAAAATTGCAAGATATCTGTATACACCTGCCTGCTGCATTTACTGAAATACTTTTCTGTCTGGTTAAAGCGCCCGCGGTCTTGTTCTTTTGAATAATGTGTGACGTGGTGGCTTTTGATTGATGTATGCGTGGATTTGGTTTGCTATTAAATATACTGTATCTTATGTGTCGCGCTATTAGATTATGAAACCATATGTGGTGGGTAATACCGTCGGGTACCCGGGTATTTTAATACCATTTTGGCGGCTACTGGGCATTAAAAATCAGTACCCGACAGAGTCCAGCATGTGTGAAGGCGTGTGTTCAACGCACTGAAATACATCTTTATCTCGTCAGTAATAAAGTCCTGGGTCCTTGTTTATGGATATCATATCGAGTCGGGAAAAGGTATTGTTTAACTGTTGGTTGAATCTGTTAGCAGAAGGTGGGTGACAAAGATCTGCAGGCAGAGAATTCCAAAACATGGTTGTGGAAGAAATAAAATTTTTGAAGAATATATTCGTTCCCGCAATGATGAGTGAACGGTGTCGCATTACACATGGTGTTATTGTGTCGCTCGCTTTTTTGGATCGGTAGCAGATCGGACATGTGCTGCCGACATAGTCTATCGGCTAACTCCCTCCAGGTGTAAATCCGACTTTAGCAGTTCAGTGCTCTAGGGACATTTTACTAAATATTCTCTTGAAAGGTAGTGAGGATATGCCATACACTGATAATGTATTCATCTTTGACGCTGTTCAGACATTCTTATCAGAATCTGGACGTTTTATTTAGTAACTTAGTATATGATCTAATTATAAGTCTCCATTATCTGGCATCAATTGTAGTATTCGTGTACAAGCCGTGAATATAGTCTTCTGTTCTCGTCCAGTGTGTCTTGTATATATTCCTGTGCATCTTCTTTTGTACTGGAGAGCCTCCAGATTAGTCTTTGTGTACTATTAGGCAATCCAGAGAAAATAAATATGTTTATAATAACTCAAAACAGGTAAACAGTAGGAGAGGTCACAATTACCAATTATATGTGTATTCAGCTGAAAAAATATCCAATACACAGAATTCTTCAGGGCTAGAGATGTGTTTTCTCATTGGATTGCACGTTAAACTAACCTCAAATTAAAAGACTACTTTTAAAGTTACAACAATACAGTTTATGTAAACATTTAATTAAACAAAATTTGCTGTTCACACAACGAGTGGCTTTAAAGTTCTTAAGCTGTAAATTACAATGAAAAGTAATGGAAATACACAATTCTAGCTCTGAATGACTGAAATGCCCTCTACTGGAGAACAGTAGAAGTTTATGTTCTTCGTCTGCCCTATTTAATATAGCTGCGCCTTACCTGCAGACCAGGCCCACCGAGACATTTAAGAACATTTTTCCGACTTCTTGATTTCATTGTTCCTCTAACATACATGGCTGCCTTATATTGAACCGATTACAACAAGTGGCTACACCGATAGGAGCATCAATCAAGGATAGGTGCTGCACATTAAAAATGGGCCGAATAGACGTAATGTAATTTTTTCCAAGGCTGTCCACGGTAAAATATACTAACATATGCTTAACCTACCAAGTCTAGATGTTACTTTTTTGAACACTGATTTAATACGGCTGTCCCAGCTCATGTTTCTCGAAAAAAAAATTGGACCAAGATTCTTATGTTCTGTAACTCTTTTGATTTTCTCGTTCATAAATTTAAGCATCGGGTGTTGCGGATTGGTAGTTTAGGTCGAAAGCACCATCTCTGATTCTTGTAGCTTTAAAAAATATTTGATATTTTTTGTTTATAAATCTTTGATTTCAGATACAAACTTGGAAGAATCGTTAATACTCCAAAAACAAATTATCATACAGTTTGTACAAATTGCATTACATTATTTACGGAAATGATTCCAAATTGCAGTCAAACACGGTGTTACTTCCTTTGATAGTTTCTTAGTTGTACATTTGATGCACCTGATTTGTGTGATCTGGGTATCCAGTACAAACGTGGAATAGAGGAGTCTTGAAATGTTTCAAACATCCAGATAATATATTTTGCCGATGATCCCAAAACTGCTACCTGCCTTATCAATGCTAGTGGTCATAAATCTTTCTTGTAATTTTTTGACTGCTTTTGAAACTTTAGGCTATTTTAATTTACCATATTGAAATTCTTAATGTTGGATTTGTAACAATAAATTCTATTTCTTAAGAGTCCTTTTAAGTTGAAAAACCATCCTTCAAATTTCTGAAATTCTTTTGTTCTCTTTCTTTACCCATTCCATATTGTATGTCTGACAATAAATATACAAATTTTGTTGATGCATGCCACAAACATGTATTTACAGGTAATTTGGATATTACACATAATTCAAGTTTAAAAGAAATTATGAAAAAAGGTACAAAATTTTGGATGTGTCCCAAGTTGAGCATTGACAATATTTTTCAGGCTACATTTGATGCATTTGATTCCTACTGTATGAAATGGGCAAAGAAAGAAAAAATTGAATTTCAGAAATTTGAAGGATGGTTATCAAACTTGAAACGAGTCTTTAGAAATAAAATTTATCGTTACAAATCCCACATTAAGAATTTCAATACGGTTAATCTAAAACAACCTGAAGTTTCAAAAGCAGTCAAAGAACTACAAGAAAGATTTGTAGTCACTAACATAGATAAGGCAGGGAACAATTTAGGGATCATCTGCAAAAAATATTATCTGGATGTTTTGAAAAAAGAACTTGGTATAAACAATATTTCAGACATAAGAGGAAATGACGTTTATAAATTACACAAACAATCCATTGATAATTTGATAGATACACATAAAGATGAGATGAAAAGGAATTTTAATATCAAAATTTCTGAAGAGGACTCCTCTATTCCACTTTTGTTCTGGATACCCAAATTACATAAAAACCCGTTTAAATTTAGATTCATAGCCGGTGCTGCAAAATGTACAGCAAAACAATTATCAAAAGAAGTAACATTGTGTTTGACTGCAATTAGGAATCATTTTCGTAACTACTGTAATGCAATTTCTAGAAACTGTGAAATAAATTGTTTTTGGAGTATTAGCAATCGAGTTTGTATCTGAAATCAAAGATGTAAAAGCAAATATTATCAAATGTTTTGATTTTTCTACACTGTACACAAATCTACCCATAGATGAAGTCAAAAGTTCTCTTTCAGAATAAATAAGCAAAATGTTTAAACATAATGGTAAACTATACATTAATATCAATTCATGTAGAAAGAAAGCATATTGGTCACACAATAAATATTCAAAAAGTAACGTTAAATCTTACACTGTTGAAACTTTGATAGATGCTATAAAATTTCTTTTGGATAATACTTTTGTTCAAAGCGGACCATTGGTTTTTCAACAAATAAAAGGCATTCCAATGGGTAGCAACTGCTCCCCTTAACTGGCAGATTTGTATTTAACCTGGCTTGAATTTAAGTATGTGGATAAATTGATGAAAAAGAATTTTCAAATGGCTTCAAAATTATCAAACAATGCAAGATATATTGATGACATTGCTTGTGTAAATGTACATACTTTCAGTGAAATTGCAAAAGAAATTTACCCACAACATATCCCTTTGGAGGGTAACAATTCAGATGGTTACAGAGATGGGTTTTTGGACTTGGATATTAAGGTCACTCATGACAGGTTTTGTATTAAAGTCCATCACAAAATAGATGAGTTTAACTTTGAAGTAGGTAATTATCCTTTCCCGGACAGTAATATATTTCGGATACTATTGGGTTTAATACATTTTTGTCACAGATTTTGAGATTTGGTCATATTTGTTCTAAATTTTAGGACTTTGCATCTACAACCAAAGTCATTTACAATAAACTTGAGTCAAGAGGATTCAAATGTGTACTTTTGATCAAATATTTCTACAAATTCTCCTGTAAATATCCCGAGATGGTTAGAAAGTTTGGCTTCAATAATTTTAGAGATTTTAGACTTGCTTGTTTTGCTACTTAATTTTATCTGTTGACATCACTATCTTTAAATGTTCACCTTTCAGACATTTTAGGGTAACTTGTTTTCTGTTAGGTAAACCCCCAGGGGTTACAGGTAGCAAGAAGCGGCCTACGACAGTTACAAGCTTTCCTAATTGTACTTGATATCTGCTTAATATTTTCTTTGCATTCTCTTGACATAAATACAAAAGACTTTCATTCTTTTCTGACTTCCCTATACTTCTACTGATAATATCGAAATGTTGTTAGAAAGTTTGGCCACACTAATTAACAGTTTTTAGACTTGTCTGCTTTTGCTACTTAACTTTATCTTTTGTCATCTTTCATTATTAATATTCACGATCAGACATTTTAGGCTTACATGTTTTCTGTTAGGTAAACCCCCAGGGGCTACAGGTAGCAAGAAGCGGCCTACGACAGTTACATTTTTGCCTAATTGTACGTAAAATCCTGTTAAGAAAAATTGTTTTGATAGCATGTTTTTGGCATAAATGCTAATGACTTTCATTCTTTTCTGATATGTCTAAATGCACATTTACTCAATATTAAAAAATTACTCAAAATTGACAGTATTTTCTCAAATGTCACAAACCTGACACATTAAGTTGACACATTGACTCAGGGTTGGCAGTTAAATAGAGCTTAATTGTTTGAGGAGTAGGTGTCAGCATGAAGTTTGTTATACATCTCTGGTGCAGGATGTACATTGTTGCAGTCCTTGTTAGGATTTCCCTTGATTTATACAGGTGGTCGAGCTGTAACTGTTTATTTTATAATCACTGGGACTGAATATAACACCCCAGCTTGTTTCCACTTCAGTTGAACATTGGCGGGTGGTTTAACTAGGATAAGCTGTCCAGCTAGAAAGGGTACATATTGGTTCAGGGGTAAGACAAATTGTTCTTGTCTGAACCTGTACTATGCAAATTTGGTAATTATGGCTTGTTTGACATGTATTCTTCTTTGATATGAAGCTCTGCATTTATAAGCAAAACTTCACGTATTTAGCTAATTTATCAATTGCCACGTTCATATTTATTCATTATTATGTGGGTTGTCTTTGCTGAATATTTAGCTAAGACAAGGAGCCGCTACTCAGAGAGACATGTACGGGTAAAAGGCTCCGAAACATGTTGAGTAGTTACCCGCTGAAGACTGTTTAATCTATTCGGGCTAATACAGCCTATGTCAAAATGTTACAGAGGAACGTGTGCAATATGGACAATAGTACCTCTATGTATTTATGTTAGACAGGGACAGGTTAGCTTATGGAGTGTAAAGAGTTCGGACTACGGAATAGGGTAATGACTACTAGGAAGGGGTTTTGGACAAAAAGACACAAGTACAATACAGTAGTAATAAAATGCATTACGCGAATCGTAAAAAAGACTGTCAATGTTCAACTAAGAGCATATCCAAAATTTAGTACCATTTTTCACATTTTTTTAAAACTGAATTTTGTATTATAACCAAATTACTAGCATATATATATATATATATATATATATATATATATATATATATATATATATATATATATATATATATATATATATATATATATATATATATGGACTATTAATTGTGAGACATAGAGACACAATTTTGATTCGTTTCGATATCTTCAAGAGTAATTGAAGGCAGAAAGTATTTGTAATTTAGGATACTTTATCCAATATTATAGGAACCAAATTGCTAGTGTATATATATATATATATGGACTATTAATTGTGAGACATAGAGACACAATTTTGATTCGCTGCGATATCTTCAAGAGTAATTAGAGGCAGAAAGTATTTGTAATTTAGGATATTTTATCCAATATTATAGGAATAAATTTCAATTTGAAAAGGGATTGACTGCTCGGTGAATCAATAATTTTGTGTTGAAATGAATGATGCAAACCATTTGATCCAATTTTTCGGCTGGTGGTCAAATGTCGTCTGCTCGAACGTTTTCAACTAATTTCAACTGTAATGAAAAACAGTTTGACGGAGAATTGCAGATGAGACCTATCAAGATCACGTGCCCCAGGTCAACAGCTTAACTTGGCATTGGTTGGGCACTGAGTGCCCAACCCATGCCAAAGAAAGGTGTTGAGTCAGTCCAAATTCAAGGAGGTAATGGTTAATAGCTATATGTAATTGACCAATGCCATTTGGGAAAGCTTGTAGTAGATTTTGAACAAGGTCTTTTGTATCCAAATTCCTAAATTTCCTGTTTTCCGTGATTTTCTTTGTCCATGACTTCTTCTTTTTTGAATACCGGCCTGATTATTATGAAAAGGTGTGTGATTGCTATCAAGAGTTGCAAAGTCCAAATTCCTAACATCACTGGAGGTTAAGGTTTCTGTCATTGAGTCCAAAGGGAAAATCTGAATTAACTGTTTTGATCCAAAAACCTTCCATTTGTCAATTTTCTTGTAACTTATCTATTTTGGTCTAACACATTTGGTTCCATGCAATCGATAGTTTGTATCCCGCAATTCAAATGTGAATGTTCGTCAGAATTGAAATGGTAACGTAGAAAATTGTTTAATTTGTGAGTTTTAATTGTAGTTTTGTGTCCACTAAACCTCTTTTTGATTGATTGAGTCGGTAGGCCTTCGTAGATAGATAGATAGATAGATAGATAGATAGATAGATAGATAGATAGATAGATAGATAGATAGATAGATAGATAGATAGATCGATCTTCAGATAGACAGACAGACAGACTGATAGATAGATAGATAGATAGATAGATAGATAGATAGATAGATAGATAGATAGATAGATAGATAGATAGATAGATAGAGATAGATAGATAGATAGATAGATAGATAGATAGATAGATAGATAGATAGATAGATAGATAGATAGATAGACAGATAGATAGACAGATAGATAGAATTCGCGTACATAACATTGAAGTTATATCCTTTCAGATTGTTTACAAAAGTTACTTTTTCATAGAAATCAGACAGACTCATGTATATCACGGCACTTGCAAAAGATCTTCACGTGTCTTGGTAAAACCAATTTTGCGAAGGTCTGATTACGATTTGATTGCCGACAGCTATTAATAAATCTGAAGCTCACTTATCGTTCTAACTATAAGCATATTTTCGCGTAGCATGCACACAGTTATAACGGATAGTCTGACGCTACCACACACACACACACACACACACACACACACACATATATATATATATATATATATATATATATATATATATATATATATATGCCTAGTATTGTCTCTTTAGCGAGCCTGACACAAACTGAGAAGGTGGTTGCATTACAATGTGCCCCGTGTTTACGTACTCTCATGGACACGATACAGTTTTCTAAATAGCCATGGTATGTTTGGAGGCAAACAAAGTACTTAGTTACCATTGTCTTGACCCAACCTCTTAAACGGATCCTAAAAAGCTATTGGTTAAATGTTGTATGGTTCGGTTTGTTCAACTAATTTCAACAATAATGAACAACAATTTGACTACTTGTCCTTAGTTTCCTTGGCCTGAATTCGGCACTTTGTGCTTAACCTGTGCTAGATAAAGCTATTGAGGCAGTCTATTAGCTATTAGCTGCTAATTGAGATGGTACTGAATTAGTACACCAGGTATCGCATAGTAGTTTTTTGTCTATGCGCATGTGCCAGTTGCCAATGCAGCGGCAAAAAAGTACCATCTCAATTAGCAGCTATTCAAGGGGTGGGGGTGGGACGGGGGTGTTAAACAACGTCAGGGACAACCGACCTTTGTACATCCACCTGTGTTTGTATTCTTTACAAAATCTATTTAACAGCCCGCATGGGTGTACAACTCAGCCTCCCATATATATTTCTGGCAAATTAGCGCATTCCCGATGCGGACCTGGACAGGTCCTTTCGATTAGTCTTCTTCTAGGATGTACGGGGCCTATACTAAGTGCTTCAACGCCATTGTACCTGAGACGCTCCGTGTAACAAAAGCTGTAGACGTCCTGCTGACGTATCATTCGGCACGGAAATTGTGATTCAGACAATTATACACCAGTTTTTACAGGGTCTTTATTTGCATTCTTGCTTGCTTGTTTTGCCTTTTGTTCTTTTTTTTAATTTATTTTCAATGTATCACTTTCAGTGGGTCCCTGTATGCCTCCAACTTGTCCTCCAGTCTGAGAATCTGCAAGATCAGATATTCTATCTACTTTTATCGCAAAATCTTAGGATTTCCTAGCAGATAGCATAACTATTCAACGACAGTTATAACAAGCATACAAATTAATTTGGTAAGGGTGGTATATAATTTTATCGGACCTTTCCATCTGCGTGACCCCAATACGGAGCTAATATGCAATTCCCGTTTCTTCTGAGATGTATCCGATCCTTATATTTTTGCTTTTCTTTATACGGTACATGACGTACGTCACTTATCCTTATAGGCCATATGGCCCAGGTCATTTATCCTTAAATGGCAAATGACACTGCAGATATCTATTCGGTAGTAGGCCGCACTTGTGATTGGCTGGTTGCACAGCCCATGTCTGCCAAATATATCAGGAAACACAGCCAGAGCGACTGGCATTAGATGCCTACTTGGTGAAACTGATACTCCCCTCCACTGATGGATCAGCAGTGACATATGTCACAATTATTTTTGTAGACAAGTTCAATGAATGTGCTCAAAAATTGTAAAACGTGTGCCAATTTCACTGAAATTTTACAGATATTTACGCAATTTATTCAACGTCTGGCTTAAAATTAAGGGGATTACCATGGGTATTTGATTTTTCATTGTAAAGGCAGGACCTGCACAAAAGTAAATAATGTTTGCATCATAGTCCATGGTCTATCAATTGATGTTTGACAGGTAAGAATTGATAGGAAGCAATTATATACTTTTCTTCAAAATTTAAAATGACTATTTTTTTTTCATAAAACTGAGAATTTGAAGACTAAAGGTTGCTTGCGACTGAGTTGATAGTTTTCCTTAATGTTGAAGTTTGGAATAGGTAACTCAAATTCTTAGCAAAAGCAAACCGTGGTTCTGAATAAAAATTTAACTAACATGTTTTGTTTGAGCAATACATTACTCTGCCTTGGGCGTCATAATGTATTGCTCAAGCGTGACCGGTTCATCACATCTGTGAACATGTATTTAGTTGTGCGATAGTGATTCTCCATATACACGCATATACTTCACCTAGATCACTTAAAAGCTTTACAAAAATCAAGTCCCTCCCTCAAAACAGACAGAAACACATGCATGTTCTTACAATTGTGTAATTTTGGTACAGGCACATTTAATTGTGTTAAAGTGGTAAGCATGAACATAAAGTTGTCATGATTTGATAACACGCTCATGCATCTGTCTGTGTGTGTCCATAACTATATTACCTTCACATTCATTAGGCTGTGTTGTAGTCAATCGTCGGAACTGGTGACATTGAAGCCAGAACTATGAAAGTATAGAATAACGCAAGGGTGAAGTTTTATACTGAAAGAAAAATCTCTTCCTTGTGTTTGTGTTTTTACAAGGGTGCAATAGATTCCAGGAAAGTAAATTACAGTGTTATTATTACCCTCACAAAGGACCGTAAGTGTTTAAAAAATGGCCCAACCCTCAACCATCATCGATTGTTATCGCTTAACCTGGTGGGTGGGGATTTTTTTTATTTTTTTTATTTTTTATTAATTTTTTTGGAAAACGTGTTTTGGTTCAAATAAGGCCTTAAACAACTCTGTTCCGCGATTAGTATTCAATAAGGGACATAAAGACAACTTTTGGCCATGTGATTCACCAAAAAGAGAGAAATGTTCCACAAATCCTTTTCTGTTTGGCTTAAGATCAGCCACCGCCACCGCGAATATCTTGTCCTGATGGCCTCATCATAATGATATCAACTCATTTATTGTGTAGTGGACGCTGCATAGCGTTGCTGGGAATAGTCTTTTCCGTTTAGCTTATCTCCCTCAGACAGGTGTGCAAAATGTCGTTTTAGTAGCTCACTTCCAGGCTATAGGAGGTATCCATATTTAACTTAATTAACTGCAGACCTATTGTGATCCCCTCATTTGCTAGACAACGGCACTGTGCCTGCGCCACGCTGAGGGCACTTGTACCAGTTATATTACTTAATCTTTAAGAAATAACACTTTTTGTAACAAACAGATGGAATTTTATAAATACGGTTAGCAACGTGTGTGTGTTAAAACATGGTAAATGATTTTTGCTGTGTCGGGTTGATACTTTTATTGTAGAAGCTCATTTAGCCCTGCTGAATAATATTCATATATTATATGAATCTGGCTTCCTTCCTGTCAAGTTCCCAGCTGTAGCCTGCGTAACAGGCAAGGGTGCCCGTGGAAAACAGTCAGAACTCATTATAATGACATCATTTGTTCCCTTAAAAATGTGTCGGATAACTGAATATGTCAGATGAATGAAATAACAAAGAAAGTAAACTTCTGTCTTTCAAAACTTGCATCATTATAATGAATATGTCGGGTATCTGAGTGTTGTTACAATGAGGTTTCACTGTATAAATTCGCAGGTAATGCGCGGGCCATGAATGGATAATGGAGCACGACCCAGATGAGGTTGAAGTCATCACACAGGTGTTTTTTTGTTCATGTTTGCATTTGGTTCCGAGCGACAAACCAGTTATGATGATATCAGTAGTTTGGGAAGAAGTGCTATGATACCAGCACTTTGTTTTAATAGTGTCCTAACTGTCCCGAAAGTGCCTTGAGTTACCAGCACTTTACTTACAGTTTTATAACTGTCCCATAGGTGCCTTGAGCTCCCGGCACTTGGTTTAAACAGTGCCGTAACTGTACTAAAAGGTGCCTTGAGTTACCAGCACTTTCTATAAACAGTGTCAAAGGAGGAATTTTTAGCACACTTTCCATGAATATCTAGAATTGATACACACCTTTTTACCAAGCAATATTTATAAAAAAAAAAAAAAAGGCCCACCTCTGCATGGCAAGTGAAACATAGATGTAAGTGCCATTTTTCTTGATGTAAATAGAATAATGAGTAAATGGATCTGCATTTTTATTTATTTATTTATTGATTTATTTATTTATTTATTTATTTATTTATTTATTTATTTATTTATTTGTTCGTTTCTTTCTTTCTTTATTCATTTATTTATTCATTTGTTTATTTATTTGTTCATTTATTTATTTATTTATTTATTTATTTATTTATTTATTTATTTATTTATTTATTTATTTAATTATTTATTTATTATTTTGGTCCTTTAAATTTTAATCTCTAACATTTCAGCTCACAAGGATACATGTGAATACTTCAATACATATGTACAGCCCTCTCGCATAAATAGTTGATATCTATGTTATGATCTGGCTGAAGGTAATCCATAAATTATCCAAGCTATATTCCTCGTTCGCAATATACCGTAAAATCGAACTTTAGAATTTTGTATTTAACGGTTTTAACAATATTAGGTTAACTAAGTGCACAGGAATTAATTTTGCAACTTTAACTAAAGTATCAGGGTTATCTGAAGAAATTTTTATATATTTCTCAAACAATACATATAAAAATTGCAGATGTCAAAGCCCCGGGTCAAGGGCTTTAAAGCATTTTGTCTTCGCAAAATTCATCCTAAAAGCCATTGTGACCTTGATTTTTGATAAATAGTAAATGACCCACTGCATAAATCTAGGCCTTGTGGGCCTATGGTGGTAGGGGGTCCTATGCAGTAATGAAATTTAAATTCAAACTGAGTCATGGTCACCGACCGGAAACTGATTCCAATCTGAGTTCAAAACACATGTAAATATCCAATGATCTCTTATGCACATCAACGTTGCATCAAAAATGACATCGCTTTTTAATGTGGCCCTATGCGTCTGCCCATAGAGACGTAACGTTGCGTTTTCTTACTACCAATGCTAAACACATTTAACCTTAGCCTTAAAAAATGTCATTTGGTTGGGTCCTAGCGTAAGGTCATGTACTATCTGCCGCATTTTTTTAACAATATACTGCAAAACGGAAAACACCTCAATCTTCTTGGTCCATTCAGCACGACTACAAACACTGCACGCATTGCCGGGAGGACCGGAGGTTTCAGGGTTTTGTGTCACTTACCAACATTATGGTGGCTGTATCCTACTCCCATTCAAAAGTTCTTTACTTTTGTGTCACTTTCAGTTGAAATTTCAAAGTGCATTGGGATTCACGTTTCAGAGACTTGCACTGGTGCTCGACAGCAAAACAGAATTTTCCTTCTCACCGATAGGATGGGTAATCCTACCATCATTTACTTTCTTTTACTCCAGGTTCAATGCGTCATTGGTGTATATGCGTTCGAATAAGAAACTGGTGAGTGAGTCTAAACTTGATTTGTTTCCTGCCGGCTTTTACTTCAAGTAATATATATATATATATATATATATATATATATATATATATATATATATATATATATATATATATATATATATAAGATATATTGACAACTCTTGGGGACAGCGTGAAACCATTGAATAATATTCGATGATCTTGCTTTACATATCAAATCCATTAAGTCCATTCACATACTGGAGCAAGGTCATGGTTAAAGGATTAATAATATGACAACCTAATGCTTGAAGGTTCTTTCTATTCCTAACAGATGTCACTTCATTGGTGGCATGTTATGTCCTATGAGGTTCCACGTCAACATTGCATAGCGCTTTAATACGAGTTACATCCTCCTCAGAGCATCTTAATAGGTTTTCGTTGTTATTAAACTGTTGTTATGCACAGATCAAACACAAAATATACTCTGTGAAGCTGTTCAATATATTCTGATTTTCCCTGATATTCTGGTAATTAAATATGGGTTGAATTTGTACTTTTTATCTCAACCAGGGACTACCTGCTGTTTGTATCAGTCTACATCCCTTGACATATTCAACCTGGGAGAGCTCCAATAACACCCACTACCACCAGCTTGTTGCTTATTACTATATAAATACAGCTCCATTGTATTTAAATGTGTCTTTCACAACCGAATATACGAGTCTTTTTGTAAGAGAAGCGCTATTGACTACTCAAACAAATTGGAATTCAAACATGGGATGCACAGCAAGTGATCCTGATATCTTGTCACTCAAGTTAAATTTTATAGCGATGAATTGTTTTGAATAGTATTGAGAAGCAGGTTACATTTGTGAAATGCAAAGGGAAAATAAATGGACAAACTCTTCTGGTCATTTTGTTTTTCAAATATACTCATTACCACTTCTATAAAAACCTGCCGGCACTTTCGAACCTGTATTCAATATCGGGGCAACATTCTCCACTGAGCTTCGTCTTTGACGCAGTGGGGCACTTGGCACTCATCCTATCGCTGACCCTTAATTCATTGCCTCAGGTCAACTTCACTGTCTGATACAAAATCCGAATTCTGGGGCCTACAACTGGTTTGTCCTAGTATTTACATTTTTAGGTAATGCTCACTGTGGAAAAGTCCGATTACATGTTATATTGTACATTATAGTCATTCGATAAATTAACATTCCCTTAACGCTAATCACACATTTTGGATGTTACCTCTTCAAAATATCTACTTGGCTGCCATTTTGAAAATAGTGAGTTCCGAACCCAATGCCAATGGTTTGTAAATGAGCATTGGAACGATCTTGCCACGTGGGGGTGGGAAGAGGATTATGATATATGAACCCAAAAGTGCATATGTTGCAATTATTTCATGCATCAATAATGATGTATACGCTGTGGCCGCAATTCACTTTGATATCCAAATCAAGTGGCCTTTTGTGAGACTGTCCCGCAATCAACGCATTAATTGCACAATGTTCAAAATGGCGCTTGAGCGTGCCGTGTCGCATTTGGCTTTGTAACTAACGCTGATAACTGCTTCAGACACAACCGAGCAGACAGATTAAAGTTAAGATAATAAGTCCTGTTTTAAAAGAACTTTAACGACCGTTTGGCCTGGAAACTCGGAGAACGGACACCTGGAACCGTGCTGAAAACACGTGGCTGCGATTCGCTGCGATTTTCCTTTCCCACAATGCATTGCCCCATGTTTAAAAAGGATCTTAATGTGTGCACATGCATGCCTTTGTGTTGCTTTTGGATTTATAGCTAGCGATGATAACTGCTTCAGACACAACCGAGCAGGCAAATTCAGGTTAAGATAGTAAGTCATTTTTTTAAAATACGTCGAAGACCGTTTACCCTGGTAACTAGGAGAACGGACAAGTGGATCCTGGCGATACTAGATACCTATACCGCACCGCCGTGCTATGGCTATATGCAGCAGGTATGCTTTTTTCCCGGCCCAGGTGAGTCATGCAGACTTATTGAAATAAAATGCTGTGTTTGAGTTGACTTTACTGCAAAATAACGGCACACGTTGGCCAGCTTTTCTGTTAACTTACAACTTGGTTGCGGTTGATTAGACCGACCAGTTTTTTACGGGTGGTCGTTTGTGGGGGTGATTTTGCTGGTCGTTGGTCGCGTGCTGCAGCTCACTAGTCTGGGGCTGCCAACTGGAGCTCTGTAGCAAAATTTTGCATCACATTTCTTGAAAAATGCTACAGAATTTATCCAAAACAAGTCTTTCTCGCGTGAAGAAGTTTATTGAGAAAATGCTCCAGGGAATGTAAATTTGCTGCTGCAATTGGACAGCACCGTGGTCTTGCGCGTCAGGTCATTTGTTAACTTAACATTGCAAAAGAGCCCGTGCCAAGGAAATCTGGTTGTTTTGACCAGGTGGGGACTGGGGTCGGTAATTGCAGGTACTACTGTACAATGATTGTACATATTACCATGCAGAACCTGCCAGGATATATCAAAGAGAGTAAATGTAAGATCATTTTCAAAATATAAGTTGAATTCATTCTTGATGCACGAGATGGGAGCACTGTAAAGGGGCCACTTTATATAAATATTCGTGATTTTAGTATCTGAGTGTTATAGAAATTACGCCTTCTGTGGTTATATTTATGGATATTTATTTATATGTTAATAATTTATTGAAAATTTAGATCTATCTTTTAATCCATAAATAATTAAAGCATTTCAGCTGCAAACCTGTGCAAGAGCAACTTATTTTGTTTTTAAACTTGCATTTCCGCTATTTTCATGTTGTGGTCCACCATGGAAATAAGCAAAGGCAAAATTCCCTGGGCATTTGGTGCATTTCATTCATCATAGTATGGTGTCCTTTCAGCAATTATATTGCACCATCCTGGCATAAGTGTGCATGAATATTATCAATCAACATTCAGTGATAAAAGTTAAGTACATTCAGGCCTACTTATTATCTTTTGTATTTTTTCTTCTTGCTTTTATAGAGAAAATACACAATTTACAAATAGCAGGATAGTCTATCTCTTAATTTTACTCGAATTAATAAACACAATATTCTCCAAAGCGTTATATGTATAAATACAAAGTTTGTCTTATCTTAATTGATAACATGGCGATGGTCTTTTTTTAAATTTATTTTTCAGTACTTTTCATCAGATTTGTGCACAATCCGAGGGAAAAAATAGCCAAATCAGTAAAATAATAATTAAAATTTTGTGATTTGGTCAATCAAGTCAAGACAAGATGTTTCACTCGAAACTCCCCAGAATGTACCATTTTTGCATGCTCAAATTCAAATATTTTCGGCGGGGGGGGGAGGGGGAGGAATGCCCCCAGACCCCTTAGAATGCTTTTGACCCTTTGGGCGCGTGAATCTCATTTGGGCTACTTTAAAAAAATACGGACTTTCTTTGGGCCATTAGGTCTCTGACTGATTTTCCAGCACTGGCCTCGGTCGATCAATATTTATTGGGAAAGGGCGGCTTAAAAGTACTTTTTTGTTCCATTAATTTTAGGGTTGGGCCTTTTTAGTAGGGTCTGTCAGGCTACCAGAACCACACATATATTTTTGTTAGGCCTTGGGTAACTTGCTAATTTGTTGAAACATATTGAAAACGGATGTTCTTTCCTTTTTTACGCATTGACTCTTTTGATGTAAGTTTAATTTGTTACCTGGGCACAGCCGGAGGCACTTGTTATACGCAGAAGAGTAGAAACATCGGTTTCTATTTCAAGAACTATGCATGCAGCTGCTGTTTTCAACTGAAAATTTTAGTGGTAAATCAACCATGCAAACTTGTTTACAGTTTGGCAGTAGTTTCAAAAGTATTTCCTTCCATCAATTGGACTTACCTAGACTTGCATCTGTATCAAAATATAGATTATTTCGAGTCCTCTTCAAAATGGCACAAATATATATATATCCGATAACAAAATGCAAATATGTTCGTATTATGTATCTATATGGCGATCACTCGTATGGACTATCGGCCTATATTTTTTATAACATTTCATTTGGCAAATACCATGGAACCTAAGCCATTCTATGATTTCAATAAAATATGAGTACTTGATAATATCCCACTGTTGCATTTTAATGTTATGAACGCAGATGGAATAAATACGACGGATGGAGTCCTCTTCACTAAGTCCCACTACATGTATTACTACATGTATTCTTATTCGTGCTTCGCAGGACAAATGTGGCGATGAGGAATGTATCTTTGAGCACCACGTGACAGCACATTTGATTGCAGGAATAAGTCTGATGAGTTAAATTGCCAACCCATCGTTCTCTTTATACCGTGTTCCTCCTTCTCCGCACTTCTGTGTACATGTTTGCGATAATTCTTCTTGCTCCTGCTCCGAGATGTACTTTCAGTGCAAGGCATGTGGCTGTGTTTCCTTTTCACGCATATGCAATGGACAAATTTTTGTTATGATAAGATTAAAGAAGACAACTCTTCTGAAACAAGTTATGTGAGACTGCAAACAAAGAAGGTGTTCTTGCTAAAGGTGCAGCAGAACAAAAACTATATTCCCTGCACAGCATGTACCTTTATCCCTAGTAATGATTTCTTCCGCAGGAATCAGATTCGTCGGTTTGACGAAGGTGTCACTGGGAAAAAAGTACAGGTTGTCATAAGTATGAACAATGCCCCGCCATGTCAAATGTCCAGTGTTCCTCTCTTTACCAATCCGAATGGTTTGTGACCAGACGTGGCATTGCCCATGCACCCATAAGGAGAACGTCTGCATGCGTCTGATGTGTGTCACGGAAAGGTTCAGTGTAAATTTTCCAGCGAAGATGAAATTATATGTATCCAATATCAGCGTGTCAAACCGTGTCAGTGCGTAGGGTATTCAATCGAATGTTCCAGCTGATTATTGCGTAAATGTCACACAAATCAAATAGCAAGATAGGCTTTTATTTTCCATCATAATCTGATATCTATTGTTTCCGACTTCAAATCTTTACATTGACCATTTGCATTCATTCAATATCTGCCTTAAAACAGGTTAGAAAACCCTGCAACCAAATATTTCCGCCGGTTTGTCCACTTTGCAGATTTAGGTGCTGAGCGAAAACAGTGTCCAAAAGATTCCAGGGTTAGCATGTGCAGGGTTACAGCATTTGAGTAATTTATGTTTACAGGGGAATCCCATCATCTGTATAAAAAGCTTGGAGTTCTTTGGCCCTTATCTGATGCAAAAGTTCACCTTGTTAGTATTCAGACTGCAAAGGTTTGAACCTCGATTGTTTTACTATTTTAATAGTCTGGAATGGTTGAATATTTCATACAACATCCAAACCGCGACACATTTTCAGGACTGCCTCGATCGTCTTATTCTCTTAAATATCGCAAAAAATGATTTTGAGATAATGATCTTAACATACTAGTGTTTTCGTTTCTCTTCAACAGCGTTATTGCAATACATACAGAACATGTTGTTTCACAAACAAATTACGTGTGGCCTGTTTTAGTAGTCTCAAACCTGCTACTAAATGCAGAAATATTTTGTCCAATTGAGTACTTTCAGGTTTTGTGATGAGAATGGCCTTTCAATGTCCTGGCCTGAATGGGTTGGTGTTGCAGCAACGCCTGCCTGGGCAGTCCAAATTAAACTAGTTTTCTGAGTGCTTGCCAAGGAGTTCCAGATAAGATTTAGAGCGTTTATTTGTTGATCGTGCCATATACAGACGTATCATATGGCGAACACTTTTCTATGATGTAAGGGTGTGGCAAAAGATGATAATTTGCAAATTAATAGCTATATTTTCATCAAATTCTATATTTACTTACATATTCCTTTCCCTTGTCATTGTAATTGTTCGATCAATAAACATTGTGTTAATGTTCACATTCCCTGTACTATCAGTTAAGTCAATTGTAATCATTCTTCTCAGTGGACGGTTGGTCGCCTCTATTTTGGTACAAACTCTAGTTTTTGCAGGGAATTATCGACAAGGTACAACTCCATTATGCACTTTAATATTCCCACACTCGGATAAAGTTGGTCTCATGGTTTCTTAGTTATATCGATTATACATTATTTGTAATACAATGTTTATTGTATGTGGAACATGCCTCTACATTTTTGTGTATGTGACCCTAAGAAACGACCAGACTTCCATAGGGCGGGCACAAAGGCGTTCACAGCAGGTTGTAAATTTGGCTTTGCAGGTTGTTATCCTTCGGTCATCATTCCCATACATAATATGCATATTTATATTTCAGCATACATTTGAAGTTATTAATATTGCACCCACATGTTTCATTATATTTATTTTATCTTTCAACGCCATCCTAAATCTATGTATATTCACCATTATGCCAAGCTTGGAAGTTTATCAAGCATCACGAGTAAAGCTGTCATACCATATTCCTCAGGTATCTATTACAATCATAAAGTGTTACACTGTTCTTTATTTTTCAATGGAACTGTTCCAGGAATTTTCAATGGTGTGTTACAAAGGAAATCCACACAATAAATCACACATGGATGAGTAAAGCGACAGACGAACAGACATATAATGTGTCAGTGGCAAAGATAATCTGCAGTTTAGGGCCAGAACATGCTCGCTTGCGTCCACTGACATGTCTGAGGTTAAATATAAGGTTCAATATTTGCTGACATGGTAAAATGTTATGTGTAGATTTGATGCCAAGGAATGCTTTTATAACCATTTTGAGTCCAGTGAATAGCACCGTCCTCACGAACCTGTGAGCTGAGTGACATACATCACAACATGTGCTCACATGGGCATGCGTGACCGTGGGGGGGGGGGGGGGGGAATGTGCGAACAGAGATAGTCACTCGACATGTTCTACAGCACTTTCCAAAATGTGTGCTGCTTGGAGTCTACGTCGGGGTTATGTCAGGTCCCTGTGAAGATGAAATGAGGCCACAAACCTTGCAGGAAGCACAGAGGTACAGTGACTGCAGCAAACTGTGTGATCTGTGATGACGCATGAGAGCATTTTAAAATATTCAAATCTGAACCTAATCAGCAGACGAAGAAGGAGAAGATGAAGAGGAAGTCTATTTGAGGGTCACGCGTCCAAATCACATTGACAAAGCCAGAGGTGTTCACGCAGGTTTGACCTACCTTAATCACATATGTGCAAATCTTGCAGCAGATATCCCGGCTGAATTGCAGTTAAGCATGTGTCGTACACTGTGTTTCAAATGTAGTCAGCACAGAGCCCCGTTCTCCCTACCAAGTACCATTTACTGCACATCTGTGGTTGAATACATAGGCCTCGGCCGAAGCTCGTGCAATGACGAGAACAGATTGCTGTGTACTATTTTGGCAGCGTCACTTCTGAATATATCAAAAGGCTAAGTATGCTTAATAGTCATTTTGAAAATTATATCTTCACTAACACAAACGTTAAAAATGGGGTGAATATGGCAACGGATTGGGATCACCAACTTGGGATAAAGGGTATTGTATTGACGAAAACATCGGCAAAACATACTTCCCTTGTCATCATTAGCACTCGCAGTTTACCAAAGATTATTGGATTATCTAACGTACACATATTGAATGTCTCGCATGTACTATTTTTTTCTAAAATTATTTAACTTATTTGTGCACCCACGGGTGCTTTATGAGTGATATTAGAAATGACAAAAAACTGAACAGTGCTAAAGATGACATTATCTAATGACCATCATTATACTACACACAACTGCGATGGCGTCAGAACTGGCACTTTGCCTTCTGGTGCTATCATTCTTTAAAACGTTGTTGCCCTTTCTTCATGTATTGAGGATGGGAGATTAAAACAACTTTTCTCTGCTTTCTCTACTCCTTTTGCTGTCACCATCTACTTCCCTCCGCGGTGTATCACCCTCAGTTATCATTCATTTTATTCTTGACACAAATAAGACAATGTCAACGCAGATTAATATTTACCTCGCTGGTTACAGGCATGCTCTTACAAAATTAATGTGTAGTTGCTTTCATGTGGTCGAGTTTACATAAAATGGGTTTTAATTTACCTCTCCGTTACCATTGTTCTCTGTGAATTGTAAAAGTGAGATTATTAATACTTTTACACTGTTTAAAAACAACCTGAAGGTGGTGCACCAAATCTGTGGCCTTATTAAGCATGTTAAGAACTACTTTATCGAACATTAGTATACTCGTGTGAATGCCAGCAACCTTTTGCATTTAGGGTGGAAGAATGTTAATTTATATACAAAGCTCCCAAGTCGTTAATCTGTCAAACCAAATACCCCGAGTTTTTTGCCTGCCTGCGTGAATGATCACCCAAGCACGAAGCGTGCGTGCGATCAGGCGCGCATGCAGGCAAACTAAAAGGAGGTTTGGC
The DNA here is from genome assembly GCA_964020975.1 of Hermodice carunculata. Lineage (NCBI taxonomy): Eukaryota > Metazoa > Annelida > Polychaeta > Eunicida > Amphinomidae > Hermodice > Hermodice carunculata. The sequence goes on along the minus strand of OZ026628.1, from coordinate 22,447,088 downwards.
ACAGATAGATTAATAACGGGGGTTATTTTGTATTAATCCCCCATGGTCCATTCAGATAGAAAAAATGACAATCTAAATGACTTGAAACATTTTATTTCATCACCTTGCATCGGATTTGGTCACAGTCATGCCGCGGGTATGAATATATAATATTTAAACAACAAAGAAAAGCAGTCGAGCATAGGCCTAATGGCGGGGGTGGGGGTTGAACGGCCGTCGCTTTAGCCCAAAAACCTCGACGAAAAATCGCTTTTTTTAAAGTTTTCATACGGAATTTGGTGGAGAAGAGAATTGGAAGGTGACATTGCCTTGGAATGTTGTACCAGCAAACATTCCAAAGTATGCACCCCTGGAGCTCAAGTGACTGGGGGGCCGTCAGATTGGCCCCCATTACTAACGGCAGTATTGCGAACATTGCCCGAATAATCGGGGTGATGGCTACCTGCTTCGCCAGCCGGGACAAACGATGAAGACACAGTCTTGGGAGTATTTTGGACAGATATTAGAAGACTCTGAAAAGATTTTCCACGGAGAATGCTACACGTGACGTGCTGTTACTTTCGACTTGCTGTTGCATTCACGGACTGCACTTTTCTGTGCCCGCTCTGCATTTTGGGTCACGGCTGCTTGGAGTTTTCATATGTCCGTGGATTCCTAGCCTCATGGGCTCTTAAGAGGCTGGTCAAGGTAATGGTCCAAAGCCTGGAGCAGGAAGTCATTATTTTTTATTCGAATATAGCTGTTCTTGCACGAGGCCCTGTTACAGATAAAATACAAAGTTACACATAATAATGCATACAAGTGAAGAAACATATACAACATAGCTTAGCTTAAAACATACATGGTATGCATATAAACAAATCAATGGAAATAGTGTTTTTATAATTAGCTTTAAAATCATCAATGTTGTCACTTTCTTGTAAAAAGTTTGGAAGGCTGTTCAACAACACTGTAGCACCATCGATTAAAATGATCTCTTAAAGATATCCTTACGTGGGAAAGGCAGAAGGTTTATTCGGTCCGAAAGAAATTTGGGGCTAAACTGCTTACACATTTAAACATTAAGAGTGCGGTGTGAACTCGCTGCCGCTCTGCTATAGTTTGCCATCTTAATTGTTTTACTAAGTCCCCCCCCCCCCCCATACATTTATATAATCATAGTGTTCTGTTATTTCTCGAGCGGCAGCATTTTGTAATCTCTGGGCCATTTTAAGTTCCTTCGCGCTGCAGATTCCCCATATTGTGTCAGCAAAGTCAATGCAAGGCAATATCTTTGTCTTATAAATGAATTTTAATATATTCTATGGTAAAAACTTTCTTATTCTTCTCAAAACAGCTAGCTTGGACATAACTTTAGCATGTAATTTTTGCAAATGAGCGAACCAGTTTATATTTTTATCCAAATAAATACCCAAATATTTCAAATCATTAGCTTGTTGTATTTGTTTGCAGTCCATGAAAAGTTTGAAAAGTTCCTTGTTAAATTTATTTTGGGTGATAATAATCGACTTCGATTTACCTGCACTGACTATAAGTTTCCAGTTTCCAATCAGCTGGCACTGTTGCTTGCGTGAGAGAAAGATTGAAAATACGTGTACGTGAAGGTCTCAATGCATCAGCTACTAAACATAAAAGCTTAGCACCAAAAACCCAATAACTCCAAGCTGCTTCTATCTTGCAAAATTTCTACATGTAGTCTACGGGTGACCTCATGGATACTAAAAAGTGATATATTAAAATAATACATGCTTGACAACCCTTTCCACAAAAAATCCTTACACATATTAGTTTGAAGTACATACTTTATCAGCTACACAATGTCAAATCTCTGCAAAATAATCATGACACTCCTCAGGAGAAATTTTTAGCGGCACCTTACCTTTGGTATAGAGGACCAAGTTAACTTAGAAACATCACCATTGCCAACAGGTTCAAACAAGAGTTTGGAAAACAAAGTTGTAAGTTTATATGACACCTGAATTCTTCATACTTTGCTCTATTGCAAGAATTTCACTTAAGTGTACTTTCATTAATTCATAATGAGCATGCGACTCTCAATAATTATAGCATATTTATTGTAGCATTTTGACTTGAAAGCTGTGGAAAAATAAATGCTCGAACACATCAGTAACCTCATTCAATGCATTTAAGTGGCTTTTCACTGTAATTCAATAGGGTTGGAGTGCGTTTAATAAGAGCCAAGCCAGATGAGTATTAGTCCTCTGGAAGCCGCCGTAACATCGTTCGTTGCAAGTGTATAATTAATAGCCATAAAGATTCAGTTAAATTCATTTCAAATGATTCATTTCTGCAAATTATATGTGTGGATGTGTATACAATTTTCGGACTCTAAAAATTAATTTCTGTGAACAGGGATCCTTGTGCCAATAATGTCTGGGAGCAAGGAGCAAAGACACCCCCACCCCCCACCCCCACCCCATCAGAGCCCCATGTGCTTTTAATGCATGCATGTTTGGCCCTGGACAAGCAGGATAAAAGCAAATGAAACGAAGAACTTAAAACGTTGTGATTCTTCAAAATGACGACAGGTAGCAGTAGCATACGAAAAAGGCGTACCTGTGCTTCAAAATATCAAAGTTTTAATAGTGATTTTTGAGAATTCATAATTATGATTATTGGGAAAAATGCTTATTTCTGTTGTTTCAATTTTGCTTGTATGACAACATCTGTATCATTTTGCGGCATAAGTCATGTGCACGGGAAAATAATGCAATGAATGGGAAATCAATCACAAATTCCGTGCCTTAAAAGTTATTCTGTGGCAGTAGCTAGGCGCACAGAGGCAAGGCTCCTCTTACGTGAGTTGGTTGAAAGGCAAAGACTGTGGTGTTTATGAACGGAGTAATTGCCAAGGTCTTGATTTTGTGTATTTTGAGCCGATATTTTGACATATGCTAGGCGTGTGGCCCCATTTCCGGCGTCAGAAACAAACGGTCCATCTCAGACGAGCGTGCTAGGTTGATGGATACAATAGTTTTGCCAGGAAAAGTCTTTGGTGCAGATCAGCCTGTCAGAGCAGTTTCTGATGTGAACAATGGATCTGTGAAAGAATGGAATGAATTTACATATGTCTTTAACTACATAGAAAGGGAAACATGTTTATTACCTCGGGCAATATTCCTCTGGGGCATCTGGTAACTCTCTGCCCTCGTGACTTAACAAGTTGTCACACCCAAAATGCGCCATACGTAATCGGTTAAAGCTACTTCAAGTTGACTATAGACTTTAAAAACTTAAAGACAAAACAAAAACAACTACATGTCATTGCAATTTTTTATTACATAACGTGATATAATGCCACAAAACAATGTTCTTTGTGGTCATGAAAAAATTTCCTTATTTACATAAATTAGTCTCCATATTCAGCATGCTCAGTTTCAAATTCCTGCAGTCTCGGAACACAGCACCATAGAAAAATCTGCTATCAGATTGATGATTAAGAAGAGACTAGGGAACACTTAAAGGCATATACATAAATGCTTTAACAAAGATTCCTGTCTACCCCAAAATACACACAAAGAGGAAACCGAGGGCCATCTATCAGGTTAAAGTGTTGTTGCCAAAGATAATAGGCACTTAATTTATCTTCAGCAATAGAGTAGCTGCTTTGTGAAACTTATTGCCAGATGAGGTTGTAGACGCTCCTGATTATACATCTTTTAAAACTAAACTGAAGGGTAATTTAAAGATCTATTGCTTTAATGCAAACTTAAAACTCTTGAAATCCAGTTGATACTGCGAGTAACTTACAATGGAATTCAGTGTTCCTACTCGGCTGTTTTTTCCTTAATCTAACTAAGCACTGGAGGCATGAGGGCAAGCACTGAAGGCGTGAAGCTTTGCAAGGGGATTCAGGGCCAAAGACATGATTGATCCACACGGAATATACATGCATCTTAATTTTTTAGAATATACACACACACACACACACATATATATATATATATATATATATATATATATATATATATATATATATATATATATATATACATATATATATATATGTATTCCATCTAAAATGACATAGGTTTTGACATAAGTTATGGGGTGGTATCTTTGGAGACATCACACTATAAGGAGAGTGGGTGGTAAATGCTTATATTTGTCGGTTAGGATTTTTTAACACGGAACAAAAGTTACGTTTCTTCCAAGAGTCGGAGAAACAGCAAAAACTGAGATAGAGACTTAAAAGTTTTTCGTGAGATGTTTACAGATAGAGATGATGGTATTTTTAAGCATGATGTAGTTCATGAAGTTACACTTTGGACAATTCCATGTTCCATTTTTTAGTCTGTCAGGTGCACATTTTGTTTCAGCGCTTAACCTCTGTTTAAAAAAACGTGTGCCTTAGGGTATCCAAATTGAACTCATTATGTACGAAATGTTCCGGGCCAAAATAATGCCTGTCTCGTAAGCTGTATCTCTTGAGAATTACTATGCACCAGACGTATCGCATTAGAATTATTATGCACCGGACGTATCTCTTTAGAAATAAAATACACCAGACTTATCTCTTGACAATTACCATGCACTGGACCTATGTCTTGAGAATTACAATACACTGTACCCAGACCCACGGTGTACCGAAGATCCTCATGCACCGTCAGCGCCCCATGTTGCGTATATCTAGTGGCAATAAAGAGGAAAAGGCTTGACGAGCTTGGTTCTTGTGTGACATTCCATATGGCAAGGTACATATGACACTGGTACTGCAAAGGTTACCAATGCATCTATTCGAGCGCGCCATTTATCTGTCTATATTCAGCATGCCTGACTTGAAATGATTTTTGTTTCCAGTTTGGGTACTTATCGGTTGACCCATTCATTCCTATTGATCATATTGCAAGTCAATTTCATTGCAAAAGGAAGTCACCTTCTCCACTTATAAAAGACCTTCAGGCAGATTCACTTCAAAGCTGGTGGAAATGTACCTTAGGTGGTGGGTCTCTTTCAAGATGTAGCAAATGCTCTCGTGATTTTTGGATTTCTTTTTCTTTCTTTTTTTTTTTTTTGTGGGGAGGTGGTGATGGTGTTCATTATGTGTGTGTGTGGGAGGGGTGCAAAACATTTCTTCAAAGTTATCTTGCCAATTCCTTTCATATTGGATCAGGACATGTCTACGGACTTCTGGACCTTAATTTAGTCAACAGATGGCGCTGTGATGTTAGTAATTTTAAACTGAATTTTTGAATCTACCAAATTTGTTGAGATGGGCATGCTTCTATGATTTCTGCTTTTTTTATGACTGATCTATTTTGTTGATTTGTTTCGTAAAACCTTAAAACGACTCTAAAATGAATATCAAAAAACCACTTTAGTGTCTGTATTCAAGATCAGCTGAGCACAGGGCTGTAACAGTCCTCTAGTTAAATACTTTTGATAGAAAACGAGTCAATGTCCATGCCCATCAATGCTGGAGAAAACCCAGGGAGCAGTCTATGCAGCATCGAAAATGACAGAAAAAAGTAGACATTGAATCGAGCAATTGAATTGAATTACTTGAATTTTAATTCATTTTTGGGTAGCAGCAAATATTGAACCCCTTTTACCCTAACCCTCAATGTACATATTCACCATGAAATATGCAAATATCTGTGAAGCGTCACCAACTGAGCAACCGCGACAGAGACCAGCCAGGGAACATCTCAATTAAGTCAAAAAGTTGTTGAGAATGTGAATTCTGGAAGGACGCTGTGCACAGAGGACGATGCGGGTTCAGATGAGGTGAACCCGGATAACAAAACGAAAACTTTTTTTGTTTTAAATAAAATGCTGGTGTGTATTTTATACCTATACGACGTTGATTACTTCATAACTATTATTACTGAGTTTTAAAACTACCCAACGTATTAATTACCCATTCACTAATCAAACACTCATTTTGCAACAAAGATACAATCCATGGTTAAGTATTGCGTTTTCATGTACTGGGAAATCTTCAAATGGGCTCGTACAAGTGACTTCTGTCTCGATAAAGAGTAGTCTTCTTTTATGATTAGCAAGAAGCAATATGATGTGCCATGGTTTTGTTCTCTAGTCTTCCTGTTGCAACCGATTGTACCGCCATTCCACAACAGAAACTGGAACTATATCTGCAAATGGTAAAAAAAGGAGACGTTGCGGCCTGTTTACAATCGTAATCATATCAATGTAGATATAAAAACTAAATGAAGTTTGATGAATCTTCACAATTTGCGGTTATGAAATCCACAGGGGCAAAGACTACATTACAAGTAATTCAATTTTAGCGCTTTCCTATTACACAACGTCGTTGAAAGACTAATACATGGCTGAAATATCCCGCACACACAATGGCCAATCTACAGACTAGTGTTACGATAGCAACTTTATTATGAATAACATTAAAGGAGTATTCCCACGCTACTATTGTCGTCTGATCAAATATAATTTACATGTCATTTTTTCACGATCGGTCAGTATCGATATTCTTAGCATATTCCGAGCGGTATATTGAACAAAAGCGCTGAAAAAGTGGTAAAAATGCGTGTTGTGTTGACGAGTTTCATGACCAAGTCTAAGCGACCCTTGGAAGGGAAATCCATGACCACCCTGCGAGTCTATAAAATGACGTCATGTCACGTGATCATAAACACGGCCAACACTGTCAACAAAGCAGCATGGAGATCACTCTTTTTCTCAGAGGCAGACAAAAGTGTCCCTTTTCTCTTTGTAGTCTTGGGCGCACGGTCCGCATCTGCCATGATGATGATAACATGTGCTCGATGTTGTGTACATACGGGTACCGCGACAATCGCAAGGAATTGTGGGAGGAATTTTCCGAGCTAAATTTAGCTATGCTCTTTTCAAACGGGGACGTGCAGAAAAGCTATCGATAGTCTTTCATACGAGGGCCAGGATAACATTATGAGTTTGGGACATTTTCCGTTCAGGAAATTCGAAAAAATTCACGAAGCTTATTATATAAAGGTAGGGCTGTAAATTGACGAAAGTTGAACTTTATTTGCCGCATGGGAGTTTTTCTAGCGTATGTGCTTGTGACCGCGCGGGCCTACTCCTTTAAAAAGACGCATCACTATTAACCCGGAACGGTCCAGGTCAACAGCTTTCCCTTATGCTGAGGAAAGATGCTGACTCTGTCCAAAACCTGCCACGGGAAAAAAAAGGTTAAAGGAGTGGTTTCCACCGAGGTTTCGAATTTCATTTCTGCCCCAATGCCCAACGAACTCATTTCTCGTTTTTTCCATGTGGAAAAAAGTTTATATTGTGATACTTGGGCAGCAATCAAATAATCACAACCGAAAACACATGTTGACAGAATTTCTTTTGAAGTCCCTATACAGACAAAATCTGCAAATATTCAGCAGTTGCCAATGTTCTGGTTTATATCGGTTAATTTTTTTTTTTTTAAAGGCATCAATGTCTCTTATATTGTAAAGTTTTACTCGGTCAACATTTTTGTTTGGTGCACATTTGGAGCATGGAAGGCGCCGAGGAAAGCTGTTGACCTGGCTTATTGTCATGTTTTTACGGTCTCTCTAACTGTAGCTCCACTGACGATGAGCCACACTTAAAGAAATCTGAAGACTCGGAATGACGTTGGATTTAGTACACACCACTGAAGATTAGTTCTGCACTTGTACATCGTAAAGGCTTAAGGACATTCTTTCAAGTCCCACAAAATAGAAATTCACCAAATCTGCATCACGTGCATTAATTTCTTTTTCTCACACACACACACACACACACACACACACACATACACACACACACACACACAACCACGCACGCACGCACACACACACACACACTCACACATAAATATATATATATATTGTCTGCCTGCCGGTATATTCTGTTCCGCGTGCTAGTATCTCCTGCTCTGCTTGCTGCTATATCCTGCTCTGCCTGCTACTATATTCTTCTGTGCCTGCTGATATATTCTGCTCTGCCTTGGTGATATATCCTGCTCTGCCTTCTGCTATAGTCTGCTGTGCCTGCTGATATATCCTGCTCTGCTTGCTGGCATATCCTGCTCTGCTTGCTGCTGTATCCTGCTCTGCTTGCTGCTATATCCTGCTCTGCCTGCTACTATATTCTTCTGTGCCTGCTGTTATATTCTGCTCTGCCTGCTGCTATATTCTGCTCTGCCTGCTGATATAACCTGCTCTGCCTGCTGACATATCCTGCTCTGCTTGCTGATATATAATGCACTGTCTGCTATCCAAATGGCTGAAGTTATTGGAGATATAAGTTAAAATTTCATTCTGTAGACATTGCTTTATGTCATAGACCCAGACCAAATGCAACAAAACTATGCTACGATCTAATACCTATTACCCCTAAATTATGTTTTCGGGAAATAGGCATTTGTGTTCGATTTTTTGTGATAACTCATTGACAGTGCAATTCGGAGTTCATTATTCATTTGCACAGTGGAGGAATATCAGAGCACATCGCAAGTTTTCAACTTATGAGAAGCAACCGCCCTGTGGCAATGGTTGGATTGACATGCGAATATGTAAATAATCTTTCGCTGAGCAGGGTTGAATGCTGGATTCGTCGTCTCCGTGCGAAAGAACAATGTATGATACAGCGGCACTAATTGAAAATGCGTCATTATCGCTTACTGTTAATGAGCAGGAAATATGCAGAATAAAATCTATATGTGGTGGTCCAGTCACTAATGACAAGGACCGTATCCCTCAAGACCCCGTGGGTATAAACATAATAATCATAATATAATGACATGTATGTATGTATGTATGTATGTATGTATGTATGTATGTATGTATGTATGTATGTATGTATGTATGTATGTATGTATGTATGTGTATTTAATAGCATCTCCACTTAAAACATTTCCCCTGTTAAGACCACACATCGCTATGTGTGTCGGGATGGGTGCAGGCTGTCTAAGAATTGGAAACAGCCACCGCATGCATTACTTCGCATTGCTTCGTTAAGTAAATTTAGCCTTCATCATGCTGGAATGTAGTTTGTTTTATATTGGAATTGGCTAGATTAGATTTGAGACCTTAACCACGTGTTGGCTGGAGCAGTTCATTTAGTCGGTGCATTATGGGTGCTCGGAGTGCAAAAACGGTAGCTTTTTCGTGATGCATTCCTTTCTGTTTTAATGCTCGCTAATGTGCAAAATTTGAGGGAAAAAACGAGTGGAGCAGATGATGGTCGAAACTATTTCATATCCTTCTCCCAGCTATTTGAGCGTTAAAGCGTGAGTGTTTTCAGTTACTCTCTCACAAATAATGGCCTAGTGTAAATGAGTCGCAAATCTTATGTTTCCTGTCAGGTCACTAAGCCTATGATAGTTTATTATTCCAAATGTAACATTCAGGGCTGGTAGTTTTGGTTAGGGTTTAAACGTGTGTACTGAGGTTGTATACCGTGTAGCACAATATAACTCGCTGAAACGAGGGGGCATTGAAGGTTGAAGCGGTCTGCTCGCTGATTTATCTCAGCAAACTGGCCACGAAGTCGACAATCCAAATGATAGGCTGACCGTCAGAGATGAGATATGCTCTGGATCAGATGACGGGAAGACATCTTGCTCCGGGATCCGTCCCCACCAAGAACGACCAATGACACACCCAGCTTGCCCGGATATAGCCCAAAATACATTGCCATATCAGTTGGAGAGTAATGATATCATTTGTAACGTTCCCCCATTATTGTATGTGCAAAGTGTTAATTCAATCGTTAATGGCATAGAAGAGAGATAGATCAGGTAAGGTGTGCGAGCATTGAGAATAGATTTTTCATGCTGTATGAACTCATGTGGAGCTCAGACCAAAATTGTGATATGATGCAGGGTCGTTGTAGCGTGCCTTTATTTATTCTAAGTAGAGGAGGAAGAGGAGGAGGAGGAGGAGGAGGAGGAGGAGGAGGAGGAGAGAAAGAAGAAGAGGACGAAGAAGGAATAGGAGGAGAAGGCTAAGGTGAAGAGGAAAGAGGAGAAGGAGGAAGAAGAAGAAGAAGAAGAAGAAGAAGAAGAAGAAGAAGAAGAAGAAGAAGAAGAAGAAGAAGAAGAAGAAGAAGAAGAAGAAGAAGAAGAAGAAGAAGAAGAAGAAGAAGAAGAAGAAGAAGAAGAAACAGCGCATGATCGGAGACAATTTCTGCGCACAGAGCACTAAACCCCAATATGCGGTCCACAGATTAAACGTGTTACATTCCAAGTAGAATGAGCAATACCACTTCCCCATCAATCACATAAATTGAAGCATTAATATCGCTTGAAGTGCAGGATTCATCGTGTCGGAGTTTTTATGCCTGTCTGTACGCAAAATTGAAGACGAAACAACGTTTGAAACTGAGAACAGAAAAAAACTGTTATCGTGGAATAAAGTTATGACCAATTGGTGGTAATTCATTTAAAGCCACTGCCTGTTAAATATACGGATCTTTGTTTTTTTCCACTTCACATGTGTACCTAAGATGATCAGAGCTTGTCCATGTGTGAGCCAGTTTTGGCCACAGAAAACAGTTTACACAGCATTCATAAACTTTGGACTGTAAAATATGCATCTTTCGGCATCAAAGTCAGGGACATTAAAGTGGTCAATAAATCTGTCTGTGTTAGCATCATGTTAATCACATCACTGTCCTGTCAGTGCAACTAAAGTGGCAACCAGACAGTGTAAAACTGGACTGTTGTCTATGAGAGTGACCCACATTAAAGCACTAACGACACAAGACCTTTTCCTATTTGACTATGAAACATGGCCAATGTAATTGTGTCTGAACACAGCAATATGGCCTTGGATCACATTATCAACGCACAGTGGCATAAAGGACTAAAACACTGTAAAATGTTGACAGAAATTATTCCTTATATTTTTAGTGTGGACTGCATGCGATATTCTCGCGATATTCTCAGTTAATGAAGCATGTCATCCGTGGGTATTGCCACAGGTAACATCCCCCTGATATCCACATAATGTGCATAGATTACCCTGGGGATAAACAAAGCCTGCTTCATTTATTGGTTGAAAACGTCATAATACTTAGGAAGCAGGTGCTGTCACCACGCAGAATAGCTCATCTTAGGGCCCTAACACATTGGGATTTGTACCGGCCGGCCGAGTAATTGTCGGCCGGCAGACACTTTCGTCGACTCGTACGAGGTAAACACGCACAGGCTTGTAGCGGCGATGAAACAGATTAGCGAACTTGAACACACTGACATCCAACCGGCCGATTCAGAATTCGCACGAACGTCGTACGAACGTCGTGCGACTTATAACGGTCAATGTGTTTCAGCGCCACGCCAAGTGGCAAACCCGCGCCGATTTTCAAACATGCACGATTCGATCAAAATTTTTTGATGTTGCCGCAAGGGTTTCCATACTCGTGCGAGTATTTGCGTCGCACGTGTATATCCACACAATGCAATTCTGTTAAGCTAAACACACTGAGATTAGCCACGATCGCCTGGGTATCTGGGTGCTTGTTCAGGCCTATCTTATAAAAAATAAGCGGACTGGACTCAATTTGACCTATTTCTAATTGCTTTGGCGCTGAGTGTGTACACGTGACGACCGACCTCGATCAAATGATCTATATGTAGCCTATATTCGGTCACTCTTTGATCCAGACCAGAGCTCTCCGTAACAGCTGCTATTATGGATGATGACGACTTACATGTGGTAGTATGTGCCACTGTAACATTTGTAGCATGTTATTATCAACAACCACAGCTCTTGGGCTTCCCCAAGAAGAAGAAGAGAGTGTGGATGTGAAAGTGGCTGAGAAGCCGTTATGACTTGACACAACAGAACACGGTATTCAAGCTTCAAAATGAGCTTATCCAGGTTGGTATAGAGAAACATACCTACTACAAGTAATGTTTTACTGTCCTATATTTCGTTTAAAGGATAGAGATGTTAGATCTGATCTGCTATTGAATATTAACTCAGCTATGCTGTTTATGACACAGTGTACAATGAGTGTGCCGGGTGGTTGTTTATAATAAAATACCATATCAATGTATCACTACGTTTACTAGATATAAATTTTTTCGTTCAACTTTTTTTTTTTTTTTTTTTTTGCCTGCCTTTGGGGGGATGTGGGAGTTTGTATGTTTACGAGGTGGCCACATTTAAACTGAACAATTAGACCTGAATCTGAACAGAATTATAATATTTTTAAAATCCGACAAACACTGTGGTTGTATTTCCTGGACTGTATAATGGAAACCCATACTTTTACATTGCATATATGAATAAACCTACTGGATTAAATTAATTGATGTTATTTTCTTGCTGATCAGTGCAACCCTGGATGAAGGCTAATGTTATACCTATTCATAAAAAGGATTCAGAATCGTCCTGTATAACTAAAGACCTATTTCTCTCCTCAGCTGCATGAGTAAAGTTATGGAACGAATTATATTTAAACATGTCTTTAATTTGTTTCGCGATAATCTTGTTCTGTCCTCGCAGCAATCCGGTTTCATCCCGGGTGACTCTACTGTCAACAAACTCTTGTCCCTTTACCACGAGCTTTCCTTAGCTATTGATCTTCGTAAGGATGTAAGAATTGTATTCCTAAACGTAAGCAAAGCTTTTGATTACGTGTGGCACTCTGCCTTGCTCCATAAACTTGAAAAGAATAGCATATCCGGTAAATTATTAACGTGGTTCGTAGTTATCTGTCAGATAGACAACAGCGTGTGGTCATTAAGGGCCAAGCCTCCAATTGGGGTACTTTTAATGCTGGGGTACCTCAAGGCTCTGTCCTTGGTCCCCTTCTATTTTTGATTTTTATTAATGACATCGTTGATGTTGTTCATTCCAATACCAAGTTATTTGCCGATGATGCATCACTTTATTTGACAGTGGACGATCCGCAATCAGCATCTGACATCTTCAATACTGACTTATCATCGCTTGATGATTGGTCCAAACAGTGACTTATTTCATTCAATGCTCTCAAAACCCACAATTTGATTCTCTCGCGTAAAGTACCTCTTGTCCTTCACCCTTCCCTTTTCTTTCAGAATCATCAGCTCCAGGATGTATTTTACCACAAACAGTTAGAAATAACCTTGAAGAGTGACTTAACTTGGTCTCAGCATATAAGTCAGATGGCCACAAAAGCCAACAAATTAATAAATATTCTCAAATATTTGCAATATCGTTTGGACAGGAATTCTATTTATATATCCTTTATCCGCCCATTATTTGAGTATGGTAATCCGATATGGGATGGGTGTACACAGGCAGACGCTGATAAGTTGGAAGTAATTCAGATGGCTGCAGCGCGCATAGTCACTGGTGCAATGAGAGGCACTGCTACATCGAAATTATATGAGGAAATTGGAAGGGAAACACTTGCGGAACGTAGGAAAAAAAGCTAAGCATATTGTCATGTACAAAATTCTCCCTAATATGACCCCTACTTACTTGCGTGACCTTGTCCCTGAAACCCCATCCACAGCTGTAAATCACAATACCCGTCACCGACCTGACATCCATCAGTTTCGAGCAAGAACATCCTTATTTGACCAATAATTTTTTCCCTCCATCGTCCGCCTGTGGAACCTGCTGCCCTTTGAAATTAGGAACACTGCTTCTCTTGCTCAGTTCAAGTTAAATGTAAAATTTACTCCTAAGCATCCCGTACAATTCGTAGAACTATTATACTATGGTAGGCGTCATACGGCTATTAAACACATGAGGCTGCGCTTGGGCTGCAGTCGTCTGAATTGTCACCTGTTTAAGATCGGTGTGGTTGATTCTCCTTTATGCTCGTGCGGCACTGGTATCGAAGACACTTTCCATTACTTTTTCATATGTCCTATGTATCAAAATTTGAGATTGACCTGAGTAGTAAAATCATTCCAATAGCACCGTCTACTACAGCAACAGCACTCTATGGTAACAAAGTCTGTTCTCTAATTAACAATTATACTATTTTGCAGCTGTACACGAATTTATTGAGAAAACGGAGAGATTGTCAGTGTACGGAGTCATGTTATGAAGTTCCACTTATGTGTATTAAGCACCAGCCCCTCTATCTGCCATCGTCTTATGTGTCTCTTCTGTATGTTTCTGTGTTGTTTTTTACGTCCTGTCCATATGTTGTCCATTTTCTTCTGCAAAGGGTGTTAATATAGGGTTTCCCAGTTCCCCAGTCATTTTCATTTGAATAAAACGTGTTTAATCAACAGTGCGACACTGACGAATTTCAAGCGACACTGAGAATGCCTCCAGATGTATATAATATGCTGCTGGAAAAGGTCAGGCCACTGATCACTAATAGACCAGGTGGAAACTGAGGTGGGGTGTCACATGAGAGTAGAATTTATGCCAATAGTAAATGTAGCAGAGTTACTCCGAATTCATGGTCTGCTCGTTGATCATGCCAGCGTTGGGGCGAAATATATTTTTTCGACGTTTTTCTGTTGTGACCCATGCATAATTTGTGATTTTCAGTAGCACCTACTCAAGGTAATCTGATTTTTGCGACCAGAAAATGTGGAAAAAGTTGTAATGGCAACAGTTTGCCTGCATAACTTCCTTCGACACGAAAGTCCCGACACATATACACCCGTGAGGCTGTTGGATCATGAAGATGACCAACACCGTCTAGTTCAAGGTATCTGGAGGCAGGAGCAGCAACTGGACCAATTACAACCAACCCAGAGCCAAAATCCCATTGGGTATGCCAAATGGGTTAGAGAAAGGTTGTCTACATATTTTGTCCAGAAAGAAGGCGAGCTCAGTTGGCAATATCGGCTTGTGCACTAGTGGTATCACAACAGTAGGTCTTGACATTAACTGGCCTGATACCAAGCACCCGTATGTTCGCTTCAGAGTCCCATATTGCAAGAATTCATGTATATGCTAATTACATTTGCAAAACTCTTCATAACACTTTCTGCTGTTTAAAGGCTTTTCAGCTATTATACGCAGAAAGGTTGCCACAATATTTTGATCTAGACAAAGCTAAATATAGGCAAGTACAGATCCTCCTTGTGTTAATTGTTTAACGCTTTTTATTATGTAACTGTTACAAAGTTTTATTCACTCCAAGGCCTAACTAAAATATGTTGTTTTCAGATGGGTTTGCCATCAGAAATTTACCACTTAGATTATAGTCTTGATAATATTGTACTTTTTCCCACGTAGATCATGACAGAGCTTGTAACTTTTTTTCTTGAATATATATATACATACAGTAAAGAGTAAATCTCTATTACTATAACTGAAGTTTTAACTACTTCCAAGATTCAGAACATGTTCATATGAATAAACGTCAACTGTTTTGTGTTGTCTCAAAAAACACCTGCTCTCTCTTGTCTGAGCGCTCACAAGCAACTGGTCATCATGGACAACATGTGGAAGAAAAACAACAAACAAACAAACAAAACCAGGAAACAAAATTCATCACGATACCCCCGGGTCTGAGGATGGTTAAACCAAATTTTCTACTCCAAGTTCTTAAAACATTACGAGTCTTTTCTTCTCCATTGATATATTGTGACCGTCCAAACAGTTTAGTCCCAATTGCCATCAATCGCGTCAAGAGCCATAGTGTCTACCCGGATTTTAAATCTCTCAGCTGTTCTGCTTTCCATCTGGCGAAGTTTCGTTGCCAATAACTTTGACCACATGGCTTGAGTGTCTTCTTCAGTGACCGTCTTCTTGTCAACAGCTGATTTGGCAAGAGTGGAAACAGAAGATGTCAAATCCCTAAGGAGATGATGGCCCTCGGATGAGTCCTTTCTTTTTGTTTTAGTTTTTCGGGGAAAAGACACAAAACTCGTTGTCATCTCCCCCAAAAAACTCCCATAGTGACAACACTCTCGTTATCGAAGGCTGAATCAAACTTCTTCTTTGACTGTTTTGATGCCCTGGATTTTTGCTCTCTAGCTATATCGTCGTCATCATCCAAATAATCTTCATTCAATTCACAGGAAGGAGACGCGGTTCAGGTGCATGGAATGACAGAGACTGTGCCACCACGCTTCAGTTCCATAGCAACAGCATGCGTCTGCAAAATACATTTTTTTTATGGATGATTGCGTATATGGAGGGATAGATACATGTATGCATGATATGTATGTATCTTTATTACACTGACATATATCAAAAGCAAGTGAACGCTTAAACACTGTGGTTGATATTTAGAATAAAGTAACAATCCGAAATGGCCCCAGAGACCTATTTTATAAACATTTCTACCTATTCAGTTGATCCAAATTTAACATGTCAATTAAAATCCCGCAATCACTTATTGGGAGAGATCACAATTACCAATTATCTGTGTATTCAGCTGAATACATAATCCAGTACACAGGATTCTTCAGGACTAGAGATGTGTATTGGATTGCATGTTAAATTAACCTCAACTTGAACATTTCAGCTATCTGTATTTAATATTACCACACAAATTTTGCTGTTTCTGCAACGAGTGGTTTAAAAGTTAATAGGCTATAAATTACAGTGAAAATGTAAAAACAAAAATAAAAGTAAAAAACAAAAAAACAAAACAAAAACAAAACAAAAACAAAAACAAAAACAAAAACAAAAAACAAAAAAAAAACAAAAAAAAAACCCCACTCTCCGAATGCGAAAAGCGGTTGAACCACCCACGGGACAATGTTACTTGTGTCAATGTGGCTGACGGTAGTTTGTAAAAGGATTGATACAAACTTCAAATCTTATCGTTCCAGCCTGCACTTTCGCACTGTGGTAATTCATTACAGCGTTTTAGTTCTCCCCATAATACGACGATGTTATCACACTGAATGATTCATACGCATGTTGATCTTGAATGCCTCCAATGTAGATTGGCACGCAGCATTAAGTTGCCTCGTACAGTGGCGCAGAATAGCAGATATTCTATATTTGGCAATGCATTTTGACGGATATTTTTCCATGTGTTATCGTATATAAAATAGAGAAAAAATACTAGAAAAGAAAATCTCATTCCAAACAAATCTATCTGCGTGCCTTTACTAATTATAAATACGAGTAGATGAACATTTCGAAGTCCAAATGACATTCACCCTCAAAGGTCATATGTGGGTTACAAAAATGTGCAGATCAATACCAACAGTTTGAGTTAAACATGATTAAAATTGGATTAAAAGTGACTACGATATGGGTAAATGAAACTTTAAAAGTCCAAATTACCATGACCCTTGACCTTGAGAGGTTACATATGATAACAAAAGTATGCAATGTTGCAATATCTCCAATTTGAGCCCAGCATGAATACGTCATATGAAAATTAACCAAGTTATGGCTAGATGGAAATTTCTAAGGGCCAGATGACCTTGACCTTTGACCATGAGAGGTCACATGTATATTACAAAAATGTGCAGTGTCACTATATATACAACCTGAGTCCAACAAGGTCAAAAACGGATTAAAATTAACCGACTTATGGCCTGCAGAAAATTTTAAAGGTCCAAATGACCTTGACTTTTGACCTTTAAAGGTCACATGTAAATTACAGAAATGACCATTGTCATGATTTTTGACACTGGCGTGACATTTGACTTTGCATTGGCCTTTGACTTTGACACGACGTTTGAACTTGACATGACTTTTGACCTTGAAATAATCTTTGACCTTTGGCATGACCTTTCACCTCGTCATGATCTAAAATTGGAAGAAATTCAAGATTTCAAAATTAAAATGTCCCTTATTTACATAATCTTCAACATATTTTCTCCTCGTTATTAAAAGGCACACATTCATGTATAGACCTACAATTATGCCAAGTTTGAAGTTTCTGAGTGTAACAGTGTTCGAGAAAACTGACAAAGAAAAATTGTTAGTTAACAAGAAAGAAAGAACTCCAGGGAAAACAGAATGTCTGTGTTGGCACACAGACAGAAAAAATGTATATCCACAGAAAAAACCGTGATATTTATGCATGAAGCATATGCCGAAAGGTAGTCATATTTTTGTTCCATTGAGGAGCGTAGCTGATGATAACAGACACCTTGGACTCAGTATGACCAATTTGTTTTGTAGCTCATGAGGAAATATTGTCACATATTGGTGTTGAATGTATTAAGATACATCTTGTTTTGACAGCTGAGCGACACTGATACTTTTGTCACATTGGGTGCAATTTAGATTAGCAATAAAGATCAGATAGTACAGAGTAGACAATACTAACATGTCAGTAGAACCTTCAACCATTACACTGCTTAAGCATTTTGATTCACTGCGAAAACGGCTCTCTGCTCCTTATACCGGTCTATTTTGATAGAAATACAATGCAGATTTATAATTTGCACATCCGTAATCACAGATCATGCAGACTAGAGATTTACGTCAATAAAATTTGAAATTGTTTCAGGATGTTCACTACTCATTCACTTAATCATTAATATTGGATTGATATTCTTTACTAAGGGGAAGTGCAGATGTAACATATAGTTACTGTATTAACTCTTTCAGTGCAACATTTAATGCTGAGTTTGAAACTTTTCTGGGCATGTTTTGGGAGCAATTGGCCCAAAACGCGGCTAGGGAAAAAAACTAATTGACCCGGACTATTATATATTCTATGAAAATGTAGGCATGCTATTTGAAAGATCTTTTTTGCGAGGAACGTGAATCTAACATCCTTATTATAATTCTGAGCAGTTCGCCATGAGTATTTTTACTTAAGTCGCACATGGCAATGTCGAATTTCTTGAAACACAAGGCAGCAAACTCTTCTGGCTCTCTGTTGTTAATTCTACGTCGTGCTGTAAGGAGACATACATACGCAAAGATACTGCATGGCACGTGTGTATGCTTGTGCTTCATTCCTACCAAACACAAGGTCCAACATTTTATTTCTTTTTCTGCAAATTGCTGCAAATGGAAGAGCGGTGTTTAACGGTGAATCCTAGTGGTGCACATAGTAATAGTGCACTGGTTCAAAACACTGCACGCAGCAGATATAAGACTCAACAAAATAATGGACGAGGAGTTCTCATCCAACAACCAACGACTCTGAAAAATAAATTATATTATGTATTTGAGGCTGAATTATCATTTTCTAGCGCGAAATTCAAAGTAGTAACTAGCTGTAGATCACATGGCCTAAACATTGTTACAACTAAATTATGACGTACCTGCATCAGTGACGTAGAGGATTTATAAATTTTAATTTTTTTTTATATAAAACTCAGTGGAATAGATCATGATGTAAAAAATATAATTGTTAAAAACTATGAAATGACAAGCATAGCCTAGCAGAGAAATATAGTACAGAGTATGCGAACGCATGTTTTA
The DNA here is from genome assembly GCA_964020975.1 of Hermodice carunculata. Lineage (NCBI taxonomy): Eukaryota > Metazoa > Annelida > Polychaeta > Eunicida > Amphinomidae > Hermodice > Hermodice carunculata. Next base: position 22,427,817 of record OZ026628.1, on the reverse strand, counting down.
CGATACTCTTTAGATTAAAAAAAGTCAAGTCAAGTTCCTCAACAAAGGCTGAAATGAATATGTACATCTCTGGAAAATATAAGGCCAAGTTATTGAGTTTCGTAACTAAGCCACGAAGTCCAGGTTCATATTGGGTCAACAAAATAAATAAATCAGTCAATAAATGAATAAATTATTGAATAAAAAAATAAATAAAAGTAGCGAGCAACCTGTTGAATATATTAGGCTTACGGGTTATACAGAGATGTTTATTCGTGAGTTGGAAGATATCAATCGATTGCATATAGAGAAGGGTTCTTTAAATTCTTCGACAAAACCAACAGTAAATAGTTAAACAATCCGAATATCAGTGCCTCAGGACACACTGAGGAGACCCACGCAGGGCTGATCCGAAAGAAAGCCGAAGAGGATCTGACAAACGGTTGTCAGAAGTCAAAGCCGTATTTGTTGATAGAGCAACTATTGTAATCATTTGACAGATTTGTCAGCTGAGCAAAAACTTGATTAAATGAATGATAAAAATTGAGAATGGATAAATATACAAGCAAGCATGTAAGTGAACGAACAGTAGAATTTGAAAAAATAGTAGAATAGAACTTAATCTAATCCCACGGGAATCGAACAGAATCGAAACGATCCAAAGTGAACCGCGGGTAAACTGCATTGAACGCACGGAACCAAACAGAACTGAACATAACATGATGAGATAGAATTCAATGAAATAAAAGAAAATAAATTAATAATGAACCATCACCTTTCTATACATCGTGCGGAATTGTATCACACCTTAATCCTCCAGTGAACAGTTTGGTACCACAACAATTTATTCACACCTTGACATCAAATCCAAAGTTTATTCAAGCGATGTTATCACAAAAGAGTATGATACAGATGCGTTATACACATGAAAAGGCTAAGATTCTGTTCACAGAGCAAATCAGGTCACTTGGCATTTCAGGTTGGAGATAATCAGTCCACTTACGTTTTCTCTTCCAAAAGTGGAGATTCTTATACCGAACGTTTCTAATATTGGCATTTTTTTCATGATATGTAAAAAGACACACTACGGTACGCTCTGATCAAGCATGTAATATGAAACCAAAATATCCGATTATGGCTTTTTTGCAACAATTTGCAAAAGTTAGAAAAGCTAATACTGGCATTTGATTGACAAATTCGTCGCCTTCATCCAACACTGTGGGCCATGATTCGGGACTCCACCGTGTGTGGCGGTGACCCACATAAATGAGGTTCTCTTCACCGCCTTTACTTGGACTGACAGCCTCTGCCAAGTTCATCCGGGCTTCATCTCGCTACGACTGTAAATCTAATCGCAGTGCCGTGGGTGTAGCAATGATGTGCAATTAGCTTTCTTGATACTTAGTGGCATCCAGTAAACAGTTTGCGTTATGAGAACAGCGTTTTTCAAAGTTGCCAGATGATTATACCCTTCTCATCAGGTCCTACATTGTACCTGAAATTGATCTGGGTACACACTTCCTGGTTTCATGTTGTCAGTTTCTTGTCAGTGTGTGCGTGCAGAGGAGGAACAATGCAGAGACTCTCTCCCTTTGCTTCTACGGTTAACCTATTGTTTGCTATACCGCAGAAAAGTCCTACTCATCTGGACCAGAACAATGCTTTAAGACCCAATACGTGACGTCCATATTAACTGCAGCACTGCTTTAGCCAATGAAGAAAGAAATCCTCGTCTGTGCGGACTGGTCCCTGTATCACGCATAGCAAAATATGCTGCCCTTGGAAAAATAAGAGACCCTGATAACATTTACTGCTATATAATGTCGAGGTCACAACACACAATGGCGTGATATAAGAAGGAGTTGCCATGTAGGTTTGGAAGAAGTTTCGTTTATTCCCACATTTAAGTTGCACGTTTGTTTTCCATCATTATGCTTGTGTCATGGTTGGCGGCTAATTGTCACCGTTGCCTAGCGCCAGCCCGAGCTATTTTAAGGGAAATGTTTTCCTGCCACAAAGCACAGGTTTTGACGCCTGGCGATCACGGGGGACGCGCGGGTCTCATCACTGTCATAGACAGGCCGTATGCTCATTTCTCGCAAAATTTAGCTTTTTTTTTTTTTTTTTTTTGAGAAATTGAAGTTCACAGATGCCAAACTGGTATTCTTCTAGTACTTCCAGAGCCATATACAAGAAAAAAATCCGTATGCCTTTAATAATTATTCTGTATTTCCAAAACGTTAGTAATATTCCACTTGTGTCCACAGGTACCGCCCGTATCTCGCCATGTCTCACTAAGCAAGACTAAGCAATCAGATATAGTTATTTGGGGCGGGAACTTAATATTCATATCTCCTATTATCATACCAGTTCCATGCTTACATATAAACAGCTCCAAAAAAGACATTGCGATCTTTGGTTCAAGTACCACTTTCCCGATATACCAAGACAAAAAGTAAGTCAACAGTTTTTATTGAGGCGCTTTGGATACTGAACCCTAAGTGCTTCGTGCTTCGCGGATAACCATTGATTCCATTGGAATGCAATCTTGCCTCAAACGAGTTCAGTACCAATAAAATTTTACTCGTTTGCAGGTAACATGCTTGGTTAGCCTCTTCTCAAATTATACGCAAAATCAACCAGTTTAGTTTTAATCAAGCATTCAGCACTTTTATAAATACATCTGTAAAACAACAAAGAGTTGTACATACAGAACATTGAATAATTAACAGCTTTTTAAAAGGAAAATAACACGCAGAGTACACACAGCAAAGCTATTCACCGAGTGTGATTATGGATACTTAAACGCTAACTTGTGGAAAATAAAAGTGCTTGTGAGGCGCGCAACATTAGCTTCTGACGTCACAAAGAGAGAAAAGCTTCATAATGTGAGCAAGTGCAATGTTATTAAAGGATAGTGTCAGGGCTTCCACATTGGTATGTGTCATGTTTACAATAATTCCTTATCACAACTACGATTATTTTCAAGAAATTCGTACATACGGTAAGAGAAGGATTTGTGTGTTTTAGCGCTGATGCAACACGTTTAATAAAATTGAAATGCTTTGGTGGTTTTCTGGATAAATAAAAGCCATGGGATTTCGCGTTTTTACTTTAAAGACAAAGAGTCAATAAATCCTGCCTTAATTGAATCTGATGAAGTATTTAATTATACAATCACGGAAACTAATACTTATGCTTGTGAAAAATGCAGATAGCAAGATTTACGGCCGTTAAACGCCACCATCAGGAAGAAAGGGACACATTGTTGGGCCCTTGTTTTTTTATGAGTCTGTAAAAATGTCAAGTGTACATTTGAGAGGAGGGTATAATGAGCATATCAATTTATTGGAGAGCATGTGCCCCTAGGATGGCAAACACAAATTGACGACAAGGGTTACCGATGCGGAAACATGGCTTGCCGGTAATGGGCTGTAGGTTTGTCTCCAAAATCCAAGACGCCCCTGACACAGTCTGCCAAAAGGACCACCCGTCAGCACATGGCGCCAGCTGACCGCAACCTTGTCCAACGGCATTCAAGCTGCAAGAGAGGGTTTCACTCCATTGTCCTAATGTGTGAGGGGCAAAATGGATAAGCACTTCATATTTGCTGTATCCAAGTGACTCTTTTCCCTATCCTAGCAGATACAGAACCACAGTGCCGCTTTACCATTAGCCAGCTGATACGGAACTACAGCGGCCCTTTTCCATCATATTGGAGATACGAAACCAGACAACGACACTTAAAACTTTACGCTTATGGTTTATGAGACCCTGTGCTTGAAGAGAAGCGTCCATAAGAAGCCGTTTTTTACAATACAGGGTTGATTGATTCATTTATTCATTCCTATAGGTTATTTAAAATAACTGTTTCCTTCTACATAAAGAACATGTGCCGATTTTCAAGGAAAAGCATACTACTAAATAATGGAAGTGAAAACACTTCTTGAACGATCCCTGCTTGCTCACAACTGCCAATACACTGTTTCTCGCACAGATGTATAGTGCCTATAGTTAAAAGATGCTGGCCTAAAAGGTCAATTAACTGTTTCACTCCTAATTTCGACTAAAGTCAAACTACTTCATACTAACTGCTCTGACTTATAATAAGGATGAAGGATCCATGTTCCTTGTAAAAAGATTGTTAATTCAATTACCAGCATGTCTATAGTTCCAACGAATATAATGGTCCGGGTCAGCAGCTTTCCTGGGCGCGCTTTGGTCGCATTGCGCCCAAAGCGCACTCAGCAAAGCTGTTGATTCGATCCAAAATACTGCATTGAATGAGTTAAATCGTTCATCCAGAAGAAAAAAATCTGCCAATATTTAAATCTTCCTTTCATGTGGTTCAAGCTTTTCTTTGCCGAAAGAGTTTCCAACTTTGTTATTTCAAAATTTAAGCGGGGGGGGGGGGGGGGGAGTCTTCCATTGCACCCTTGACAGCACCATCTGGCAAAGTTAGTAATAACTTTGTTGGTATTTTTCCACAGGTTCCCAAGCCTGTATGGAGTTTAGGCTAGAAAATATCAAGTTAACTCTTTATTGCTTATCTGAAGACTAGGTATACACAGCGCATATAATGTTAACTCTATAATGTTTATTTTAACTCTATGTAGACACCAAAGGCATTTCTATTTGCCTTGAATATTCCAGAAACACACCCCAAGAAGCTGTTGTGATAATTTTTTTAACGATGTTTATTTTCAAGCTAAAAACTGATTTTGTGAAACCCTTAATTTTGCATATTGGTGACAATTTGACAGATGAATTCATGGTGGGCACTATACTTGTATTATAACCTTTAGCTGACCGGTCCTTTCCTTGGCAGACCACGGCATGTCCAGTGTTTTTTCCTTTCTGACTTTTATGAAGTATGTATCGATGGTCGGAAGCCATTAGGAATTTACCAACGATTTCATCATTTCAAAAGGTTCAAATGCTACTCTTTTTACTAACACTCCTCCCCCCCCCCCACACGACAGCGTGCATAACAACGTTTATGTTTGGTTAATTCCCGTTGACTAGACAATAGAAGAATAAAATTCCTCAGTATTTTACCTATTGCGGTTCGTATTTTAAGTATTTTCACTTTTTCAGCAACATCCATAGACAATATAAAAGTATTTGCAATTACTTGCTTTATACGTATTTCATAGTGAAATAAACCTTTGGAGAATAGGACGTCAGCCATCTCTTAACAATGATAATACAGGAATAGCAAAAGAAGAGAAAAAGGTCAAAAGGAAAAGCACGTCGGACGTCAGAAATATTTCATCCGCTGAATGCGTGTTAGACACACTACAGAGGAGAATATAACCTTACACTCATAACCTCACTCGCAGGGATTTTCCCTGATTTTTTTACAAACAAACTTACTCTCTTTATGAACACGAAGATATTGAACAATTCTTACTGTATGAAATGCTGTTCGTCAGTTTTGACGTTAAGGTCGCCTACTGCTATAGTATAACACGCCAAATGACAACTTGGTTCTGTATAATTGACAACAAACAATGTGTCTTTTACACTTTTGTAAATTTACCCTATCCTGGTAAGAATAAGTCAAGAACTTTCATTGGTACCTCAACCCACGCCAAGTATAGCGGGGGACCGAAATGCTAGTATTTGAACCGGTTTGGTTAGTTGTTTTTAAGATTGTGTGTTTCTAATTTTATGCCAAGAGAGTGAAATTGACTGTATCAAACATTTCTGAAGATCCAGCTCCAATGCTCAGGCCATTATTCAGGTCGCGTTGCTGGTGCTTGTGTCGGTACGTTTGAGTCGAGTGCACTTACTGATCAGGAACTTCCCACTTAATCGTGTGCTGACAGAAATAAGCCAACAATGGAGGTTATACCACCACCTACACGCGTTTTGCAATATTTTGCAGTCACAGATATTTGTATACTGTTCAACTTACCTGCAATGCTGTTAATGCTTTTTGAGAATGAGTTGATAATAGCTTGGCGCTTAAAGTGCACAGACGGGAAATGTTAGAGCAAAGATTCTGAAAAATAATCATTGCCTGTAGACATGTTACTTCCTTGAATGGTCTATTCGTAAATAAAAGAAAGTTTTGTCCAGGCTATTTTGCAGTCCTTTCATAGCACCGCCTAAGCTACGGTTAATTAATATGTTGTAAAAAGCTTTTTCAAAAACAAATAACTTTTGTCTCAGAATAACATGCTTTTGGTAATTCTGTCAAAAATAAGTGAAAGAAACCCTCAAATTCTCATTGAAGTTGAAATTTTAAAATACGTATACTCTTCTGATTTTTTAGTGTATGGGACTACAAGCGTTCAATTCATTTGTGATGTTGTGAATGGTATTTGATAAACTGAGATTTAACTCCTGCACAGTGATTTTTTGGCGCATATCCTCACGGGAATTTTCATCAAGATTAGCTTGGAAAAGCGCTACCCACAACCTTGCCCCTTTACTGTTTCAGTGCTAAACTTTTACTGAGGCCGTGGCTCAGCTCGGCACGCTAAACGCGCCGAGGAGAGCTCTCGACCCCGACCGCTGCGGTTTCTGCATCTGTGGGCATGCTTGTACCTGAATAGAAGTTTACATGCAATATAAATCTACTATCATCACACCAATTCGTAGTATATCATTATTTTGTTCAGCTTCATTGGTACAGAGAATATTACAGTTAAACATCAATTCGTTCATACCATGTGCTACCCAAGGTTCGGCCTGAGCTTTGGTCTTTCTGTCATTTTTCTTTCATTGAATTTTAACTCCTGTTTCGGAATCATAACACTGGAAATACCATCAAAATAGATGAAGTGCGATTCAGGAATTGGACTGTCCTGTTTGTAATCCCTACTTTTGAATATTAATATTTTCTGTAAGGGGAGCTTTGTAGTTCTAAAGGTTTTGATTCTAATAGTCTCATTTTTATAAGTTGCTGGGTTTCTATGTTTTATATATTTGTTTTCCTTTTTTCCCAAAATGCTCTGCGCCATTGAACCAGCTCGTCTATTGAAAGTCGAAAACCACTTCTAACGCCTTTTTATGTTATCCCGCTCTTTTTTTATGATTCAGGAAATGGCCGTAAGTGAAAGATGGTTAAGGCGTCCAGAAAACAAAATCTACTTGGGTTATGTGAGTACCAAAGCGTACCAATTACTTGCTGGTAGACTTTGACCCATTTTTTGTAAACACTTCCATCTCCATCTTTGTTCACATAACTCTAAAAATTACAAAATGATGTGGTCAAACACACCACCTACAGAAAACTTTGCTCTGTAATGACATTTCATGTGAAGTAAGGTTTGTTTGTTGGTTGCTTATATTAATTCCGAGTTAAAGGTCAAGGTCATATGCCATCAGCTAACACATTTTTGGGGGAAAAAGGTGCTTGGATACCTCAAGGCCTTACTAGATTGGCTGTATAGGACCGAGCGTGATTATCACTGGGATATTATCAGTGGCTTTAAGTGCATTTAAGCAGTTGTGATTTCATTTAACTGACGTTTTATTCCATGACTTGACATTATACCCCTGAATGTTACCTTGACTTCTTTTGTGTGATTCTCCTACGAATAAAACATATTTGTGTAGCCATAACTCAAACACGCGTCTACTGATTTGCGCAGTATTAACCCCTAAGGATATCTTGGCATCAATTGCACATTTTGACTAAATACACTGCCCTCACCCCACCCCAAAAGAAAAATAGGGTCAATGTAATATGACTTTTACACTACAAGCAAAGAAGCCTCGAAAACAACATAAATGCAAAATCCTACAGAATGGTGGGGCCAGACGTTGTAGTTCTATTAGGAATACCCCCAGCGTATAACGATATGTTGTGATCAATAACAAAGAGTAACACTAACAACAACAATAATAATAATAATAATAATAATAATAATAATAATAATAATAATAATAATAATAATAATAATAATAATAATAACAATAACAATAACAATAACAATAACAATAATAATAATAATAATAATAATAATGATAATAATAATAATAAAAGGATCAAACCAATTGATGGTCAAATGTGATCGTAGTCATTGTTTTTGACTCACTTCTTCAGTATTGAAATATAATGTGAATAACTGCTGATAAGACCTATCAAGGTAATATGCCCTATGTCAGCAGGCGTGGGTTTGGCGGTAACCTTCGGCAAGTAAAGCTGTTCAATCTGTCTTGACTGCAATGGGAAAAGGGTTAAGTAATTTGATCTCGGTCCATCGAGACCGCCAAATGCCATTTGAGAATACGTGTCGTCTGGGGCATCTATTTATGTCTTCACATACATAACATAATGCAGCAGCTGTATCCCTAGTGGTCTCTGTTTTGTCTGAATATTTGAAACCCTGCTGTATATGTGGTGCTATCATAAACTTTATCATGTAGCCGTTTCTCGCTTACACTTATCAAACATTCAAATTGTCAAACACGTGTTAGTAACCTGGATGACGGTGTGGAAATCTCTTCTTTTTTGTGTCTCTTTCAGATTTAATATTTGCAATCTTGGAGATCAAAAACAAATAAAGCATGTAATTTTGAGCATATTTTTGTCTACAAATGGCTGTTGGCAATTCCAGGCTAGTTTACCGGAATAATTTACACCAATTTCTGCTGAAACGCATAAATCCTATAGACAAAGCTAAGTACACGTATGATTTCAATATGGCTTGAATATCCCATAAGGCTTAGTGTCTTTACTGGTGAGTTTCGCAAATAGCCCAATAAAGCAAGTAATGCTAGTGAAAGGGGACTCAAGGTATCAAAATTCTATAATATAGCTGGTACGGAATCTCAGATTGTGCAATGCAATGACGTGCCTGGCTTTGTGCGTGTGTAGCAATCATGCAAATTTGACGTCTTAGTGTCACAAGAAAGGTTTTTTTTACTCATAGTGAAAAAAGATGGGCCCAGATATGACTTCCAAATATCGGGCTTGTTCAACATTTTTTTGGTGTTCTAAAGTTATATGCGCTCAGATGGAAAAAATAAAAAACTGAAAATAGCTTACATCATTCCAACACCAAGCCTTGAAATCGGTCTCTTGACAAAAACAAAACAAAAAATCAAAAAGAAAAAAGAAAAACAAAAACAAGACCTCTAAAATTCACAAAATATGAGACCTGTCTATTTCACTGACTCATTACATCAATGACCATATGAAAATCTGGTGATTTCTTTATAAACAATACGGAGAGTAGAATGGCTTCAAAGTTTGTTGAGTGTCTCATAGACAGTCTCAAGAGAACAGGCTTTGAGGGGAATGCCAAGTGAGTTCAACAGCATTACCCGTTTTTTTCTGCATTTGTGTCGTTTCACATTTTATTAAACTAGGGTAGATTTAATTCTCGAGTATTTCTGCAACCCAGACTTCAAAAAAAAAACAAACAAACAAACAAAAAAAAACAAAAGAAAACAACAACAAAAAAACAAAAAACAAAATTTTGTCGTTTTAGATGCCTTATCGGCTAAACTGACATACATTTATTCTAGCAAATTGAAAAGGTCGGTAACAAACAATTGTACATTGAACAGAATCGAAATTTGCTAACCCCCCCCCCCCCCCACCTTTATATTGCTCCTTACTGCTGCCCACAAATTCAGATATTTTCATATTTGGGGGGGGGGGGGGTGCAGTTTCATCTTAAAATAATGGTTATGCAAAATCAAGCACGTTCAACAATATAGCATTTGCTGAAGCGAATGTGCCGATGAGAATGAATAATAGTGTGATTGCCAATAATGTTCCTACTAAGTTTACAACGATTGCAAAAAATGCAGATGCTAAATTTAAATGCAAAATTATTGAAAGCATGTCTCCCACAGCTTTAAATCAGTGTTGTGCTGATGCAAATTCTTATAATGATTCCATATCTAATTTTTATATAAGAAACATTTCGTATATGTTCTAATATGCCCATATTTGGAGACAGAAAATATTAGTCTGGGTCAGCAACGTTTTTTGGCGTCTTTTACAAATGAAAATAAATTTCTATCTTTTTAAACTGCAATTGACAGGCAAAGATGGAACAAAAATCCACCTGAACAATTTTTCTAGATTTGAGAAGTTGATGTGCATTTTTATAATTGAAAGGTAAAACAAGAACTGGTGATAGGCTTATACAGGTGTATGAATCATTAACTGTTATTAGTTCACATAAATGTTTTTCTCATATTCATGTAATATGCATAGTTCCTGACTGACCTAGGACAAAATGCATCTGAATATCGACCAATCAGGCAACTCTGTATTGTGAGGAACCAAGCTGTGCTTGTTTAGTCTAAATATAAGCAACAGCGTGCCGTAGAAAATGGCTTTTTTTCACAATTCCGAACTATATTTGGATGCCGCACTAGCCAATGACATTTGTGGTCTATTGCCACATAATTCAACAAAAAAGTATTTCTGCAGACATATGAGTCGGCTATCCTAAAATTTACTGCAAGGAGGTGTATTAATTTTAGCTGTAGTACATACTATAATATAGAATGATTCCGATATCATGCGAAATATTCATTTTGACCTCGTGGTTGTCGAACGTGATATTCATTAACGTATCTATGAAAAGGCCGACATATTGCCTCATTTCACTTGAAGTACATTCTGCGTGATATTTGCAAAAATTTACCCAGAATCATTTAATCATAAGTACTGTGTTTTAAAACATGATGTAATTTGTCATAACGAAGCTATCTGGGACGAATACTGAAGGTATAGACATATTCAGAATAGTTTATGTGTTATAAATCAAGCATGCAAGTACACTCAAATTTAAGCATTATATGAGAACATGGTTACAATGAAGAATGGAAATTGAGAAGTACATATACCTGGAAATAGGTAGTCAGGAAAACCCGTTTTAAGAACAAAGGACCACAAAGGGTCTTCAACGAAATCTGCGTTACATACTATAGGTTCCGGAACAGATAGTGTTTACTCTCAGTGTATCTAAAACATATAGATAGATCAAACTCTGGTCAAGGAAGACCAAGTACTCCAGGAGAATTAAAGCTTTCAGGACCAGATCAGTTTATGTCCTATCTGGAGAGGGCTTTTGGGAACGAACGCGTAAAAGTCGCAATGGCCGACATCGTTGAAAGAGCGGTGAAGACAGACTCCGTGTCTTTGAAGCCAAGATAAACTCTCTTGAAAAAAGTGGAACAGTTAGAGCAGTGGATGGACGAACAACAGCAGTATTCACGTCAGAACTACCTGCGAATTACAAATACGTGGCCAGAACAAGAAGGTAAGGATTGCGAATCTCTTGTTGTTGACTTATTCAAGAACATAATGAAGTTAAACATTGAGAAGAAACACAACAGAAAGAGCCCATCGAGTTGGAAAGTCTAAAACAGAGGTAATAAACCCAGGCCAATAATTGTCAAGTTTCCAAGCTACAAGTACAGACAAACAGTTTACCAAGCTCGAACCAGCCTGAAAGATGCTGGAAGTAAAGGAAAGGGGGTTTTTATCAATGAAGACCTGACCCAGGCGCGTTCAACACTGGCCTTCGAAGCAAGACAGTTAAAGAAAAGGGCTGTTATGCAAGACACTTGGACCTCAGACGGTCGTGTTTATGTTCGGTCGCACAATAACACTAAAGTTCATATTAGGTCAGAAAGGGACCTATCCAGATTCCAATTGAGCAACATAGCACCAGTGCAAGCAGCCGCCTTGGCCAATACACCGGATGAGACACCTTCAACATCGACCTCAGGTGCCTCTCCTGTCCGATCAGTTCAGCCACAAGCTTTGTCAACGGAAAAGTGATTCGTAACTATTCTGAAATTGCACAGGCTGGCAATACCATTGTCGATTGACACCAAGTGACAGACGGAAAAGCTTTGTTCTTTTTCACATTTGTTTGCGGTCAAACTTTCTTTTTTGCAGGTCCAGTCCCAAGTGCCTTGCACGGAATCCGTGCGCACTGATACGTGTACATTGATCTTTTGACCACTCATTGTGTTTTGTTCGAGTGCATAGTGAGCCATGTGGCGCATCAACACCACGGTGACAATAATGCTTGTAAAGTTTCAGCAGACACTTCACTCTTTATTTAAACGCATATCTGGAAAAAAAAAAAAGTCGCTAATGGACTATAACGTGTAACCCAAGACTACAGGCAGCGTAGGAGACTGTTGTACAAAGAGGTTATATAAATTTTCTAACATAGGGAACCACTGCTTTAATATTTCAATTCATAATTTAGTTCAAACTCCCGGCATTACGAGTTGTTGTTCAAACGTTTAATTTCATAAGTCAATGATTCCTGCAATTAATTTTATTCTGCAATTTTGGCTGTCTACATGTTTATTCTATCTTTTTAATCATAACAGAAATAACTCCAAAAGAAAAGGTTGACATGCGCCTTTGCGCATATTGTACAATGGCATTGTGTGTCATGAATTTTAAAAAAAAAACATGAAACCTTAACATGATGTGATTTATACATTTGGACAGGTCTAGATTTATAACTTTAAATAAAATGTTCTAAGTCTTGTCAGCCAATATTCATTGACTAAAAGCATTTTGAATATGTTTAAGACGACGCAAGTATATTGTTTAAAGCTTGAGCAAATCTGTCGCCTTCTATAAGTTATCAATAACTAATAACACCTGGATCAGTCTAGTCACATCTGGATCAAAATATGTATCCAGCACTTATGCTGTGTATTGCTACAGTAGGTAGATGTATAATGCTGGATCTTTACACATCCAGATTTTGAGCCAGTTAAAGTTAACAGCACACCTTTTCTTCCTACCGTTTTAAATTTAGTGTTTTCAGTGGAACATGCTATACTGATCATATTAGTAGCCCCTACAAAGGTTAGCCACAGTTGAATCAGAACACCCATTTGGTAAATCGACCAGTAGTGAAGCGGAGCCGACGTGATTCTACTAATCAGTTAGGGAGCACTGGCTGGGTCATTAGAAATTGACCAAAGTGGAAACCGATTGCATGAGTCTAACGATGAACAAATGGTGCCCCCATGCGGTAAAGGGAATGATCGACATGCATGTCGCAAGCAACATATTACACATCTGGCTGCCATTATTTATGGCCTGTTCAAGGGAACGGTTAATTGTTTAGAGCAAACAGACAAGTAAAACCATTCTTCTGAGACGAAAAAAATGGCAATGGAGTACATTCTAATGAACTGTGACGCAATAAAACTTTATGTAGTGCAATGTAAGAAATTTCATGACATATAACTGTATAAGTAAAATTATTCTGAACATTAATTTTTCTTGCATTTACATAAATTCAGAATTTCACAGCATTTATTTTTTATTTTCCCGAATCACCGACAGGTAACGCTAAGTTACAGACAATGTCATATGCGCATTGCATGCTTTGAGTTTTTCCCCCATTTTTATTTTTTCTCGAATGGCACAACTGGGGAAAAACTCGGGCATACTAACATCTCGGGACAGTTTGTATTTCTACAGTATACGACAGGATCCAATATGTAATGTCTTACACCCCTTTGAAACCTCACTGGAACTGAGAAACGGAGGCCTCAACATGGATGTGCTTCCTACACTGAATACCCAACATTAAATACAGACAGAAATGAAAGTTTTCAACTTTGGCTGCAGGAAAGCTGGGGGATGTTTCTACAAAGAGGTCCAAAGTAAATTCCATTGTACATGTGTAACTAAGAATACAGAATGGGAACGTCAGGAGAGCAATACTATACAGCTCCATGCTATCTGTCTGTCTCGTCTGTCCTCGTTATCTACTTTACTTGTAGATCACTGACCATAATAAACTGGCAGAGAGACCTGCATGCTTTGTACCACAAAGACGGGTGAAGTGTATCGATTTCTCACGGTGCATTAAACGCTTTTTGCGGACTATCCTCAAATGATTTCTTGCTGTACCTAAATAGCATTTGCGTTTGCAGTGGACTTTGATGCAACAATAATGCAAATATTTTCCCAAGACACTGACAGTGAAGTGCTTTGATCACAGCTGGGTTCCAATGCATTAGAAATATCTTCCCAGGCACTGGCAGGTACAGTAGCTTGATCAAATGTGCTTCAAGTGAAGGACAAAACTATCACATACTCACGCCTTTCAAAGGGCAGAAAGTTTTGTATCAAGTTGATTGTGCTGAAATTAGAGTAATTGGTGCACATTGGTTTCTTCAACCTAGTATTACCTGGCCCTTTTATACTATATGGGGCCATCTTTTGTTAAATAATGAACACATTTGACATTATTTTCAGAAGTTAAAAATAAATCCTCATGAAACTTGGAAGATAGTGAGATATGCAATAGATATATGAGACTTCACCTTTACTTGACCTTGAACACCACAATGTAGCTATAAACAGATTCCCTATGTAAATATTCACCCAGTTATTGATATCTATAATCAAAATGGCCATTTTATTTGAAAATAAACAGGTCGGAGGATTAACCTGAAAATAAATGTTGGCATGTAGCCAAAAAATTACCTGAAGTACAAAATTCTGGGCAAGAAAGGATTTTTTGCCAAATATCAGAAAAGTTTCGAATTTATTTATTCAAATATGTCCACCATCGAATATAGCTGAAAGACTATATGATTTCGAAAAAAGAGTTCACGTGAATTTGTTTAATCTTAGTGAAACTATAAAATTTGAAATCAGAGTCTCGTTATCAAAATCTCAATCCAAGATGGCTGGCAACAATGGGTTTATGGGCTAAAATTTAAAATAGACTTAACTTCTTTCAAACATAAGATTTCGGGACGAAATTTTCAATTACCTGCTAAATGTGCGTAATCTTTGTGTTTCGCCTAATTTATATACATACGTATGCATGTTATTTAAAATTGTAATAAAATATTGCAAAATACCCCTTGCACATTCGCCCCCCCCCCTTTTGAGCTATTTTCGAATCTTTTTTACTTTTTTTTTCAAAATGTTCTAAGCAAAATTTTACACTTGTTCTTATTGCTTTTTGCGATTTCTTGTTACAAATGTTTCAAAAGGACAAACAAGGGCCAAAAATTCCTATCCAGATCACTGAAGTGACCGTCAACGTCACTTCAAGGTCATCTCAAGGTCTTTGAACATGTTCAATTTTTCTACTGGTATGATCTATTAACATGCCAAGTTTCATGAAACATAGATCTATCTACCATAGACATCCGGTAAGTCGCCCGAAATATGGTTATTCTTATGTGGATTTCACTTTTGTGACCATTTGAGAGAAACGTGTAACTTGTTCCGTAAACTTTTTAACCTCCCAGCTCTTAACTTATCCCATTTTACGAAACTGAAACATTGAAACTCAAAACGCAACATGTCGGTTACGGGTGGTTTTGGTAGTTGCAAAACGATTTAGTGCAAAGTACCGGTACATAGGCGGAGCAGGAGGAGAACACAGCCAATATCAAAATTGTTTTCTCATCCCCGACTGATTTTAGTGTACACGAGTTAAACCTACACATGACATATGAAAATTTGGAAGGCCAATTCATAGAAATTAGTGGTAACCTGCTCTAAAAGGCAGTTATGCTTGGTAACGTACACAGTCTGCCTCGAGAGCTGCTAGATAGTTATAATACATTCATAAATGAGTTAAGTCACATACTCAGTTTACCAAATGGCAAAAATAGCTATATTGTATGGCCGGGGATCTCAACATTGATCACCTGAAAATCAATAAAAGCGATATAATAAGCACATATTTTGACACCATAACATCTTTCAGCTACTTTAAACAAGTAACCTTACCTATAAGGCTATTTGAAAGAAGATGCACATCAAACGATAATTTTTATTGACATTGACAAACTTGAAACATCGCCCAACATCCTGCAATTCTGATATCAAACACTGCTGATTACTTCCCCTACTTTATATCCCTAGATTGTGGTAATGCCTATGAGTCAATCCCAAAATACATGCTTATTTAACAGAATAAAACAGAGTCTTAAAACAAGTTTCTAACTGAAATCAGCGCTTATGATTTTTATACAAAAATGAACAAAACCCAAACACTGATCCAGCTGAAAAGTAAACACTGTTAGAAAATGCGTGCATACATTCAATGGAAGATAATTTTCCAATTAAAGAAGTCAAAGTTTATGAGCATTAGTACCAAAAAAAAAATCCAGCTGGATAACTCAAGGAATAATGATATCCAAAGCAAACAAAGACAAACATAACAAAGAATTTAAAAAGACTCAATTCAAAATAAAATAACAGGCGAAAAACAAACTTACATACATATCACAATAGTCTTAAGAATAACGTAATATAAGCCAAAAAATACAACATCTGCTTAAACAAACAAACGTAAAGGCAACATAATAAATACCCGGAAAATAATAAAGAAATCATCTAACAAAACAAAAAAAAAAAAAGGAAATCATTTCCCTACTTCTATCAAATAGATGACTAAACCATTTCTGATAAGCAAACAAGTGCCAATAATTTCAATAAATATTTCTCCGAAGTAGGTCCCACACCTGGGACAAAATGAAATCTATTAAATATTGATGGCTTTCAAAATTATTTACACAATCCCTGTGAACACAATTTCCTGTTTAAACCCATAACTAAACACACCATAATCAAGACAATGGACACCATGAAATCTAAAACAAGCATTTGCCGTGTTGGAATTTCAGTCAAATTAGCGAAGTTCATCGAAAATGATATTGGTGACGCTCTAACTCTTCTGTGTAACTCATTCCATTCTATGGTCACAGGCCTTGGTCAGTGTTTCTGGCACTGCTTGGCAAGTCATGTTGCAGCTGCCCTTGCGGCAGCTGCAGCTTGACTTGCCAGGCACTGCAGAACCACTCACTTGAGACCACACATGCTAGTACCTGAATGAAGGCTCTTTTCATGAAGAATCTAAACATGCAATTGTCGTCTTAGGTCTAGGTAAATATACGGAAAATCAGGGACTGGTATGGAATGAGTTAATCAAGACATTGCTACTGAAGTTTTTCCAGATAATTTAAAGATAGGTTAAGTCACTCCTCTTTTTTAAAACGGTAATGAAAGTCTCTTTGATAACCACAAACCTACATATATATATATATATATATATATATATATATATATATATATATATATATATATATATATATATATATATATATATATATATATAGATATAGATATAGATATATATATATGTTGTCAATCTTTTAAAAAATATTTGAAAAGATCATGCTTAATCAATTGAAAGAATACTTCAAAGAACGCCTTCTTTATTACAATCATCAATATGGATTTCGTGACTCACATTCCACAGAGCTTGCAACTATTGATCTAATAGACCATGTCAGGAATGAGTTTCACCACCAGATGGCTCTGGGGTACTATACACCCTAGCCTGACAGAGTGCCCACTAGCTAAGCATGGCAGAGTATGGGAGGTGGACAGTCTTTGAGTAGAAACAGGAACTAATCAAGAGAGGAGCACCAATTAAAGGCAAAATGTGTGATTTTGTAGAAAGGTAAGTACTTGCTGATCAGTTTCATATATTATCTTACAGGAATTTATCCCAAGATTACAAGTTTAGTCACTTTACTCCAATGGGTTGAACCAGCAGTTTACATCACTGGTCATATATTGCTGTGTGTGTGTTGTCTCTTGGCCACACACAATTCTGTGACAAGTCAAATTATGAGACTGTGATTAAAAGTATAATTAATGTTCCATAAAGAGAGACTTTCATAGCCATACATACATTATTTTGAATGTGGAATAACCTGGTCAAAGTGCACATAGGCCACCAGTAGCCTGACCTGAGCCAAGCTTCTGGGGCCCAGCCAGTAGCTTGTATATTGGGTCACTCCAGGGGATAAGCAAGGTGTTAATGCTGCTGTTGTCTAGTTCCTCTGGGGAGAGTGCTTTATTGGTGTGCTGTGTATACAAGACACTTGTTGGTAATGTGTTTGTCCAGAATAACAATGAGGTAAAAACACTGCATACTCAAAGGCAAAGATGAAAAACTGAACAAGAAAAGGAAAAGTAACTTTGGGATGGGACATGCGCATTGGCGGTATGTTTTGTGTGCTTTCAGTTATGGTTTTGAATCCTTGGTCGGGCCATTGAGGAAGGGGTGTTTCTTTTTTCAGACTGAGTATAGGTTCAGAATGAAAATTGTTATTTCTGTCATATGCGTCAAGTCTGAAAAAAAGTGCAAGACTAAATATGTGTCCTGTCAACTTAACTGTATGAGGTAATGAAGGGCAGCCAAGCTGTTCAAATGTAAGGGAAAAGGTAAACTTTCAAACTGGAGGGGACATAAAGTTACTTTTCCTTTTCTTGTTTAGTTTTTCATCTTTGCCTTTGAGTATGCAGTGTTTTTACCTCATTGTTATTCTGGACAAACACATTACCAACAAGTGTCTTGTATACACAGCACACCAATAAAGCACTCTCCCCAGAGGAACTAGACAACAGCAGCATTAACACCTTGCTTATCCCCTGGAGTGACCCAATATACAAGCTACTGGCTGGGCCCCAGAAGCTTGGCTCAGGTCAGGCTACTGGTGGCCTATGTGCACTTTGACCAGGTTATTCCACATTCAAAATAATGTATGTATGGCTATGAAAGTCTCTCTTTATGGAACATTAATTATACTTTTAATCACAGTCTCATAATTTGACTTGTCACAGAATTGTGTGTGGCCAAGAGACAACACACACACAGCAATATATGACCAGTGATGTAAACTGCTGGTTCAACCCATTGGAGTAAAGTGACTAAACTTATAATCTTAGGATAAATTCCTGTAAGATAATATATGAAACTGATCAGCAAGTACTTACCTTTCTACAAAATCACACTTTTTGCCTTTAATTGGTGCTCCTCTCTTGATTATTTCATGTTTCTACTCAAAGACTGTCCACCTCCCATACTCTGCCATGCCTAGCTAGTGGGCACTCTATCAGGCTAGGGTGTATAGTACCCCAGAGCCATCTGGTGGTGAAATTTCTGACATGGTCTATTGATAGAATAACAAATAGCATAGATTTTCATGAAATTCCTATCAGTGTATTCATGGACATTTCCTAAGCGTTTGACACACTCGACCACAATATTCTGATCGAGATAATGAATTATCATGGTGTTAATGGTATGGCATTAAAACTTCTTGAAAACTATCTAGCTAACAGCAAGCAATGTGTTGGAATGAATGATACCAAAATCCACTCTTAAATATTACAGCTGGAGTTTGGCGCCTTTAATATTTATAATTACCATAAATGACATAGCCGTGGCCTCCGAGCTTTTCAAACCTATTATGTAGGCTGATGATACAACCCTAGTTAGCACTTTCCAAGTGCTGCCCAAAGTTACATAACACAAGTATCATCGTTCAATATAAACCTTGAACTATGTAAAATTAGCTAATGCTTAGAATTAAATATTTTACCCCTAATAAGAATAAAGCAAAATACATGATATTGCATAACCCGCAAAAGAGTAATTTCTGAGATAGAAATAAACAAGAAAACTGAATATGTAAATGACTTTAATTTCTTAGGCATTCAAATTGACAAACACTTAAATTGAACCAGTAACGTTGATAAAATCTCATATAAGATATCTAAAGCCATTGGCATCTTGAACAATTTAGAGGAATTCTTACCACAGAGTATTCTACTAACGATGCATAAATCATCCGTTGTCCTTCATCTTAATTATGGTTGTCTAGCTGTGGGGTATAAAAGTCCCAGAATTGCATTACTTCAGAAACAATGTATGATAATTGTTAGCCACCGAAAGTTTAACGCACACAAAGAGCAGATTTTTAAAAGTTTAAATTTATTAAAGATAGGTGATTTCTTTTTCCAACAACAACTGAAATTCTATTTCAAGTTTATTAATAAAGCAGTACTTGAATACTTCAAACCTTTAAAATAAGACCAACTTTCAAAATTCATAATCACAGTGCAAAAAACAGAAACTGCATATTTATAGAAAGAAGAAATCCTGTACTAGCAGTAAACTGTCTACGACATAAAATCATACACACGCTTATAAATTTAACCTCAGATCTCATTCTGAATAAAGTTCATACACAGAGTAAATATGGTTTTGCCATGGGGGATATATAAATTGATAAAGATAGCGATACCTGTTCGATCCATCACTGTTATGTTTGCAATGATCCTCGGCTGTGAGCTTCCCGGACAGGCCCCACTAGGTTTAGCATTTCAGTACTTAGATTTTATTTTTGCTTATTTTGTAAAGCACTATCAATCCACTTCATATATTTTATACATATTTATAATTATACTGTAGTATATCTGTTGGTGGCCCTCGCAATAGCGGCAGCTGTTGGTCTTAGTGAGGGTCCCCAGAGAGTCGTGCCAATTTTTCAGGTCAGTGCAGTCCTGCCCTACAACTTATCGGTTTCCGGATATCTTGCTTTCAGTGTGCAGTTCTGTACAGTGGAACCTTGTTAATTGGAACACCTTTCTACCCTAGTTAACTGTTCAAATTTACGAAACATCTGGATTACTGAATCACTATTGCTAGAAATGAACTATTCTTTTCCAGGAGAACTGTTCAGATTAATTAGACATACGGATTAATAAGGTCTGTATTAATGTGGTTCCACTGTATTCGTATCTTTAAGTTTATGAACTTTACGTCCTTTCACTTTTATTTTAAACTAAGCTAATTTTCAATGTGTAATTTGTGTCGCATTTTATGTTCCATTCATATGCTGCATACATATTTCATTTTGATGTACACTTTTTTCAGGCAACAGGTGTGTCAGCCATAAGCTTTAAAGTGTTTAATCTGTGGTAACGGTTCATATAGTTTGTTTACAGGAAACACCCACTCGGGTGATGTGTGACTTCCTCGGCTTGAGTGGCACTTCAGATCTTGGGAAAGCACCTTTATGTGTTTCAAACAGTAGGTGAATAACCAAGCTATACTTTTATGAGTTCCGTAATGTTGCGGTAATATAGTTTTTTTTTCTTCTTTTTCTTTTTCTTCTCATCGTATCAAATTTTTCATGAAAATGACCAAACAGGTCCAATAAATTAATGTTCCTATAATTTTTACTAGCATTTTCACCTTTCATTTTTCATTCAAGCAAAAGCGAACCTAAGATTAAAGAGAACATTTCAAAGTCACACGGGGGGGGGAGGGGGGTCTCAAATGTTTTCCAAACCATGCTTTTGTGATGGTGCTGACATTACTCTTGTAAATTGTTTATAAAAATGTGGTTAATACAAAAAGGAGAACACACGTACACACCAAAGAACCTGCGCCATGCCTCTAGAAATCATATTATTAACCGGCCTTGTCTTAAGTGCAGGTAATTCTGAGCTGTTTCAAAAGAAGTCGAGTCATTCGGGGAGATTGACAGGCACGAAATATAGAAAAGTATAGATTCGGGTAGAATATCCCTTTAATGACTACCTGAAGAGCAAAAAGTGTAGTTTTAATAGAGAATTCTATTAGAAGTGCATAGAATATAATTCAAGATATAGAACAAATGGGACTGTGAATTGGTGGCCTTAATATGAAGATTGACCTCTTTAACTATGGTCTATATAGAAGATTCTTTTATAAATATATATATATATATATATTTATATATATATATATATATATATATATATATATATATATATATATATATATGTGTGTGTGTGTGTGTGTGTGTGTGTGTGTGTGTGTGTGTGTGTGTGTGTGTGTGTAATACAGGCAGGCATATAAATTAAATATTCTAGCTGCAAATTTATGTCATATACTTAAATCATGCAATGTCTGGACTAGAAATATAAGCTTCATATTTACAAGGACAAGTATCATTCCGCGTCCCCAAATTTAACCACTTCATTCAAGTTAGTGACTAACACCATGAATAAGTCGGTGCCCATGATATTGACATAAAACAGACGGCTGTATGTCAACTGTTCTAAGAATTGATGCTTTTATTCAGGATGGTCTCCAGCCACCTTCAGGACATGCAAGCTCCTAACAAAGGGTATCAGCAAGGAAATGTCTCCACCTGTGCCGCGAGACTTCCTGCAAGGCACTGCCACCTGATGCAGGCGAGGATGATAAACATGCGCCCATTTACCTTCATGGCATGTCGTAAAAGCGTGCTCGTTTCCTGCCTGTCGTGCCTCGGGACATATAGGGCAAGGACAAATGAGCGGGTGCAAGAAAATTGCTTTTCAGATCGACACCCGTGGCACATAAAGGTAAATGATGTGACTAATTCGCGTCAAATTTCTTGAGGCTTCGAGCAAACACCATTAATCACAGATATTCGCAATCTCAAAATATTTGATCGGAAATAAAATTTTCAACTCAAATGCTTAAGGGTTTTTTTCAAGCTGAGAGAAGTGAAACCTTTTCTGGTTTTCTATTAGCACAGTCTAAGTCTTACTATCCTTACAATATACCTAGTTCAATATTCCCTGCTGAAACTAAATGGTAGGAGGCTGTAGGGTTAATGTTTTCTGTACATTTATATTACTTTTGAGATTTTTAGTTGTTTTTTTTTTTTTTTTAATTGAGCCACTCAGATCTTATTATTGCAATTTTTTGCTGCTGTTCATAATTTTTGGCCCGACTCAGGCGCCCGTCGGGGTCAGGAAGTAGTATTATTAGTGAAAATCCGATTGTAAAAGTGTTAAATATGCCAAACATATATCACCTTATGTCATGTACCCAGAAACGACGACAAAACCAACTTTGTTTTGACAAGTGTTGTATTCTCGCTGGTAATGTGTACGTTTTTTTTTTCCATTTACGTATTCAAAGTACCTAGGCTTGTCTTGATCCATGAACCAAAAAAAAAAAAAAAAGGTCTGGTGTTTTCCATTAGTCAGAAGAGCACACATTAATGGATGGATACAATGCATTTTGCACGCCATACTGTTCTGGAGCTTCAAAAGCTGACAAGTTGGAGTGTGTCAGCTAAAGATACAGGGAAAGATACCACACGACAAACCGCCATATTTCACCCATGTGTTTTTTGTTGCACACAAAATACCGTGTGCTTGTTAAACCTTTCGATGACACGATACATCAGATCGTCAACTTTCGCATTCCCCTCATCACGGTAACCAAAGACACAAAGTTGCAAAATCTAACATTCACTCTTTTAGCGTTACATTTTGGACTGAGTCAACAGCTTTCCTTGGCGCCGGGGAAAGTTGTTGACCTGGCCTCTTATATCCTATGTATTTGAGGCATACTGGTACTTGAATGAAAAGTCTTTATGTAATGAGCATTAATCTGGCATGCTCAACTCATTCCACCCCGGATAGAAGACCGAGTCAACATCTTTCATTGGCACGCTGTGGCCAAACGAAAGATGTTGACCATGGGCATATAATTTGGAATGATCTTCCATACAAGTTTCATCCAAAATTTTGATAAATAATCCCTAAATTAGTAAAATACAATTAGCACACAACATTTAGATATTAGCGGGAGAAGTGTCATTAGGGTGGAATGAGTTAATTTAATTCATGGGAATCCATGCTTATTAGTTCCACTTAGGTATTAATGCTTCAAGTACACGTCCTGGCAATCTAGAAATGTTCATGCTAGATTTTGTTTCGCAGCATTCGCGCTAGTACTCGATGTGCGAAACTGCAACGCGCAGATTCATTTATAACACCTTAATATTTAGGCAATATATGGCGACAAATTAAAATGAGCGATGTTATCTAATTTAAGAAAAATTGCGTTTGCCTGAAATTAGTCACGAGGGAAAATTTCTAGGCATTCAGCGCATTCCGGACCACAGGTTTCCTGATTTATTCCCTGTGTCCAGATTATCCGAGAATTGCCGCTGACTGTTTCACCTTGAGCCATTCGGAATTAGCTGCTCCGGTCGCGTTGAGTCACAATATTCCGTAACAACCTGGCCCCATAATGTGTCTTTTGCATGGCTGTAGTTTAGTTCAGTACTATGTTGCTCTATTTACTTATATTTCCCTCGCATTACGTGTTATATTTATTAAAGCTCGTGGATGTTGACCCAAAGCTCATTTTTATCTCATAATTACAAGACAAATATCTCGTAAGTATGGGATAAATGTATCCCAATTACGAGAAACTACGCCCATCTTTAAGGTGCCATTTACCCTGTTGTGAAACCTTAAATGTCTAGAAAAAATACAAATTGTTCAAATGATCTACTATTATCCACGAACATTTAACCAACTTATAAGATCTGGCAATAACTATGGGAATTCATCCATTGCTTGCTTGCTTGTTTCACGGCCACTTTATCTGGTCTTGACGAAAAACCAAAACAGGACACGGCCCAAGGGAAAACCCACGTAACATTGACAAAGAAAGCTGTTTAAGCGGCAAAAGAAACTGAATACACGGAACACTGTCTGGTTGAACTCACCTCCAACTTTATGGACATAGATATTGTGCTGATTGTGTTGTTGGACTGGTGGTTTCTTCCGAACGACATATATACTTGTTGCAACACTCTATCCCACACAACGGACCAATGAGGAAGTTCCGTTTGTGTATTACGACTCTTGTCTTGAAATGTGACAAGATTTCTCTTATAACGCTTTCTTAGTGATATTTTATAGGGAGAATAGGGTGTCAGATAGCAATAAAAGGAAAGTAACCTTACGGCTTATTAATTTAATTTGCGTAATTAAATATTTCAAATATTGCCATTTCTTGTTTAAGACCAACGAAATCGGTTGATAATGTAAATTGCATGGCATCACTTGTCCCGTTTATCCGACATGTCGGCCAAACCAGAGCCATTTACGACACCAGCAGCAAGTGAATCTAACTTATTTGACTGATGCATTTATGTAATGATAGAAAACAAAATTAGGTCCAACAGATTCACCCCTTTTGTTGCCAAGTATATTTCAGGTAGATTAAACGGGAACCAGGACATACCATGAGGTTTATGTCATGCCAAGTACGAACGGTTTCACGTCTGTAACTTCAAAACTGTCTGTCACCTGTTCACAAGTTGCCTGCATCGACCCACTACAACATGAAAAAATGTGGGAGTGATGTTGTGGGACTAGGGGAGATTTGTTTCATATATATATATATATATATATATATATATATATATATATATATATATATATATATATATATATATATATATATATATATATATATATATATATATATATAGGACTGTCAGTGTGTGTGTGTGTGTGTGTGTGTGTGTGTGTGTGTGTGTGTATGTGCGTATGTGTGTCGCCATCAGTCTTTCTGTAGTCTGGAGATCACACATTTCAGCATTTCAGGAAGCAGGGACGCTAGATCACAAGTGGGAGTTATATGTGGTCAAGGGCATTGAGAAGCATAGAAATTAGACAATTTCTCACTTCAAAATGCAGTTTTGTTTTGGTTTTTTTAAATTGTTATGGTAAACATAGAGGCCGGGAATGCATCCACCTGACTCTCGGTCTGCAGACTGATTACATGCCGGTAACCCGTGGCAAATTGTGGCTTACCACCAGCCCAATGCGCATTCTGTCTCGTAATTACGGGAAACAATATCTTCATTACGAGATAACTATCGCATAGTTACGATATTGTTTCTGTTACTTGCGAGTTAGTTTGACCTAATTACGATATATGCATCTCGTGATCAAGATATAGTTTCTATGTGCAGGTAATAAATGAATACATTTTATTTCGCCTGTGCTGCACATTTGCTAAGGACGGGAACCAACCATAGAGGAGGACTGTTGGGATCAGCACACCACAGCTGCACTATCAATGGCCTGTTACAGCACAAAAGTATGGCCATAATATGGATCCAACGTTTAGCAAAAAAAAAAAAAAAAGACGCGTATTTTTGCATAATGTTCAATGTATAAATAATTTATTCCATCAAAAGCTTCATTTTCATGTGTTTGGGCCGAGTCACATCCGGGCAGGACTTTGCACATGAGAAAGTTGTAGCCGCATTGTCGTGAACATGAATTATTGGATCAACGGGGCGCCACCTTGTGCCAAGTTCGGCAAGCCTTACCGCTTAGCTCTTATCTTCGGCAACAAAACAAGCAAAGGTAATGTTCAATAACCCATGTGCGAGTATACAAAAACAATGGTTTAATTGGCCTGTTAATAACTGAATACACAAGTCATGTCCCAGTGGTCTTGCCTGATGTCGTGCAAGGGTGTCCGTATTTTACAAAGAAATGCACTAGGAAGATGTAAATTTTCCCTAAAAACTGACCACAGATACCAGGGATACATTTTGTATGAAAAATGTTGAGAGGAAAGTTTTTCATTCACACTTAGTGCTTTACATACTTTAATTCTGAAATTCTCGGTCAATTGTGGAATATACATTTTATTCAAATTCATCAAAGTTTGCCAGAATTTCTATCGTTCTACGTATTCACACATGCATTTCACGCATATACACTATTACATGTAGCTCTTAGCATGAATGGTTCAGAGCCTGCAAAGACCGACGCATATATTTTAATCTTTTGTCGGCGTTCAATCCTTGACATGTACATTTCTATGAGTCTTTCGAATTTAAACTTTTACAAATGGTTGGAGAGATATCTGCTTCACTACATGGAAAGTTTCAACAAGAAATAATGAACAGTATTTACAACAGACGTAACAAAACAGCAGAAGTAAGATGTGCTCAGTCGCCTTTTAGCTGTGGGTCTAAAACTGAATAAACACTAATGTATTTTCGTTCACAGGCGTTGCAGGTGTCTAAGCCTAAAAGCTTACTTACAGTGATGTAATTATGGTTTATCCCAAGTCTGTTGCGTTAATATAGTTCATACATTATTATGATATCTTTGCATTTCATGCATCGGATATTTTCTGTTTTTTATCAGCGCTAAAGACAGCGATAATTTACCTGCTCACCTATCATACAGGCCTATCGTGATCTGGAAGTTTAGGTATAGTTGAACATAAAATTACACCCACCCACACACACACACACACGGATATATATATATATATATATATATATATATATATATATATATATATATATATATATATATATATATATATAACTTTACCATGAAGCCGAAGAAATAGCTAAATAGCTTCCTTCAAAAGGAGCCCTGAGCATGCCGGCATACATACAACCAATACATCCATATGTAAACTCTTTCAGTGCCAAATGCGGCTAATATCGAACAACTTAAAACGAACTGTTCTGAATTATAATAAAGGTATGAGATTCATGTTCTTTGTAAAAAAAAAAGACCTTCATTCAAGTACCAGCATGCCAGCAGTTACATAGAATGCAGTTGCCCAGGTCGGGGAAACTGATGAGTAGCTCCAAAATATGGCACTGGAAGAGGTAAAATCACAATTTTGCAAGGCAATTAAACATATTCATTGAAAAAAGGTTAAAAACACACAGATACTATATATACATATATGTTTATATATATAAATATATATATATATATATATTTATATATATATATATATATATATATATATATATATATATATATATATATATATATATATATATATATATATATATATATATATATTTGTTTTCTGGAACAAACGCTACACGAATGCACCAGTCGGGTACATTGACAGCACATGTGACCTGGTACGTAAAGAGGTCCCGTCCGAGTACGGCAATGTTGTTGCAGGGGGGAATTATATGATGTTTCCGTAAGGACAAATTAACTTTACACATGCCTCTTCTTTGGTAACGATGCATTGTGATAAATGTCACTGAACATAGTACCAACACATCTTAGGATAATGGTGTTGAAATAAACACTGCATAAATGTAACGCTTTGCCTTTTGCTGTTGAAACCATCGATGGCAGACTGAATGAAGGTAAGGTTAACTGTGACAAAGCGAGGTGGTATGCGTGATGGCAGGAAAACTGAAAGCACAGTAGATGTGGAGCCTGGATGCGATTCTCTTCTTGTCCAGAACTTGCTTGTGGTAAAAACAGGGACGGCTATATATCATGTCCCTGGTAGAAACGAATAATATAGATGACATGTTTTTGTACACGAGTGTTCCACAAGCCGACCATGTTACTAATGGAGCACTGGCCATACTCAAGAGAAACTCCCATACAGCATCGATAAAGTACATTTTCCCGATTATTTGTTTTAAAGCCATCAGCATTTTGCATCTCGAAATGACTGTAAACGACAGTTGTATTGATTGTCACTGCTTAATACTTGCCGTTTTGCGTTCAATGCACTTTTTATTGCACTATATTGCACAGTTCCTACAAAGCCTATTTTGGCTTTAAAACATATTATATTTTCAAAATCGATTGGAAAACATGTGTCATGCCTATATAAATTTCTCTCGTGGAATCTCGGCCTATGTGAGAATAGTTTATCACTGTGCTTTTATTTTCACGGATTGCGCCATCAGCAAATGGAGTAAGAATATGTATGCAGCGGAGGTAAATGAACTCACTGTATGATTAGCATATGCGAAGAGGAAGAGACACCAAGACTCGGCATAAGAATGCTTGCAGTGCAAACGAATGTATTCACATAGAGAAAGGACAGTATCTTGAGAATTGTTGTTGTAATTTGTATTATACATTTTGAATTTTAAGGCCTAATATGAAATCATCAAGACCAGACTCTTTCAGATATAAACTCGAAGATGGACATCAATCAGAGCTATGATAAAGTAGCTAACGTTTTTGCTTTTGTCATAAGCTATGAAATATGCAACCAGATGAAACCAATGCAAGCCAACAAGATAATATTATACCAGCACTTATCATACTGAAACCAATTTCATTGACAAAGTAACTGCATTGTTAAATGGAATTAAACCCTATTTATTTTCTTTCCTGAGATTCCTATTGCTAGCGGCGTGCTTCAGAGAAGAGTGACCTGCCGCCTTCTCCATTGTCCCAAAGAACTTGACGAAGTGTTGCCTAGCAACAGAATTCAACGATTTGTCCGAGGCGCAAAATAAGAGAAGCACCCAGGGGAACAAGATGCGATGCCATTGATGCCTACAATTTTGCAATTTCCAGCGATCGATATATGTGTGAGGAATCCCCAAATCGTCTCCATAAATATCTTAAGCCATATTTCGCTCCGTCTACTTTTTCATGCGATCATTATATTTCTGGTCTAATTTATGTATGGTCAGTGGCGCCGAGACCAGATGCAAATTGAAGGATGGATTGGGATTTTAACTTGCTTTTGCCCTTCAGTCGCCTGTGCGTCGCACTGCCCCCTTGGTTTGACCTTTGCTGGCCAGAAGCTTACTGATTCGGTTAGCTCGAGTCAGCGAAGCCATTTTCCTTCCATCAATATTTTATTGAGGTGAAAACTAACACAAGGTCACTTATGATGGACAAGTACGACAAAAGGTTGTGATAACAGATGATTATTTAACGAATATGAAAAATTGCTTTCAGTTGTCTTTTTTTCTTTTTTTTTTTTCTTTTCTTTTTTTTTACTACAGACGTATGTTTCGTTTTCAATAGCAACTTAGCCCTTGCCTCTCGCTTTTAGAATGAAACTAGACAGAACATGTAGAGCATAATTTTTTGCATTCTATTCTCATAAAAATGCTGATTGTGAAATAGTTTGAAGAATACCGATTTAATGCAATAAAGTAGGCACATCAGATAACAAAAATGACGTAGATCATTGCTGAGTTCTGGGTTGGTTCTGCCTCAATGCCACATGGCAGTTTATTAACTTACTCCTGCAGTAAAAATTGATTGATATATATTTGCAGAATTTAAAAAAACTCACGCTGTTACTGCAATGAACTAAAACAGTTTATGTTTTATTTATTTAATAATGATTCAGACTACTGTTCCCGATGTTTTTTTTATACAGATTGCTATGGCCAAACTTCAAGTAACATGTAAAGCAGACGACATTTGAGGTGTTTGTATTTGTCATCATGGGAGTGAAAGGGTAAAGGTCATGGCAGGACAATCGGTAACACCAAGCGCTCGCCACGTAAAGTTTATCAATGCATCAGAAGTCACTAATGATCGTTTGAAAGTCTACAGGCAGGCAGTACATTGTCATTAACCAATATAAACAGGGCAGAGAATCCATCAGATAACGGACGTCATTCTGGAGTGGAACGCTATTCACCATTGTTCATCAGCTTTATATTAACCCATTTCGTTTCACAATTATTGCATTTAAATAATTTCTACCAGGACATGCATCAGAGGAAATGAACTAGCACAGGCCACTACACTGCAATCTACTATACCAAAATAAGTATATGTCAGAAAATTATGGTTGGCATTCAGCAGAGGACAGTGATATGTCACGTGTTAATGGCTTTTCGTCCTGACCCGGGGCTACGGACTGTCCAATAGCTGTTAATAAATCTGGCTTCCCTTGCAAAGCCGCTTTGTGGTGTTCTGCCCATGCGCAAGAAATAGATTGCGTGGGACATCGGGGAAGGGCTGCTTATCGGTGTGCCATGCAAAATCCCGGTGGATTCCCCGCACGTGCTGTGGGTGCTCGTTGTGACAGATAACTAAATGGGTAGCCTTCCATTGACATTCCTTTCTCGTGACATCATGTCTTTGGCCTGTCTGGCGCGGTGCCTGCTTGCATTCCTCACCCAGCTGACGGTCGCTCGATCCGGTCCGGAAAGTGTACCGATAGGTAAGTGAAGAAAGATAGTTCATCATAAGACTCGGTTACTGCCAAGTGCATGACTACCTCATTGCTTTTGTTATCCAATATATCTTGAAGAGTCTTTTGTTTGTTTCTTTAACTCAAATATTTGCTCTGTTATTTTGTGCCGGGAATCATACGTGTACCTAAAGCTTCCCTAACCTGCATAGGGACTCCCGCGTTAAATCAACCATACTGGCAGTCGCTCTCGATTCCACGCGAATTGAGAGGGCTAATTACATTTTGGAAAACGCCAACTGGGGTAATTACTCTCCCCAGAGAGTAGTCTTAGGTAGGTGATAATGTCATTACTTCATATTTTTTCATTATTGGCACTCGGTATTGACAACTAAATGACAGATGGACTAGCTTCAGGCACAGTGGTGAGGTTTGTAGAACCTCAAGAAAATTTATAATGAACAAAACCATAAAAGAAAAAATGCGCTGCCCCTTAAATGAAGCGCGCAGACGTCATTTAACGTATGAGAGTGCAGGAAGATATATTTATCTTCACAATCATTCTATTTTCTCTCACGCCGGTTAATTTCCTTCACACAGAACATCAAATTGTTTCGATTCCCGAATCTCCCAACCTATTGCAAATACAATTAGGATTGCCCAGTGATAGCTGGTTGGAGGCAGAGTACCTGTGAACAGACACAGGTCGGACATGCGGACTGATAAATGTGGTCACTTAACCTTCTGCCGCTCAATCTTGTGGTACCGATGAGGTTGCCCTCATGCCTGTTTTGTCTTGTGCTTAATGCAATCAATACCATTGTGTGTGTGCGATTTGCTTTTACGGGCACTCGTGGTTACAAAAAGTAAGTAGGCGCCGAGATCGATACCCTGGCACAAGTTTTACCTTTAACGGCACACAAAAGATAGATATTACACAACTCGCCGGGGCTCTTTGCCAGATCCTAACAGCACTCTGTGTGTAAATTGCCCGATGCAGAGGACACGCTGTCATCATTGACATATTCTTCTCCGAAAACCAATGTTTTGCCGAAAATCTATCCGTATCACCTGCTTATATTGACGTAGTTAAATTGAAGGTTATAGGGGTATTTTACACAAGTCTTACCGTACACCGCACGCTCACTCTTGCATCCTCCCCGTCAAATAGATATGCGATTCTTCTTTTACCGAGAGGGGAGTTAAAGGAAAAGAAACGGAAGAGACGATCAGGACATAATTTATCTTCATTTCACAAACTAAGCATACTGCGTGTGATGGATCACATTCTAGCATAACAGTTGACTTGTGATGTGTAATACACGTAATTTTGACTCTCCAGATATTTGTCTTTCCACCATTACAAGGAAGAAAAATTGACACTACCCAAGAGTTATTTTAGTGTTTTTTGTTTTCTCTGAATTATCCCAATTCATCATTTGGTTGCATTTGTTTTTCACTAAAACATGTTAATACGTTTGCCTGCAGATTGTTGTTCTTAATAAATTAGCTTTTTACTAGTTTAATTTGGGTTGAATGAGGATCAAATGAATTTATAACCAGGTCATCGATGGGAAACCATCAAGCATATTTCGCAGCGTTAAATTCCCGGACACGCCTTTTGAATGATGGCGGCAGCTTGCCTGTACTTTGCGTATGGTCAAAAGAGCGCCGTTGAATGTAAAGAACGTATAGACTTGAACTATCAACAATTTTAATGTAGTAGATGGTGTGAAAACGAGGCTGCCGTGATGTAACACTTTGATTGCCGTGATATAACATCTTCAAACCCAAAATGAACTATGCTAAGTACTGTCATAATTGTTGCATGAGGCTTGCACTTTAGAATCCCGTGTCCCGTTGGAAATAATGCAAATAGAGCACGAACTATTTCGAAAATTACCCAACATACACACGGCGAGTTTGCCTGCTTCCCATTGTCGTAACTTCAACTGTGATGTTATAATGTGTCACATGACCTTATTCAGCAAATCACATTTCTTGGACATCGTTCGTCTGGCGGAGCCATATGAGGTTTTCCACGTTCCAAAAATGTACATAGGTTTATAGCCGCAGGACAGCCAAATATGGGCCTAAGCATAATAATGACACACTTCGGGTTTGTGGGTTTCTTAATGATCAATATTTTCAGCCTATGCCTATTTTTAAGGTTGTAACTTACACCAGTACAATTTTCACACATACGGCCCCTCAAATAGGATCCCGCTCATCTCCAAATTGGAAAATCTGCAGTGGAGGGAGTACGCAAGCAACCAGAACGTCATAAACAAAAGCAATGATAACGGATGAAAATATGCCAGTAAAACCCTCTTTTGGCGTCAAATTTGGTGGATTTTAAACTTCAAACCACATTATGATAGGAATTAAATATGGCGTCATATTGATTGTTGCAAATATATCACTCAGGAGGCGGTGAGACTGTCCGATGGTTCGCCTATCGTGTCGCTATCTGACTTCAATGTCATAGCGTCCCACATGATATATTGGCATCAAACAATGGCACGCCATGTTTAATTCCTTGAATACAAAAACACATACTGTTAAACAAGTTCTTGCTTACAATGGCACGTGTCATTACGGTCCACTGAGTGTTGGGCTTAACTATTCATTATATATATATATATATATATATATATATATATATATATATATATATGTATATATATATATATATGTATGTATATATATGTGTGTGTGTGTGTATGTGTGTGTGTGTGTGTGTGTGTGTGTGTGTGTGTGTGTGTGTGACAGCCCAGGATATTTCCAAAATTCTCGGAAAACACCATTCCACTTGACGTATTTAGTGACGTGCCTGGTCAGTCGGTGTTGGATTCGTGAATCCGCGAATGCCTGTTCCCATAAGCTCTCCTT
The DNA here is from genome assembly GCA_964020975.1 of Hermodice carunculata. Classification (NCBI taxonomy): domain Eukaryota; kingdom Metazoa; phylum Annelida; class Polychaeta; order Eunicida; family Amphinomidae; genus Hermodice; species Hermodice carunculata. The sequence continues at coordinate 22,394,386 of OZ026628.1, read as the reverse complement.
TGATCTCTAGGAAATTCTCTGCCTGTGAATGATTTAAATCATGTAAGCAAGATGTATTGTTGGAAGATATTGTACCTTCGTTAAATAAATTAGGTACATGTACTCTTGTTGAACACGTGGTGTCCAGAAGTTCACGTGTTGAAGACGGGATTCTACAGGTGGAGCTGAGAAGTTCACGTGTTGAAGACGGGATTCTACAGGTGGAGCTGAGGTGGATTCCCTCCACATCTGGGCAACAGATAACCGTCGATCTATTACACATGTCAGATTCCTTTCCCTGATTCCATATATCAATCTGACAAAATTCTTCAAGGTTAAAAAAAAAATTGTAAAATGAAGAAAGGAATCTCCAAATCCATTCGTTACAATCTTTTTGGAGAAAGCACGTGGCAACAATCCATACAAAGTGATCCGAAGTACAGATGGCTATTGATGATTAAATTGTAGCTGATCAGCAGATCAAGTTCAACCACTACTGAACGGACTTTAGTGAGTGCAATTTGCAAATAATAGCGACAAGCATATGTGCTTTGTAAACTGACACGTGTGATCATTCATTGTATATTGCTTTTAAAATTTCTATGGGATATCTCTCTCGACTTGACGTGCGTACAAAGTTGCCATTATGGTGGGGTAGATATGAGCTGCAAATTTGGCTAGGTATTCACATCTGACATAAATACGAAAAATGATGAAATATGGTTATGAAATATACTGATTTAAAGAAAAACAGGTACATATTTGTTAGACTCATGTTTTCCCTGCCAAAATTGAGGTTTGGGGATGAATTGTTCATTTTTAAACAGAGTCGTATTTTACTCCAAACAATATATAAGACTGGTTTAAGAATTAGTACAAATGGTTGAAAATACCTTCTGCTTTGTAAACCATGTGTCACTGCTATGAATGTCACTTTGAATGTTTTTTTTTCAAATAAAATGATATTTATATAATCAAATGGAAATAATTTACTGTGGTGGCTGCAAATAAATATTGTTACAAATATATGAAAAAAAGGCAAATTTGGTACAGATGTAGTGTGTGATATATATCTTTATTGTAAGATGGGAACTCGCCCAAATTAATTCTTTTGGTGGAGCTTATTCGTTTTATTATAATTGCATTTTATACAAAATTCCGGCCTTTTTTTAAAAACCGTGAGTTGAATTGTTTCAATTGCCTTTCAAATGTATTCCTGATGGATGTCGCAAATATAGTTTGGTAATGAGGCAGTTACATTATTGTTTCGTAATCTTAATTGAATATTTAAAAGACGGTGTATTTTTCAGTTGCGAAATTTATATTCTGCTGTGGAAATCAGGCAGTCCGTGTGGAAGCATTGTAGTTTTTACAAAAAGAGCAAATACAACTCGCAGTATACCTCGATGGCACAGTGATCTAATTTGTCTGCGACTCCAATGGTTGCATAATACCTGTCATACATAGCTTACATAATTGTCTGGTCACAACTGCCCATTACGACATTAGCACGATGTGCTTCTCTGTCACTTTATTCAGCCCCACTCCCCATTTTATGACAAGATACCTGGACAACTTGGCATTAATTACTATTAAGGTAAAAAATTAAATTAAATAAGGAAACAACAGCATGGCTCAACATACCAATTTTTATACTGTCTACGAGAAGTGAAAATCATTTTCACATATCTATCACAGTGACCCAGACTTCAAACACCAACCTTCAATGCAACCTGTTTGCTACCATGTCATCAACGACATAGCACTTCGCTCAATAAAATAGTGCCACTGAATAACTTTTTCGGCATTGACTCGTTTCAAATGCAAACGGAAAAACATTGTAATCAAGTAATTTTGAGAATTATCTATAAAATGACACATTGATCATAGAAATCCTCCAAAAATAAACTTGTGCATCTAATTTGAACCCAGACGTCAAGGAAAGTCGGCAAAACCATTATTATCACGTTTGATTCATACAATCTTTAAGTTCAAGGCCTCTACAGCCAAATGATGCTATGAACAGATCACAGGCGGGAAACCATCTAGGGGTGCGCGTTTGGCGGAGCTGCAAGAGGCGGAAACGTAAATTACTGCAGTGCCCCCCCCCCCCCAAGGGTCGGGGTTACTGCCGGGCAGGAGTTCTGAAATTAAAAGCTATTCATTAATGCAAACTTAAATTTAATCAGCCATAGACCACACGGATGGCATGGATAATTGACTGTTTGGTCAGACTTTCACATGCCATAGGCGTAGGCCGAAGCTGTTTCTGTAAATGCTGGAATTTGAAATATTGCTAGACCTGGCCCATCCTGACGCAAGTTCCAAATAATTGCATGCATACTTGTTCTTGTTAAATGAAATCTAGTAATTTTCAGTTGGAAATATACCTTTGGCAACGAATTTTCATCGCCCAGACGGCAAGTTGGCATCGTCGGGCTGTACCACGGCTGCACTCCCTGCAGTACTGGTAACAGCAGAGTTCTGGGCGTCCCCTTATGTGTGTATGGCTGAATGATATTTTCCTCTACTGCTATAGCTTTTGTTATTAATTTTTCTTCATCCTCATCAGACCATGTACATGAAATATTTAATTCAGACTGTCCGGAACCACTATGCTCTGCTGTATCTGCCATGACTCTTGGCAAACTGAAGGCACTCAAGCTTATGACACATACACTATAGCCAGTGGGTTGCGTTTGTGGCGTCTCTTAAACTTTCCCACATCGGGCCATGATCGGAGAAGATTCCCGTGCTTTTATGTAGCAAATGTGGGGCACTTTTGGAGCTAAAAACACTATTCGAAAATTAAATCTAACATTTTGGTTTTCAGATGTCATATTCTAAACACCCTTAACATCAGTTTTCTAATGTGTGGTAACCATTCAATCAAGCCGACCTTCAAAAGTGACCGTAATTGTGGGATGATTCCTTCTGCAGTCTTTTGACTTTGGAGTGGCTCCTTCACCATTTGTCTTCGGGCTTTTTTTTTCTTTCGAAGCAATTCGGTCTTTCAGATTTTCCCATGCATTTTAGGATGATTGGTATCCGCCATCCCTACATCGGTTTTCAAACTGTTGCTAATTTTTTTCCCAGACTTCTTTCTTTTTTGGGCCCAAAGCCCCATTTTTTTCTTATTTTCCACAATATTTATCTCTGCTTCCACTAGTTTAAGGAGGCAAACAGTCTCTCTGCCCTCCCACTCCTTGTGCCCTCACATTTTACCTCCTGGAAAGGCTCATGCATTTTGCCTCCTGGAAAGGCTCCGCCTCTAATTTTAGAATGATTCGTTTCTCCAAATATGATCAATTTTGGCCCTTTGATTTACGTTCCTGGTCCGTACTGGTGGCGTGACTACACTTGCCGTCACACACAACTATGCAGCGGAAGCAAAAACAAGTTGGTAGATGGAGTAAAACTACATCATAATAAAATGTATGCGAAACATACGGCAAGCCGTTTTGACATTTAGTCCCATTTGGCGATATCACTGAATCATTTAGCGATATTGCCAAATCATTTCACGATGTTACCAAATCATTTAGCGACCTCGCTGAATGGTCTCGTTTGCTGATATCCCTGTATCATTTAGTGATTCTCTTCATGGTTTATAGATATCCATGAATGATTGAGACATATCGCCAAATAAGTGAAGATGTGAATGCTGGATAATTTAGGGCATTTGGACCTATAGGCCTGGCCAATCAGTTTGGCTTCAAAATTAAGAGTTAACATACCCTCTCGTCGTGGCATGACCATAAACCCATTGACAATGCCACAGAAGACAATCAATTCTCGATAGAACAATTTGGGAGGACGAAGGTGTCGCACTTCTCTCCATATCAGCTGCCAATTTGGACAACAATAGGACAGGAACAGCAAATACATTTAACGATATCGCCAACTGATGGAGTGACACAACTAAATCGGTTTGTAATACAGCTAAATCATTTGTCAATATCGCTTAACCAAACACAGTTATGAATATCACTTCATCATTTGGCGATATCTCTAAATCATTTAGTAATATAGTGACAAGATTTAGAGATCTCGGCAAAGCATTCAGCGATATCACCAGATCATCCATTAGCGTAATCACTGAATGATTAAGCGATATCGCTAAATAATTTAGTGCTATCGCTTAATATGAAGCTATATCGCTAAGTATTTTATTTCGCGATACCGCTTAATGATTTCACGATATAACTAAATGATATAGTGATATCGGAAACTAGGACTCAACATCAAAGCAAACAGCTAACCATAAAAGCATCATGCCACCTCACTACACCGTGGTGTAAGCTATGAACACCGGAACCGGACTTAATATTGACAATTGCAAGCCAATTTGACTCTGGGTCCAATGCTTCATGACCTGGAGGTACGTTGTCCCCGATCATTAACTTTGGGTTAAAAGACTGGAACACGTTCATCCGGACAATAAGGTGGTTTTGCAGAACAGTTTGAGTATATATTATCAACAGTATGTGCCAAGGTAGAGTATCTCTATCAAGAAGTTCTCATGAAGGAACGCTATATTTTTTGTTGGAAAATATGCACGAGTTATAAGGGTTAATGTATTTTCTGTACCGTTTTAGAAAGTCGCCCCGTTTGCCTTTTTGATGTCATAGACATCAAATGTAGAGACTGGCAGGTTTGTCACCAAAGCACGAGCCATCCCATTGAAATAAGATTCCCCAATTTTTGTCGCTATCTCTCCAGTCATAGTACTAATACTGTGCTTTGATGCAACTTAATTCCATTCTCAAAGCTATATATTTACTGGACAACCCGGAGCAATTGTAATCGTGTTTTGTACGGACTTATGACAGGCAAAATCCTGCTAACCATTCTAAATTATGGACCTTTTGGGATGAATGAGGAGCTCGGAAGAGCTCTCTGCGGTGGGGATTCCACTTAAGCTCTCTTTGCAGGTAACCTAGAGCAGGGTTTTTATTTCATACATATTTCGTTTGTAATTTCTTTGAGGAGATTCATGGTGGTCGGTAAGATGGCACGTCTTTATGGTAAAGATGGAATTATGGATAGCGATATTTACACAGTGATATCGACGCTCTAGAAGAAAACGCCATAAAATGTCAGCGCAAGTGAAAGAAGCCAAACTACTCCTGTGCTGTGTTTGGTTCACGCTGGGCTCTGAATTTAAATTATTGTCACCGTTGGCACTAGGATTCATTCATGTATCCATAATTCCTTAATGCATTCCTTTCTTCCTGTCCTCAGGCCTGCCTGTCTCCTTTTATTCATTCCCTTTTTTAATTTACATCCTTTTGCATTTCGTTTTAAATATTAATTTATTTAATTTTTCAGAACTTTGTTACCAAAACACATACTTGCTTTGTTTCCCTTTAACGCATCATGTATTTCTGTTCTTTATAGTATTTCTTCAACGCTTGATTCAGTTTTGCCTGGAAAGCTTGAATCGTAGATCACATAGACTGCAAAGCGTCCTGAGTTGCTTAGAAACAATGAGCATATATATCGTCTTCAGCCCAGACAAGGAATTAAACACAACCAAGTCAAATACGACTTTTTTTTTCACATGCAATAGGCCATAGGCCGTTCTTTCATCGTTTGTCATGAAAGATTAAAAACGACCGAAGTGGATGTGTCTCTTTAAAAGCCAAACGAGCACAACGCGTTCAGGCGTTTTTTCCTAGAGAGATTCACAATGATCAGAGCTCTGGAAGAAATTATAAATTACTTTAACAGGTCGAAAACAGCTTCTGAATTTTAAATCGCCGCTTTTTATCTTCAAAATGGTTTTCTTCAGAAACAGATCCCAGTGCTCACGTATTGTTGATATATTTATGGCAATAATCAGAAAAATGCTTTTAAAGAATGTAAACCCCAGAACACACACAGCGGTAAATTATCCCCTGCGGTTTAATAAATCAGAACAAAATGTCTCTGAAATATAATTTCAATGTCGGAGTCAGTTCCTAAAATCGGCTGCAGAACACCTACGAGTCCAGCCCCTGAGGTAATCGAGTACATTCTATCGTGAAATGAAACACCTGGTTGGGTTTTACTTCATGCAAGAAATACGTCTGGTCGAAGTTAAATACCCTTTCGTTGAAGACGATTGTCATCGAATAGTTGCGTTGCATTGTATTTATCACTGGAAGATTTGTGTTTGTGAACTCCGATTGGAAGTTCTCATTTGTCCGTGAACTGTGATAAACTGTAAAAAGGCTATTTCTCTGGAAACGCCCCTTTGTATCGACCTGTTAACATTTAAGTTATAAACAAAAGTTGATTCATTTATTGGTTGAAAATGTCATCCTCAGTATGACACATGGAGCAGGTGCTGCCACAATGATGTTTAGTGTTGGTGACGTGCCCTCTAAGAGGCCCGTATAATGACCATCCAACCATACTTGATCAGCCGACACAGCGCCTGTTAGAACAGTGGACCAGCGTTCCCCATGCGGCGATGTCAACTGATCAGCAGTATACCTACAATGGTATAGTTCTTGCAGTTCTGTTTACGATACGGTAGTTCTTGTTGAAACACGCGGTCCTACCAATAATAAAAATACTCTCCAAAACGACCACAATATCCAAAAAGATTTGTCTGATCAAATATATATATATATATATATATATATATATATATATATATATATATATATATATATATATATATATATATATTTTATTATTATTATTATTATTATTATTATTATTATTATTATTATATGTGTGTGTGTCTCATCTGCAATGCATTTTCTGCTAAATGGTATGAAAAAAGCATTGAGAACATACAGCCTCTATGAGACACAGATATTTACAAGATATTGAGTAACAAGAATTTTCTCCTATGTAAACATGGCCAAAGGGTTTTGGCTAAACACTTCACAATCTTGCTGTTCTGGTGCTGAACAGGCCATTGTAATTGTTCATTTTTACTAAAGTTATGAAAAATTTGGTTCCCTAGATGTGCGGACTTGGTAACCTATTTGGCCATAAAGTGATAGTCAAGATTGTCAGTCAACCACAACCCCATATATTTATATTTCTCCTGCACCCAAATTTCTTTTTCTCCACATCAACAAATAAATGGGGTTCTGTGCACTGGTGGGTAGCGGAAGTGCACCACTTTAGACTTGTTGTCTTTAATTTGCATACCCCAGTGTTCGCACAAGTCGTTTAGAACACTTAGTTTATGTTGTAACTCCTGTTCTGTTTCTGGAAACGAGACGATATCATCTGTGATAAGCAAGAAACTAATTACACCTTGGCCGAATTTAACACCTGTGTGTGTTTTTGATACTAACGCTTAGGTCGTTGATGGACAAAAGGGACAGAGAAATGTCAGAGAAATGTTGCAACCTCACTTTAGGCCACATTCCATAAGAAAGTAGTCAACTGAAATCCATTTAGTATGGCAGAACACCCCACATTGGAATACAATGATTGCAAATAATGCAATATGGTTCCCTGGATACCATACAGGTCTAGTTTAATATGCCATAATAGATCTCCTCTTATGCAATCATGTGTTTTATCAAAGTCAACAAATGGAGCAAAAGTTGCTTTTCTTTGTTTCTTCGGCGTTTCTTTCACATTTGAGGAGCAACAATATGTTCTGTACAGCTTCGGCCCTTTTTAAAACCGTTCTGTCCATCAACACGTATTCCATTTTCCTCTGTCCATAATTGTAACCATGCATTAAGTACAGGACTATACAGATTCGCCACACTAGACGCCAATGTAATTATTCCGGTATTTAAAGGATTACATAGGTCTGTTTTGTCACCTTTGGGGGATGGGATTTATCATTACTTTTTGCCACACAACTCAATTCGAATGGCATCCACGCCTGGCACTTTGCTATATTTTGGTTTTGTTCCAAGCTGTACTAATTACCTTTTTTCGAATTGAATTGGTCTGTTAAGGATGTCTGGTCCCTGTGCATACTCATCTGGATTTTTATAAAGACTTGAAGAGTTGATCCCACTGAAAGATTCATGCTCGTATTCATCAGACTTTGATATTCCGTTTTCCAGTTATTTAGGACCATTCCATGCCTACGTAACCGACTTTCTTATCTTAAGGCATTGTCTCGAACCGTGGCAATATTAGTCCAAAATATTTGTTGTCGTCAAGCCCAAAAAGCTCCCTGGCTGTCTGTGCTTTTCTGTCAAAAAGTTTCTGATGTTGCCTCATGTTTGCCTTCAACCTGTGTTTTTGTACAGCAATTTGACCGTAGAATACCTCCATATTCTAGGATAGGTCTGGATGTATAGATTGTTCCAAGTGTAGACCTTAGCAATTGATGATGTACACTACTCATAATATTAATCAAGTTTTGTGCTTTATTCTTACGGCTGTATTTATGTAACTATAATATGTTAAATCATTTCGAATAATAAGTCTCAAATGCTTGTGCTCTTGAACTGTGTCTATGGCAAAATATCTGTATTTTGGATTTGGGTGGTTTGTGCCAGAAGTTAACGGGAAATAGGCATGGTATTGGTTTTGGTGAGGTTGAAGGTAACCAACCATTTTTGCCCTGTTTTGAATATTTAGTAAATATGCATCAATTTCGTCTGTTGCTTTTTGTGGGCTGTCAACCTCAAGGAATAATATTACGTTATCTTCAAATAATGTCATGTTAGATTGTTCAACATCAACCAAATCATTTATATGGATGAAAAGCAGAAGTGGACCCAGAATGGATCCCTGCGGTACGCCTACTCAACTTTAGCCCAACAGGAGCTTTGCCCATTGATAACTACACGTTACTGTATGTCACGCAAATAATTTTAAAGCTATGATAATACTGAGCCAGACACCCCTGTTTTTTCCAGTTCGCTCAATAAACCTTCGTGCTATGCCCTACAAAAGCTTTTATGATGTCAAGATACCCTAAAAATTTCCTTCTGTTCGTCCAAAGCACTAAATAGTATGTCGCACAGATGTGAAAGCTGATTTACAGAAGAATCACCGCGTTTGAATTCTGACTGAAATTGGGTGATAACTTCATGATCTGGGTGACTGCCTGTCTCAAGTCAGGAAAGAAAATTGTTTCTTCACATTGGTATAGGAAGATGGACGTTTATGCTTTGGTAACTCTGGAATCTCTTTGCTGTCATTGTTGGTTTTGGAATTTGTGAATAAGAGTCATCTTGTTCTGTAGTATTTGAAATAATTAAATACTTTTTTAAAGATAACACTTTCAATAACCTTTCCGACTACACTCAGCAGAGAAATTGGGTGATAATTTACACATAACTCTTGAGGACCATGCTTATTGACGGGGATCACGTTTGTTTGTTTTTTTCACTTCACTGGGAATTTTGACTGAGATAAACATAAACAAAATAGTCTTTTTAACGGTTTTTGAATAATTATTGCGGCTTCTTTTAACGGCAGTAGACTTAACCCAACAGGACCTAATGCTTTGATTGTGTTTAGACTTTTAAGCGCACATGTCGAAAACATCACTTTCAGTAATAATAATATCATTTAAAGGGCTGTTTATGTTTAGCTCCAAGGGCAGCATTTCCTGTGAAACAGATTCAATTTTTGCTTGTTTTAGGAGGAAGGAGTTAAAATTTTCTGCCTTAGATACATCATCAATTACTTTCCAATTAATTAGAATTGATCGAATCGCAGAACTCTTAGCACGTCTCAACAGATACTGTACGCCACCATATTTTATTCTTATTTTGTTATTTTTTAAATTTTAATTTAATTTTTCATGTAAACTGGTTCTGCTTCGTCCAGTTCCGCCTGGTAGAAATTTCGATAACTCCGAAAGTGGGCACACATATGAGAATATTTTTTTCTATTTTGGCTTAATTATGAAGAGTTTTTTCCGCAGCATTCTACATAGTTCAGCTGTATGTCATATAATTATCACCATTGGGTCGAACAGTAATGAGTTTGTCAGGTACAGATTCCCTGGCTTTACTGCAAAAAGTTTTTGCCCAACGCTTACAAAAATGTCTACGTCATCATGTTCAAGGCATGAATCCCAATTTGTCTGTTCCAGTGCACTCCGAAAAATCACCGAAGCACGTTTTGTTGTACTTCCAGATTAGTCTACTATGACATGGTTTTCCTTTTGGTAACAAGGTGATTGGAACGGTCGAATAATTGTTTACTGACACCAACAGTTTGACTGAAACAGGTTTTGCCTGTTGGATAACACTTAATCCATATAGGTAGACGTTTAAGGTGTTTTACGTGTAGGCTCATTCACGTGTGCAAACCAGTTATTGCAGGAGCAAAATTGAGTCAACTTTGATCCTGGGGGTGTTGCCGGGTCAACATTCGTATTTTTCATTTAAACACATTTATTTAGACTGAATTGCCCATGTAGTACGTGGACTTGTGTAGAGGCTCTTCAAGCGAGCAAAATACACATGGTATATGCATGACACACAGGACTAAACAATACAATTGGTACAGGAGTAATGACTAGGAGGCAGTCTATTATACCTGCTTATCGCACCCGAAAAAAGCTTAGAATTCAAATCTCCTAGATAAAGCAATGTAATTATGCACAGCATCAAATATTTTAAATTATCCTCGTGACTTAAATTATCATTTCCATGCTTAAAACAAATAACAAGAAGATCACCACACAAATGTACGACAAGTTTTGGGTTGACTCCCGGTGCCAGGATACGGCACACAGTGTCCAACAAATAACGCCTAGGGGCTGGAAAGAGAGGACAGGACATGAAGAAAGTCGCTTTGGAATGAAAATGCACACACAGGTGAGGGGATTATGTTAACTTTATAAAGATGGGAATTCAACTGTGAAAAGCCTAGGCGCACCTCTAGTGTGACAAATGTTTAATAAAAGTTTTCCATGGGACAGGTAAGACGGTTTGAAGTCAACAGATAGTAAAGTAGCGTTCAATTTGGTTTCGAAAATTGCAAGTGATACAGATTTTTTAATGTCGAGCAGCAGAGAATCCCAAAGGTGAATGCAGCAAGGGGAAAAGGAGTCGCCATAACATTTGGTTTGGAATTTCACCTGTCGAATGTAGAGGTGGTTATGCAAATTGAGCTTAGTGGTAAGACCGATTTCCCTCGGTACCAGGTCGTATAAGTACCTAGGAGTTAATTTATTGACCATCATATAAAAAAGGACCAACTTGTGATATTTATGTCTATCAGATAAAGTCTGCCAGCCCAGCTCAGATAAAGGAAGGAGACGAGGTGTGCGTCTCAGTGCGCCTGTGCAAATGCAAGCAGCTTCGAACTGAGCAGCCTCAAGAGATGATGACAAGCCGTCCATACAATTATCAAAATGTACACAACAATACCCAAGGATAGGACATATCATTGTTAAGTATGTGCATATGGGGTCTTGCGGATAGTTTGTATTTCAATCTGCGCAGCAGGGTTAAAGGTTGGCTAGATTTAGTAATGATACGATTGATGTGGGACTGCCATGACAGATTACGTGTAAGTGTAATTCCCAATGGTATACATGTGCTTCTGGTACAGCTTTGTCTCCCATAAGGAGAGGGGGATTAGCAAAATTAATTTTTTTTTTGAGGAAAAAATAACAGATATGGATTTTATGACGCTGAAGGTAACTCATCAAAGTTTGCCCCTTGCATGGATCCTGCTGAGGTCTTATTGGATCGGTCTGCCAAAGTATTAGGATAATGGACAGTTTCTAAAATGCTGGTGTCGTCAGCAAATAGTTTGATGTCGCAGGATATGCCGTCTGTGATGCCATTAATAAAAACAAGGAAGAGCAGCTGGCCGAGAATGGACCCTTGTGGTACATCAGCTCCAACAGATAACCAAGCGGAAGTTTGACCACAGATGGTGTCCGTTTTGAACGATCTGACAGATAACTGATGAAATCTGGGGTGGGATCTGCAAAACCAAGTTGCTTTAGCTTGAACAGGAGACCCTCGTGCCATACTCGGTCGCAGGCCTTTGAAATACAGAAAAAAAATCCATGCTTATTTGGCCACTTTGAGTCCCTTGTGCTATACTCGGTCGCAGGCCTTTGAAATATAGAAAAAAAACATGCTTGTTTGGCCAGTTTGAGTCCCTCCTTGTAAATGTCATAGAGGATACAGACTAGCTGATTGATGGTGGAGTTGTGTCTTTTGAAACCGGAATTTTTTAGTAATGAAGAGGTTATTTGTTATTAGGTGCCCATAAAACATATTATAGAAAAGGCTTTCTAAGACATTTGAAAGGCTACAAAGCAAGGAGATAGGCCGATAGTTTTCCTTAGATTGTTAGTTGTTCTTTTTGAAAACTGGACAAACGTTGGATCATCTTCAGGGAACTGGAAAGTGAAAATGCTGTGGGGTGCAGTTAAAGAGCCTAGTCAGTTGATGACGAATTCCAGAAGCAGTATTTTTAAGGAGGATGTTTCTGATGTTATCAGGCCCAGAGGCAGAACTAGTTTTAAGAAAAAATAGGACTTTTTAACCTGGGCAGCGTCTATTTGAAGCATATTCATGCTAGCATCAGTCCTATAGAAAAAAATAGGGAGCAGTAGGGGATTATCTTGATGCGGGAGTTTGCATTTGTTGGCAAAATTTGTATTGAAAGTTTCACACTTTTCAATGTTACTTGATAGAATTTTCCCATTAACAACAAGCTGTGCAATGGACTGATGAAGTTTATTGCCAAGGATGGATTTGCTTAGGCTCCACCATTTTTGGGGCAAATAATTTTTGAATCAAGCTCAAAACAAAGTTTTTTTCAAAATAAGAATAGATGGACCTTTTTAACATGTTTGGTGTTAGGTTACACTTTTTTTGTTGGTAGAATCGCTCAATCTGTGTGAATATGACAAAAATGTAGGGTATAGGCTAAAATGTGAGTCTCTTAAACCTGCTCTGGGCACGATTCCCCTGTTTGATGAGTCTTTAGGTATGATTGTTTATCCATGGTTTATCTTTAGGCCTAATTGTTATATCACGGAACAGAATAAATTGTTTGTAGGGGCTAAGAAACAGATCAGACTAGTAAGATACAGCGGTATCAGTGGAATAAAAAACTGTTAGACCTGTATCACAAGGAGCATCTTGCAGAGCTCTGTTAAGGTTATCGAAGAGTGCTCAGTTATAATCCCAGATTGTTCGTTTGAAAGATCAGTCTCTGTGGTTCAGAAGAGAGAAGGAGCAAAAGATAACGGTATGATCAGATGAACAAATGTGTGGTAATAAACCTGAATTTAATACATAACCAGGAGAATAAGTTATCATAAGGTCTAGTAAGATTTCAGAGTACTCGAAAAAGCAGTTTGGCCCAGATATGAGTTGTTTTGCATGACAATGTTGAAGGGGCGGTGACCAAGTTCACTGTCGCTGTGTATGGAGTCCCAGGATTGGCACCACACAGTGAAATCACCAGTAAGTAGAAGAATATCGGGAACGAGTTCTAATGCAGTGGAAATTGAATTAGATAGAATATCGGTAAATAGGTCTTTCAGCTGCAGACTGACTGGGAGGGGGATAATATACTCCTACAAGTACCATTCCATTTGTGGAGGTGATTTCGACCCGGATGCATTCACTGTTTGGCGATTCGAGATCAGGGCATGTGGTAAAAGGTATATGAGTTTTGACATATAAAGTGACACCTTCACCATTGCCTGATTCTCGATCCTCATGTATGGAATGCTGGAATTCATCTATAGTCAAGAGATCGTTAGGGAATCTGGTGTTGAGCCATGTTTCACAAAGAGTGACAACATTGATTTTCTCAGTTTCTGCTAGTAAGCAAAGTTCAGGTTTACTTTCATTTATGCTGCATTCATAAGCATGACAGACAGAAAAAAAGTTTTCAAGAAATTGTGAGGAGAGCCTAGATAAGGGGGGATGATGAAAGACAAGAGAGCTGTGTAATCTTATACTTATACCCATTATAGGGGTTCTTAAAGGGGAAGATGAATAACATTTGTTGGGCACTGTGGTAGGAAAACGTACATAACCAGATACATATATTTATGAACAGTAGTAGCAATTGTACACATATTCAGACAAATATGAGAAACATAAAATAAATAAAAAGTAGTGCAACGAAATACAAAATGCCCATACATTGCGCAAGTATTGCCAGTATACTGAACAATAATAATACTATCATATTGGACAGAAGTGACTGATGTTACAATACAAAAAATTATTTAGTTAAAAGCTGTACACCATATAAGAATGTATATTCAATAAGTGCGAAACTAAATTATGGTGGTAGGAAACTCTTGGGGATTGCGTTTGCAAGCACCAGTACATACATACCTAAACATTGATGCGAGTTCAGTATCTCCACTCACGTTCCCATTCCAGTAATTTGCTTCTGGGTAAAAACAAAAATCAAAACAAAAAAACAAACAAACAACACAAACCCAAAAACCAAACAAAAACCAGAAAAAAAATAATAATAATAAACACAAAGAGAGAGAGAGAGAGACAGAAAAGATAAGGTTTGGTTATGACTAATTATGCAATGTTCGTAATGAGTAATAGAAACAAAGATAATATTACATGTCCACATATATATAGTGAAAATTAGCACGCTAATATTGACACTATATCCAATCAACCACCAGTGAACATCAAAGGTAAACTGATCATGGTCAAATAAACCGGGAACACATACATACTGGAAATCCAATTTTGATCAGTTACCCACCAAATGATTAATTGAACAGAGTGTACATCAATCACAGTGTATATATGATGACTGCATGCAGAGACATATTTCCATAATGACCAGTTACCCACCATACAGACAGATGATCAGAGCATACATTGTCATGCACACTATACGAAACAAATGAACATTTACATAATAATTTTATCGTAAATACTCCCATTCTGTAGTCACAAAGTGGAATGTTTGTGGCAGGGACTAAGTTTGACTCGTAAAGATTTATGAAGCAGTTGGCTGTGGAATCACACTAGACAGTGTCAGGAGCATGTTTGAACAAGTTAACTTTGTAACTCTGTTTTACCTGTAATCGGTAGAATAACAAGCACACATGTCTTAGGCTGCGATGATAGTAAAAATATGTTACTGCAAGAAATATAATATGTTACTATAGGATGGGGATAGAAATGAAGGAACAGAGAGAAAGCAAGAAACAAACAAACAAACAAAGAAAAAATAAAGAAACAGAGAGACAAAGAAAGAAAGAGAGAGAAATAAAGAAATGATAACTATAAAAATGAATAGGTAAATGCACAAATAACTATGAAAAAAAGAGGAAAATAACTTGGACATTAACATCATGTTGCAATGCAATAAGTGCCATAGCACAAAGTCTATATAAGTGTCCTGGAACAGAAGTCATATCATGCCAAATTGAGGTTGAAAAGTTTGATGTGTCCAGGAACATGGAACTTGCTGTGATAGCTTACACACTTTGGCAGAGAGTAAACATTGTCCAAGAGCAGAATATCATAGAGATGTTAGTGCCATAACATGGCCGTACACAGATCTTGTAAAAAAAAAAATAAAAAAGTCTCACCAGACAACAGAATTTGCACAGGACACTGAGTCTCTTACAGGTAATGAACCAGGTATGATTCATCAGATATCTGTGCCACCAGCCCTGGAGTATCAACATTCCACAGATTATGCTCCTTAATGTACAAACGTCCATCATTCGACCAACAAGAGAGAATTATGCCCTCCCTTTTCAATTACAAGGAAAAGAAGTAGCCATTATGTTTTATTCAGATCCTCTGAGAGAAAAGCACCTCTGCTTTGTCTTCTGGCCATGTATATTTTTTGTTTCACATCCTATAGGTTGCACACTTAAAAGTGAAGTGCTGTACTGTGTACAAACCTAAAAGGAGGGTACATTAGACATTCATATACATCTCAATATACAACGTGCCTTGAATCTCCAAGGCTTACCATCAGCTTTGGTGTACATCAATACAAATATACACAGGTGAGAAGCAAGTAAACATTTGTCAGATTAATCAGGCAGATTTCATGGCAAGAGCTCTTGTTGTCCACACCGGCTGGTTTTTGTGCTGAAACTTGACGTCACACCACTTCTGGTCACTGGTAGCATCACGGAGCAGTCCACATTCCTGATCTGTACAACATTCCTCCCTGCTTTGTTAAAAAGGACTGTTGCCTAATTTTGAAGGGGCCAAAATGTCTATTTCTAAATGGGTTCTGGAGGCCAAAAGTGTTGTTGTTATGTGTGACATTCCCCTGTGCCACCTTAAGTGAAGGTAAGAAAATATGAAAATGTAAGCAGCCTTTTCACACCATACATGAGTTTATCATGCAATACACATCATATGAAAGAGGCTTTTAATGATCCAGCTTCCCGGAATCCTGTAACTACACATTTAGGAAAAAGTTATTTGTTAGTAACATTCATTTCATACCCATGTGGACTCAGCATGCGGCCTTCACCTGTGCACTCTCAATCAGCCAGGACAAATCCGACCTCTTGGACATTAATGAAAAACAAGTATAGCCAATCTGTAGAGTGTAGCAGATCTACCCTACTAATATTGTAGAAAAAACCTGCATGTCAGATAGACAAGAAGAACATTCATAACCAAGAGTGCAGCAAATCCATCCTACTAATTGTCAAAACAAACATGCATGTCAGACAGACAAACAGTCTAACTGACTATATTCATTTTTCTTAATATATACATATTGGATTCGATTATATCCAAGCCAAAATAACTATTTACTCAAGTGACTCCTATGCAATGGGTCATATCATATGCAATCCAATTCTTAACATTGCCACATTTATATTTTGTAGATGGACTTGGTGACCATCCGTGTTACATCACAAATCACTCAGATCTTAGCAGATTAAACCTCTCCACTGGTCCATTTACCCTCAGGCAATACAGAGTTGCCCTGGTTTTGGTCACCTCAAGCAAATTACAAATGGTATGAATTGGGTTTCCGCCTATGTTTTTACCCCTGTCAGAATGAATTTGAAGAGGACAACCAAATCTCGAGATAAATATTTGTCCACAACCTTCTTTACAATTGACTGTGCTATCTGGTCAGGTAGTGGGTAACACTCAAGCCATTTGGTAAACTGGTCCGCAGGCATTTACATGGACACATTTCCACTTGAACTGCAAATTAATAGGCCCAGAATATCAATGCGGACCCGTTCCATTGGTGCACCAGAATGATATTTCCCCAGACTTGCTCTCAGCCATGCCTTGGGTTCCTTGTTTGCTTGTAAAACAAGATTCCACATATAATTCACTGTCTAAACCCATGGTGTGTCAAAAGAAAGTTTGTCGTAATATTTGGAGAGTTTTGGTCTGACTAAGATGTCCAGCAATCCAAACATGATGGCAATGTTTAAAAACTTCCCCCTTTAAGGATGTAGAGACCACAAGGCATTTTTCTGGATACTGCATCCTCACAACTGTAATAAAAAAAACCTCCTCTGTCCAGCACTTGCTGTGATCTGCACAACCATAGATGCTCGACAGATTGCCCTTGTAGATACAACTGATCAGAGATAGGAACCTCATTGTTCTGTGACCAGAAGATGATTGGTGAGACATCAGGATCCTGCCATCCAACCATTTTGCTGACTCATTAACATTGCTTATTTGGGATGCATTAGATGGATCCCCTACTTTGAGGGGTTTTAATAATTAAAGGGAAAATGTCATCCAAGTCTACTTCAAACTGACTCCACTGAGTATATGCACAAGTGCAATGTTTGCATCCACCACATGGGAGCTGATCTAGCAAGACACGTGCTTGATTACAGTCACAGAAAGGTTCCAGATCAAGAATTCTACATAGTACATCAGCATTCACTTGTTTTATCCCAGCTGGGTGAATTATTTCCATATCATATTGGCTCACTTCCTCGAGCCACCAAGTCAACGGGCCTTCAATATACTTAAACAATATCAGCCAAGAAAGACCACTGTGATCACTATGAACCACAAATTATCTTCTGAGCAGAAAATGCCTTATATCATTGGATGAATCTCACTATAGTCATTTGCTCTGTCCTTGTAGTGCAGTACTTCCATTGTGCTGGAGTTAATGAAAAGCTGCCATAGGATATTACGTGTAACTTTCCTTCCTGCAACTGTGAAAATTCAGGTGAGATTGGCAAGTCTAAGGCAATCATGTCTAGTGGGAAAGTTGCATGCTTCTCTAGAATGCCTGGGGAGGGGGGGGGAACTAGAATTGATTTTAACTTTTCAAATGCTTCCTGGTGTCCCTTTGCCAGGTTAACTTTTTTCAGTCCTGTCAGTCCATACATATACAGGCAGCTAACAATCTGGGCAAATTCTGGGATATGTTCACTATGGTAATTTTTTAATTCTAAGAATGATTTAACTTCCTTGGTGTTGTGAGGTATCAGCCAGTCTTATATAGCCCTAACCTTTGCAAGATCCACACATATACCATCTGTGGGGAACTATCTTTCCTAGGAATATTAGTTCCTTTTGGCAAAGTGTCCCTTTTTTCTCATTCAGCTTGACCTCACTATCCCCAAAACACTGGAACACTATCCTCAGATTTTTGAAGTGATCCATAAAGGATTTTCC
Organism: Hermodice carunculata; assembly: GCA_964020975.1. NCBI lineage: Eukaryota > Metazoa > Annelida > Polychaeta > Eunicida > Amphinomidae > Hermodice > Hermodice carunculata. The sequence goes on along the minus strand of OZ026628.1, from coordinate 22,375,862 downwards.
TAGTATCAATGCGTCATCGAGAAATGCCAAAACCATAATCCAGGTTTAACAATGCAATACTAAGTTTATCACTTGCATGAATGTCACGGGCACTTAATTTAGACCAAAAGCTACATGGAGATGTTCAAACAGACCGTACTTGGTGATAAATGCAGTCTTATGTCAGTCACATGGTTCGGTGGGAATTTGCAAATATAAACTTGCCATATCCAGAGACCAGTAGAAGACATTGCCCCTAGAGTGTCCAAACACTCTTCAATTTCTGGTAAGGGGGTAGGCATCCTTCACTGTGACCTTATAGAGTTCAAAATAATCGATATACAAGCAACTCTACCATCTTTCTTCCTAACTAGAACAGACCCAGCTACCAAGTCAGATGAGGAAGGTTGTATGACACTGATTTCAAGCATTTGTTGTAGATGCTTTTCTTTTCCTCGAAACCCAAAGGAACTCACCTTATGTGTTGTTTAATTTGTTTTGCTCCCAGAATATCAATTTTATGGGTCACTCCAGAGACAACCTAAACCCAGGTCATCCTTGGGGAAGATATTGGAGTAGTCACTGAGTAACTTGGCTGCCCAGTTCTGTTCCTCTACAGATAAGTGGTCTCCAGACTTGTCCAGTAAAGGTTGAATACAATCTGGTGAATAGGAGACACTATCCAACTGACAGCCAGAATTCAGCCAGTTTTTATAGCATGCCACTTTGTGGTAAGTGTATCAGTCATAGTTGACCAACATGGAGTCTCTCCTTCCTGTCTCAAAGGTAAGCTGTTGTAAGTCATTGCTGATCCACATTAGCCTCTGCAGATGCCTGTCCATCAGCTGTTCATTGGATCTTAGCCACACAAAACTTTATCCAGCTACATAGCACTGCTAACCAAACTTCTGAGCCCACCATCTTCTTGCTCTCCTACTGTAGATGTATTCAATTGCAGATGAGGGCACATTATTGTCAACTGCAAGTTTGGAGTGCTGGGTAGCATGGTTGGCTGTACTTGAAGTGTACCAATTGGCACCCAATGAAGTAAGGTTGGGTTGTAAGGGTATTGACCATTGGATGACCCTCTTTGACCTTGGCCCATTAGATCTGGAAACACTGCCTTAACTTGACTTGATTCAAAATTGCTCTATATGGTTTCCCAGTTGACCCTGAACTTGGTCTGCCAAGGCCTGAAACCCAGGCAGGGGTACATTAAATCCCTGGTGTGGTACAGCAACACCAGGGTGCACGAGTGGTATGGTAAGATACTGTGTGCTCAATTAAGATGGTGCTTGGGAAGTGGCCAAGGTATAAGTAGATAAGCTGGTTGTTATTGAGGGAAGTGAAGCTGCTTGCCCTCCAGCAACAATCATATTGTTACTGCATTGAGCAGTGGATTGACCAATTAACTGTCCTGTACTAACCATGACATGGTTGACTTGGTCCTAGTTATGATGATTGTGCACTTGGTTATCTCCTACCTGTCATGCTTCTGGGAAGGAAACACATGTGACTGTAGGTGGGGGCCCATGACTCCTCCAGCTACACTCAGGAAGGCAGTGGACATATGCACAGCTGCTAAAGGTGGTGCCTGGATACGACTCTCCACCTCATCCATCCTTTGAGTCATCTGACTCAGGGATTGCAGAATTTGCTGTGAAAACTGTTGTTTTTGCTGCTGTTGTCTTGGAGCAATCTGCTGTTGCTGTTGTGTGAACTGCTGAAACATCTGCATCATGGCTTGCATTGAGAACAAGCCATCATCTTGGTATCTCCCTTCCCTTTTGAAGCAGATATCTCCGGTATCCAACATCCTCTGCCACTTATCAGCAGACAAAATGTTAGCAGCAACCAGATGATCCAGTAAAGATACATCTCCTTCAGCAACCAGATGATCCAGTAAAGATACATCTCCTTCAGCAACCACTTTCTCCAGTAATTGCACAATCTCATCAGCCTTGGATGCACCAATTCCATGTAACAGAACTTACTTCTTCACTGAAGCTGTGCACAAGTTTATAACTGGAGCCATAATGAGAACTTGTAATTTTGAAGTCCAAATGATAACAAAAATGAACTTGACTTGAATAAAGCTCTCAAACTGACAAAATGTTATTCCAGAATTTATATTCAAATTCTAGATCATTTTAGAATGGACTGTTAGGCCACGAAATAATTTCCAAGAAACTGATTTGGGAAAATCACTCTGAATAATTGGCAATTAATTAGCCTTGGCTCCAAAAAATGTGATAATTCACCCTAAAAATAGAACCAGATTTGAATACTCTATCTAACTGCACATATTTATATCCCTATGTATATTTCTCAGCAAAATATCAGGGTAAAGAACCAATGAAACACAGGACAAACATAGCATATGCTAACAAATATGCAAGTTTGCATGTGTTGTTGAGCGGGAAGTAAATGTGACACAGGACTAACACCAAGTGTTTTTGTATGTCTCAAACATACCTCTAATTTATGCACTTGATCCTTGTACCTGATTTCCTAACTTTTTTTTAAAATTTGGAATGACATGTTCTCTTAAATATTCTGATAGCAATCAAATGATTCAGTTGGAGCTTCTCACTATTCCCACAATTTCAGAAAAATAAACTGAAGTAGAATTTTCAAACAAAAAGTATCTAATGGATATTCCAATCACAGATTTAATGCAAGTGGCTAGTGGCTGATTCAGATACTTTGGAAAAAGTTGCCCATTGACGACAAAGAAAGTCTGTTGAAAATGGTGGGAAATTTAAAAAGTGGACAAAGAACCATGGAACATCATCGAGTGCAGAATCAGCAGGTCACTGTGACCTATTGAAATTAAGTGCCAAACTGCTTAAAAAAAGGAAAATTCCAATAGCCACTTAGATCTTTCAGACAGAATCAAAATCCATCGAAAAATATGTATTGAATGTTCAGGCACACATATACAATAAATATCAAGACACAGTGGAGATCATAAGCCCTACTATCTAATGCAAAAAATCAACACAAGTTCAATCATCCAATCTGGACCTCACAAGATGCAGCAAATCATTCAATATCCATGGTAATACACAGCAAGTGATTCAAAATACAAGGCAATATCTGCACAATATTAAGTAAATATCAGTCCAAAATCAGACACAGTTTAGATCAAATCCTAACAGTGCCAGATATCAAAAATACATTCATACAATAGTTTCATATTACCGATGCAAATTCATCAAGTTTTCAAGATATAAAATCATCCAGTTTAATCAGCAAAGATACATATCCTACCAACAAAAACCAGCAAAAATCTATGATACCAAACCAAAAATGCAGTTTAGAACAAATCCAAACTGATTTCTAGTTAAAAGTCATGTGATTTAGGGCGGCAGTAATCTTGAAAAAGAATCTCCATGCAGACAAATTATTCTGGTACCAAATGAAATGCTGTAAACAGATGACTTATTCTGGTACCAAATGAAGTGATGTACGGTGTACAGACTTCAGGAAAAGTACTTTAGACATCTATATACATCTCAATATACAACATACTTTGAATATCCAAGGTTGACCGTCAGCATTGGCGTTCATTAATACAGATATACACTGGCAAGTAGGCAGGTATACAGTTGTCAAACCAAATCAGGTCGATTTCATAGCAAGAGCTCTTGTTGTCCATTGCAGCTGGTTATTGTGCTGGAACCTGGCGCCACACCACTTCCTGTCACTGATGACATCAGGGAGCAGTGCATATTCCTGATCTGTATAGCAATAATAATAACCCGATGTTTCCTATGAGTCCAATATTAGTCTTTCTGCCTATGTTGTGGGTAAATTCCAAATTGTCTGGGTAATGCCCAGATTGTTCCCATAATCAGTGATAATAGCATTGGTACCCTCGTTTTCAGTTTCTGGTTTATCCATCCACATATGCCAGCTGTTTCTGCGGCTCCATTGCTCTAAATTATCTACAGTCTTCTCCAAACCTCTTATCTTGTCCTAATATGCACAGAATATCTCGTTTGATTCTTTCACGTGTGAGCGACACAAGGCTGTGACTGACTTCCACTCTTCTGCTAGCTTGTCAATTCGCTGGGATTAGTTATCCACTGCCTTCTCTGCTGCTGTCTGAATGAATAACATCCATTATTTTGCCAAGAAAGGTCAACAACCCACGATTCTTCTAATACATCCAATAATTCTTTTATGTTTTCCTCAAGCATATCAACACTTGCTCTCAAGAAAGGGTGTTTCACCAGTCGGGGACTCCCAAGGTCTCTAAGCTGATTTGCCCATCATTGGCTGCACTTGAGAACTGATATGTGGGAGTGTAAGAGTTAATTTTTGCACCTTTTTTACCCCTTTGCTCTGAAATATACCAAGAATGGCGGTTTATTCAAAACTAAAGAAGGCCAAATATATTGATGCATGTACATAAACTCTCTTAAGATCTCCTGCTAGCAAAATGTCAGCAATGGCAGTGAGAACTGCTAATTCTAAACTGTCACGAAGGTCAGACAAAAACAAACTTTGGCACCAGGATGGCTATAAATTACCCCAGTAGAAAATAATTGTTGTGAATTCCTGTTGCTGTCCTGTCTGTATGTCTCTAACTTCTAAATATTGCCGTATCTTGACTGGTAATGCTCGGGCACTACCCTGCCACCCAGTGCCCAAGACCAATCGTGGCAGATGGTGGGGTGGTATTAAGGTAATTCAAGACTATCGTTATATTTGGAGCTGTGCAAGAACGTTTAAGTAAGCACAATAATATCGTGGGAGGGTGCAGCAGCAGTTCATATATCTTTTCCTCTATGGTCAGAAAGTCTACGTATGTTTACATAACAAATATTCAAATCAATTAACAATTGCGGGCCAGGATTTGGACGTATGTCCCTGAACTACAACAGTAGAATCGTAATAGCAGATGTTACATAATCCTGACAAATACTCAGGTAACTTACATGTATCTGTCGCACAAAAAATGTAATTTCTTGTCCATTTACATGGGTATAAATGATGTCTAAGAGAATTCCATACAAAAAATGGCCACCATTACGAATGCACATAGATATGTTAACAAATAAGGGCTAACAAACAGTAGATCTATATCGTCGTAACCACGTTCTTTAGTACCCAGACCCAGCAATCATCAAATTTTGTAATCAGACATATCAACTTGTTAAATAAGTGTGCTTATAAATTTGAAGTCTCCAATAAAAAGTATATATATGTGCTTGTCACGTACTCCTGCCAACAATTCACGTGCCAAGAAAAACAGTGCATAGGATATCCAACTCTGGTATGAATATGGGGGAAATACTTAGATAATGCCAACCGATTAAGGATCCTGCATAAAAGCGGCACTGTACACATAATATCAGACATATCTATACATATAGTAGCCCATCGGATCGTCTCTAATCAATATCAATATTATATTGGCTATAAGGGTGTGGGCCCTCTTCGCATGAATATACAAATTTTGACAGTTCATTTAACTTTATTCTTCCTGCAAACCAGCCAAATTCCTGTAGTGCTAGCTTCAGCATTAGTGAGATACTGTTTATGGCTGAGATGAACAGCCAAAAGCATAAATAGAATAATCGAAGTGAAAAAAGATACAAGTGAGTGGTAAATAACTTGATTCCTTATTCAGCAAGGAATTGTCAAGGGACAAAATTGGCCATCTTGGGATAGCCTAAAAACAACCATGTCGCGTGTCCATTGTGATTTACTAAAGTAGTCTCTGATAATCTGCCCTGAGTCAAAGCAGAGAAGGATAATACTTCTCTGGTCAAGGGACGTTCACTAATAAAGATAACGGTATGTTATGTGGACAGACCACAGAGCCCGTGAGATAATCCCATAATTACAAAGTACACCGATGAGGTAACGTGATTATAGATTTATTTAATTCAGTATGCAATATTAGCTTTCATTTTGAAAAAATGGCAACGTTTGTAGGCAGTACTGCAATAATTGTCTATGGCAGTCACAAACTATGTCTATGAACAGGCCTCGCTGTCTTTTACCAGTACTTGTTGGGCCAATTTGGTGGCAGACTTTACCTTCACTTTGACTTTTCCATTAAAGGTCCAAGTGTCAATTATCTTATTATAATTCTTGAGGCATCGGGCTTTATAGGCCGTCAAAGAACAATGTTTAGTCAGATGATCTGTCACAAGAAAAGCTGTCCCTTAAGCACTTTCTCTCTTTGAAAACCAATGCCATGGTTCTGTAGCTCACAAAGCATAGGATTCTGGCCATTGGCGGCTTCATGTATGCTGCAGTACCATCCCCTGGCCTTGTACTTGTCGCCTTGGCGCGACCGACGCAGTGTCTGTGCTGGATGTCTCTCAGCTGAAGGGCGACGCCTAATTTGTCCTTGCAGAATTTGAGTATTAACTCATCAGTGCCCTCCACACTCCTTTCTTCACCATCAGCCATATTGCTCCAAGGCATCATGGTCTCTTTTGAGCTCCTCGTGGTCTTCCTTTAGTTCCATTAATTCTTTACTTTTACCCTCTTTTAGTTCAAGTTCACATACCCTTTTCCCTAGCTTTTCCATTCTAGCAATTTTGTTTTTATTCCACGATATGCCAAGATTGCCTGGAATTCCTGTGGAGATTGGTGTGGTTGAGCTTCTGTGGCAGGCTGGATAGCCATTGTAAGAGATTAAATGAGCGATTGAATGAACTATTCTCTACACACTTGGTTGTTTGACTTTATTAACCTCCAAAAATGAAGAAATTCATACAAATGAAATATACATTATCCAGATAACAATTGTTTCATAAAAATACATGCATAGCATAATAAAATGCGGTCATATAATACACCCTATGTTACTACTGTCCGTGATCAGGCGGGTATGGACCAACGCATACTGTACCGGCGCAACAAGGTGTCGAGGTGTCCAGCCAAGCTACCCAAGAAGGTCCTCACGGGCGATGAACCAAGTAGAAGGATTTTGTCTAACCTTGTACCATCAGTTATATGAGCAGTGACAATATATTCAGACATCGTACAAGAGAGTAACTTTGGTTAAGGGGATTCCACCTTAAAAATCTTTGAAACGTTGACACTGTTTTTGTCGATATCACATTTGAGATTGTCGAAATGCCATGTGCCACAATATCTCACTAATTGTCCTGTGTGTCACACCAATTATGCCAATGTCGGGCTGACCGGACAGAGCCGACAGCTCCCTTCTTCTCTTTTTCTCCTTGTCGCTTTTACATTTATCTTCGTGAGGGTCACTCGCATCTTACCTATTTCCTTATTGTCGGCTAAAGCTTCCATATCAAAGGTATTGTCAGTACTAAGGACCTCTAAACACTTCTCAATAATCTTGGATAAATCCACCATATAAAAAGTCCAGTCTATCAAAATACTTTACATACCAGTTACAAGACAGTTCAGCAGGCACAAGTGGTGCTTTCTGTCTTTTTGTCTAGGTCTATGCGATATCCGAGAAGCACATGGATAAAGATTTTCAGTAAAAACTTGCATTTGCCGATTCCATGGAGAGCACAGTTGCAGACTCTGGTGTGAACTAAATTATGTCCATATCCAATGGGGTAATGTTGAAGTCCAGAATCACAGCAAATTGCAGATTTTGTAGAGACCTCGCGGGCGAGTTTCTACACCATGTTTTCTGAAACTATGATTATCATTAAATTGACTTGGTGCTGTTTTACAGACTTGATTGAATCCCAAAGACAATAATGTTAATAAATGACAGGCAGAATAATAAACAACACAATTCAACCCGCTCTTATTTTGCGCATCACATCACGGCATCTCTCTCTCTCTCTCTCTCTCTCTCTCTCTCTCTCTCTCTCTCTCTCTCTCTCTCTCTCTCTCTCTCTCTCGTATAAATAATAAGCATCGAAATTAGCTGACTGACAAGTTGAACTACGTCTGATTATACATGAAAAAAATTTAAAACTGTTACAGGAAAACAGCTATACTTACAGTTGCCTCTAGGAATTTCAACACGATTCCACTCTGTCTCTTTCTCTTTCTCTTTCTCTCTCTCTCTCTCTCTCTCTCTCTCTCTCTCTCTCTCTCTCTCTCTCTCTCTGTCTCTCTCTCTCTCTCTCTCTCTCTCTCTCTCTTTTCATAAAACCTAATTCTTTCTCTGATAAAGGTAGTAGAATTTTACAATAATTAGGACTGTTTTACATTTTGACCTTTTGAACTTTATAGAACCACGAGTTAGATATATATAATGCTTGGCTGACTTACAGATGACTTACAATGGCATACTACTTTTTCGGAATTCTAAATTATTACCCTAATAATTGACTTATTAGATGGCTTGTGGGATTATATGCTTTCTTGAACATTTAAATTTCCTTTCAAAAACACTTCTGGAAACCAACTTAAAATGTGACTGCTATCCTTACAAATTTTGGCTATTGTAATGCGTTTTGTGACTACGTTTTAATAGTTTGAGGCCTAATGTCACTTGCTTCTGGCTGATGTTTAACATTTGAACCAATGTACGTACTATATTTGCAAATTCAAACACTTTTCTTTTTGAAATACTCTTAGTTTATCTCCTTTAAAACAACATCATGTCTTTAACTACATGCCTAAAACACATCGAATTATATAATCATGTTGTTTGGATTCTTGTTGATGGTCATTTTAGGCCTAGGGGGCTTTTCCCTATGGATTGATGTTGGTGCTAGTGTCACTTTGTGGACTTATATGGATGATAATCATTATTTGCAAATTCAAACACTTTTCTTTTTGAAATACTCTTAGTTTATCTCCTTTAAAACAACATCATGTCTTTAACTACATGCCTAAAACACATCGAATTATATAATCATGTTGTTTGGATTCTTGTTGATGGTCATTTTAAGCCTAGGGGCTTTTCCCTATGGATTGATGTTGGTGCTAGTGTCACTTTGTGGACTTATATGGATGATGATCATTATTGAGATTGTGGTTGCAAGTAGTACCTTTTAAAATACTGAATTTTATTGACATTTTGAACAAATTAAGAACCTCCGCTTACAAATTCTCTGATGTGCTGCAAATTTCCGTCCATTTTCATAAATTGTATGGTCCTGTATGCGCATGAATGATGCACCTGTTCAAGCCAATTTACTGAAATAGGCCTATAATTTCAAACAAAACTTTTTGCATTCTGTCATGTTAAACTAGATATGGCTTTTTCGACCCTATGGACCTTTACACTTACGTTTTGATCTCTTTTGGGTAAATACGAACTATACATTTACGTGTTTCAGCTATACATACCAAGGAACATTGCCTTTGGTGGGAATTGACTTGGATTTGTTTCATTAGGACTACGGTTTGGATATGGTAATGACACTGTCTAATTTCATGGAACATAAGGATAAAGGCATTTTCTATAAAGCCGCAATTTTCTGGCACAATTGAACTCACGGCAGCTATTCGGCCTAAACACCACCTGCCATACACACGGAAGTTCGGAGACATCCCAAAGCCCACAAGCATCGTATAAGAGAAACATGGCAATTTAAGACAAGCCCATATGAAAGTCGCCACATAAATCCTTCACGCACCTGCTTCCAGACAATCATTTTACCAAGAAAAATATTGCAGGCTTCCGGCAAAATAGCTTAACCCATGCATTGCGATAACTGTGCTTCGAACAGCAACGTTAGTCGCTGTGAGTTCCTCTGAGACAAATTTGAACTTGTGCGTTAAATCAGGGACCTGCTCTTAATAGCAGGTCCCTGGTTGAAATAACGGTCACAATGGCCACACACGAAGGCATATACAGAATCAGATACATGGATATACACATAATATATAGCTTGTTAAATTGTGTGGATACTGCTTTATGAAACAACAGAAACCAACACGTGCTATAAAAATGCCCTATAAATGTCGTAGAGTTTGCAGTTTCAGTGATGTTAACTGTTAAATGCAAACGAGTCAAATGTACTGTAAGAGGATCATGTATTCTTCAGCCTCTATCTGTGCATGGATATGGTTCTGGGCGCAAGTACCTGGTCGCCTGAGATGGCGCCTGATCGTATATAACTTTGCTTGGGAGTGTCTTTCTTTGTTAAGTTGCACGTTAAATTAATCGTAAGAGGACAGTGACCGTTGTTTAAATCGCGCACGTTTTTTTACACTTTTCTGTTTCTCCTAAAATTCTTATTTTCGAAAATGTTTGGCCGGAGTTTGACATGCGTCTTCTCTGTTACAGACATACGAGTGCACTACATTGTATTCATGTGTACTTGTGTATCACCAGTAATCAACGAATGAAAGTGAATGGATGATATTCATACAATGAAGGGTTACAAAGGTTGTTGAGAAAGTTCTTACGCAGAAAAAGCCGGAGTATCGTTTCAGGCTTAAGTTTCGAATTATTCCTTCACTAGACAAGGACAAAAACAGAAGGTTCTAGCCCTGTCTAAAAGAGGGCACTAGATTCACCGAAAGGCTAGGGTTGTGTATTCCCACTACTTTGCACTGTAATTTGCAACTTAATAACTTGAAAACTACTACACAGAGACACCAAATTTTGCACAGTACATCTTACTGTGTAACTAAATACCTCACAGAAATCACATAACCATAGCTACTAAAGTGCCCAGTTTCTTAATAATAATGATAGTAATAATAATAATAATTATTATTATTATTATTATTATTATTATTATTATTATTATTATTATTATTATTATTATTATTATTATTATTATTATTGTTAAAAACAAAACAGATAATACTAATCTTCAGAGAAAAACAAAACAAAGAACAAAAAACGACAGTTCATAAGTCAATTACAGGGTCAGTTGGTACAAATTTGATTGCAGAAATTCCCATCCCGAATCTGACACACGTCTCAAATCATATTGGCAGTTGAGGTCAAACAATTGGCTCCTGGCGAAAGTTATGCAACATGAATAGTAATTCTGGCAATACACAGGAATGATAATTCTGTTTTGATATTCCACACTTAGACTAAATATAATTTAGTGAGTTAGATACCGACGAACGACTGCCTCAGATTACCAGTTTAGGTAAGGAGCATACTATTGTGTTTCCGATATGGTATTGGCTGTAGAAATATTTCAGAAAACCGATGTGGAGTTGTACTTCCATATTGGTATTATGATCGCCACATATAAGATGAGGAAAACGGGGCGGTAGTTTCTATTATATTTGTGTCTTTTTGTCCAGAACCGCTTCTTGGTAGTTGTTACCCTATCCCGCGTTCCGAACCCTCTACACTCCATAAGCTAACCTGTCACTGTCTGACCTATATAAATATGGAAATACTATTGTACATAATACTATTGCTCACGTTCCTTTGTAGAATTTTGACATAGGCGGCATTAAACCAAAATAAATTTGAACAGAGACATGAGTGCATAAACTTCACTATTCAAAATCCTTATACAATTAAGAACATTTTCTTCAGCAACATGCTTACCGATTATACTGCCTAAACGTTTGCAAGAATTGAGCTGTTCTACAATTTTCTCCATCGAATTGAATAGAATATTGGCGTCAGGTGTTATCAGCATCTCAAAATACTAATTTTTGACTTATCAGGATTAAAACCTATCTTATGTTCCTCAGAAAATGGTGTGCAGGGGCCGCATTCAGGAAGAGTTTAATGTGATCCTGAATTTAATCCCAAAATGAAAGTCTACGATTGTGCCTTTGGGCCTTGAACTATTGATTGTGTCTTTGGGCCTTGAACGATTAATTGTGCCTTTGGGCCTTGAAGTATTAAATGGTTGGCCTAATATTTGATCGAAACTTGCAGAATTAATTAATCTATGTTCTCCGCTCTGAAAAGAATTTAGGAATTAAAGTGTCCATTTTATTAAATCAATCTTGCTTTAAACTTTTTTTTAAATTCTGGATTAAATAATAAATGCTGGATCAAACTTGGCCGATTTGATAAAATGAGCCTCTAAATCATTAAGTTCATATGGTAGCCAAGAGCATATGTTGGCTTATCTTGGAGGTTTTGATCGATTATTGAACCAAGGATTAAGTAAGTTAGGGCGCAAACCACATTGATTTTAATTGTGGGATAAATGTTAGGATCAGATCGAATCCTTTGTGAATACGGCCACAGATGCTAAGTAATTTAAACATGGATGTATTACAAGGGGCAAGTAAAGCGACATCATCAGCACATGCAACAGCTCCGGCAGAGACATTTCCACTCTGACAACCAAAACCTGAATCTTTCAATCTGGTGAGAAAATTCACCAGACTCAAAAGAGTATAGAGGAAAGCACTCCACCGTATTTTACACCATTGGAGCAACTGAAGGATATGGATTCTGTATTTCCCCATTTGACCTTGACATTTTGATTAGCGTACATATTCAATAACACCCTGCTCATAATGGGATTGAGTCATCTGTGTATCAAGGGAGAAATAGTTTGACATATTCAACTCTGCCAAAACGTTTACAAGCGTCGAGGAGTACTAGAGTATTCGGCCCATGCTTCAAGTAATAGTTGAATACACGGATACCACAAAAGTACAGAGTTGTGGAACTGGCTGACTTGGAGCCAATCTGCAAATTAGGCAAAGAAAGAATACTGCGATTATCATTTAACATTACTTAGTCTACCACCTCTCCGATTACGCTCAAAAGTGCAGTGCCTCAATAATTTTTCAGACTCATTAAAACTTTTTCTTTTGTTTTTGTCAGGAACAGGGCTCACTGATATATTTAATAGGCTGCTCATAACATTGCCGTGAGTGATCATAGCGGTGAAAAGTGACGACATTTTAACATGCAAATTGTAACTTGCATGAATTATATGGTCGGAGTAGTATCTGGTGTCACGGTCATGCGTTCCACGTTTTAACGCCTTCACTGCAAATTGTACCTTTTCTATAGATACGGCCTATCAATAATTCAGTCACTGATACTCTACCATTTATATATGCTGCTTGTTCTGAATGAAATATTCCCAAAATTGTGGAATTGAAATTGAAGAATGTCACGAAAATAAAATTTAAGAATTTACATTTTCCACGAAGCACTCATTGTAACGAGACGTAAATCGTGAATGCGTGCATTTGAAACATACTTCTGGCAAATTTTGCCATTATGAAAAAAGAAAGATTAGAATATAACGACTAGAAACGTACTTTTAGATTTGTGGATAAATGTGCTATTCCTATAAATTATTTTATAGTGTTACTTTGTGTGGCTAGGGCTTGGTTGTTGATTCAGGCAGCTATTGGCCACTTTTTAAGGACGTAACGTGGAACAAGTGCGATCATTATATTATTGGCGAAAGTGCTTTTTTCCTGTGTGCGGTTGTTCTCTTATTCTTGAGACCAACAGGCTGAAACGTCATTAGAAAATAAAATAAAATAAAACCCCGTATTCTAAATTGACGTCTGGGGAAAAAGACGACGCATAAAATGCACTGCCCCCCCCCCCCCTTCAATTCCTGCCCAACTTCACAACACAAGACGTTACTTTACTTTTAAGCACACTGTTTTCTATTGAAATGATAATAAAGTATAAGCATTAAAACATTCGACTATTTGGCTTACATTGGCACAAATTGTATGCCTCCAACACAAAGAGAGCAGTTTAAAAGTCTTGTTTTTCACGTTTATGTACGATAATAGCTGCTGAACGGAAACAAGGGGAATTTGCAGTCAACATTGACCAGTGCTATAGAGCGAAACTAATATAATTAGTATAAAAGCACTTTAATGTATTATTGCACTAGTATATTAAGGTATCACTTTAGAATATACACCAAATATGCGTTAGGCTGACGGTAACATTTTGTAAAATTAGGCTGATCCTCACCTATTTTACAAGATCATTAATCACCTGAGTGAGTGAACCTAAATCCAACACGTTGAGATGGAATATGACTATAAATATATCAAATGCAGCCCAAATCCGTGTAAGACGCGAAGTTTCCTGTTGTATACTATGAATGTCTCCGACCAACTTCTTTAAGATCCTTGGAGGGACTGTATTTAAAAAATGACGTTAGATTCATTATTGTTATTATGGATTTAGATGGAACCATAAAAATCAAACTAAATATGCGTTAAGCCAGTGGTCAATATTTGCAATATTATGATCTTATTATCTTGACCGGTTTTAAGGTCATTAAGCATTTGAATAAAGGACAATAAATCGAACATGGTGAAAAAGAATAAGACCAATAATACTAAATTTACTCCAAATGCATCACAAGGAGAGGTTTATATTGCACAAAATGGATGACTTGGAACGACTTTGCAAAAGGTCACAGGTGGAGTGCATTCCCAGAAATGATTTTTATGTTCATCCTACCACATGCAAGCAGACTTTTTGAACAATGCTCAAACTCATGAGTGAAGTTGTTAGTTTCCACTCCGATCAGAGGAAGGTAGAGCCAGGACACCGCAGCTCTCTGAGATAAAGATTAACACATAGCAATTGCTTTGTAAGTCTCATATTTGTCATAATATTTAAGTATAGCAACGGTGATAAAGTCTATATGTTTGCAATTCAGCTATACCCATGAACCCTTCACTTTTCCCCCGTGTTAGTATCTTTCACTTTTTCAGTGGCGGTAAATCTGATGAGTTGGCATACGTCAGGCGACTAATTGTACCACCAAATGACAGGCGACTAATTATAATGGCATACCGAGCGCAGCAGACGTTAAATGTACGGAGGTAGTTGACGAATTCATAAAATTGGGCACATCAGTATGTAGAAGTATACCAGACATTAGGGAGCCCAGCTGAATTTGCGGGACTTTGATTCTTCTACTGTGCCATTGAACGCCGGTCGCTAGCCACTCAAAGCCAATGGGAGCTCAGTGACAGGCCCAAGTTTATGATTGTGAGACTATTAATCAAATCGGGTTTCATCCGAAAAAAATGAGTAGAAATGCTTCGTATTTGAGGTCTTATCCATTAAAATGTTTGATCAGGAATGTGCTTTTTTATTGGAACGAGAGCTACGGTCAATTGATGACCGTGTGTGTTGACAGTGTCTGTCAATGAAACTTATTATACTCGGTACGTAGGATAAACAGTAATACGAAGCTGTAAGGATGTTGAGCTTGGTGAAAAACAGTGTCAGCCTTGCAGTACGGACCGAATTAATCGACAGGGTGCTCAAAATGACACGTGCTTTCTGATTTGAATATAATTTGTAAAAAGATCGAGGACCCCTTCTGATGCGTTGTTGTTCTTGGGAAATCGGATCTAAGTCCAATGTTTTCATAATATTAATCGGGTAGCTTTTGCGGAGATGGAGTAATAAACTTCAGAATAGAAACACCATCACCATTGAATATCGTTTATCAAGAGAAATTGGAAATACAGAAGATTTATCAATTCTCCCTTAATAATGAGGCTGGAACAAAACCTTCTCTAAAAAAAGGAAAATTATGCAAAAGGTGAAGCGGTGTAATTTATTTCCTCACAACTTGCCTTTCTCTTATTGCACATCCCTGATTAATAAGAATCCTTATACACCCAGTTGCCCATTCTTCCCACCACTAACAGTCTAATACGTTTCCTACTGGGCAAGCATAAAATACATTTAATTAAGATGCGGTTCTGGCACAATGACTCTTAAGAAAATAAGTAATCATATTAGTTATAGCATGGTGAGGACAATTTTGATGAAAAGTGACATTTGTCTGAATGTTTCCCTGTAGTCCTGTGCCACACAATTAATTTATCAACTGGTCAGGCTTTACTCATTCACGCTGTGAAAAGCAAAAAGAGGGAACTAACATAAAAAAATCGGTAAAAGAGTCCCAGTGTTAGTATTTTTTTCCACGAAATGATTAGTTATTGCTTCCCAAGTATGCTAAGTTGCCTGTTACCTTCAGATATTCCACCTCTGGTGCATACGTGTAGCTACGTCTGTTGGGCAGGCCATGGTAACCATGTCCCTGACAAAGAAGAAAAAGATCAAGAATCATCATTGATCGTATTTTCTTCTACAAACTTGAGGTGACATTCAAATGTAATTTCAAGTCGGATTCCAAGATGTGTAGGGCATGTCCAAAGACGTCACACACGGCCTGGCCCTGTTGCCCAATGGCATTAACATGTTCCAATCAATTCCGTTTCGGAACCAAAATGTGTCCCATGATTCCGTTAAGTGCTAGTTTGGAAACTGAACCAAGCGCCTATTCGGCCGAGAACCTACTGCAACATGGTTCAGCAAATATAAGTATAAAACAAATTCTTCAATACTTCTGTAATTATATATCGAGGTAGGCAGTGGTAATAACCGTCAGTGAGAGGACAGAGCGTAGTTCATGAATTCTTGGTTTTGGATGAAATGAGGGTGTTGCAAGACATTTACTTTGGCTTTTCAAGAAAACTAGAGTAGACATGGTATAACATCTCTGTGCAGCCGTCCAGTCGCATCTTCATATTTGCTTTGTAAAAATTATCAGTTTCTGTAGTATCATGTACATAAACATGATACACTGAACTTATGATGTGGGCTTTTCCCTTTCTTTCTTTTTTCTTTCTTTCTCTCTTTGTTTCTTTATTTCCTGCTTTCTCCCCCTCTCTCACCAAATGCTCCCCCACTGCACTGTGCATGTAGATATGAAAAATTTATTAAAAAGTATTGGACACGGTAAACTATACATGCCAAAATAAAATGTTTAAGTTATTAATCATGGTGCATGGTGGTATCCTTGAAATCAGCAAAAATAAGTTTTGATGCTTTGCAACCAGGATGTGCTCCTCTTCCAATTGGTCCAAACATGCAGATCATACTAGGATCAGACCTAAAATTCGTCCCTACTATTCATCTATGATTGCAGGTTGCACATTTCACATGTATTCAGACTCACAACTTGGCAGTCCAGACTCAACAGCAAGTTATTTGCTCTAGCCACTGCTTTTCGTTACCCCCGACAGCAACACATGGCTATTAACATCTGGATATCGTAAAATCTTTCCCAATAGGAGTTTGCCTTCAACTTTCTGGAGTTCCACATTGTCAATCAGAAGGGCACTAAATCCAAAGTGACATGGAAAAAAGTAGCCATCCATTTCTCAGCATCTTCCAACGTTCCTGTACAACAATGACAATGAATGCGGTGATAATTGCCAAGATTTGCAACAATGGCAAACACTGCTCCTGTGCTCCTTCTCCTCTACAACGAATGACCACTGGTACACTTTTTCCTGTTGACCAATGGCAAAATTGCCTCAAGGACCTGTTGTTGGCTTGCCTGTTATACAAAATCGGTACCTATATGGAAAACAGGAACAGGTCTATTCTTCTGGATACAATTCTTCTTGGTCGTAAGGTAAAGTATCATCCAAGTCGAGCCACTGATGCCTCGTTCTCCTTAACCATATAGGGATATGCCAGTCTTCAAATGAAAAATACGATAAATTCATGTCGACCTGTATGGGATTCGAACCCACTACCTTCGGCACACTCGCCTAGCCAAATGTAAAGTCCAACACGCTGACCTCTAGGCCATCGGGACAATTCTTAGCTGGTCATAGTTAACAACTATTTCTCCTTTCTGGCCTTTAATTCTATATAATGCTGGTGACAGAACTTCTGTCCATACTGGCTGCTTTTTTTTTATTTTGACTTACCTTGGAAGCTGACCTCACCTGATACACTAAATCCCCGTTGTTGAATGTTCTTTTAAAGAGTTTCAGGTCATAATCCCTTTTTGTCTGGCCTGTGCACCTTGTGGATTTTTCAAAGTTTCCTTTGTAAATGTACCACTTAGTTGTTGTCACTTTTCAACTGTTAACTTGGACTTCACCTCACTAATATTCCATAATATCCTCAAATCCTCTGCAGTGGCCTCAACAATTAAAATGATTGGCATTTGAAAAAAAAACTATGTTTCCTATGCAAGTTCTCAAAATAGTGTAAGAGATCATCCGTCACAATTGAAAAATTGAAACATACATACAAGTCAATTGCAACAGAAATCCCTCACAATTAAAAATAACTGGTTGCATTCCAATAAATGCATATGTGAATAATCAACATATTCTTAAACATCAACAAAGGAGGACACAAAGACTCAATGTATAATCTGATGTGTTGAACTGTTTGCCAAATGCTGAATTCAAACTCTAGTATTAGTTGCAATTTGAACAACACTCAATACACACTACAAAATGTAATAAAATGTTTAACAATACAATTTGTCCTAAAACAGCAATCAAAATGAGTGAAAGAGAAATGATTTCTTTCTTTTTGTGCAACTATTCTACTTCAAAGTGGTTAAGAAAAAAATGATCAACAGCTCGTACTTGGCTTGTTCTACAAATCAAGATGTAAACAAGTACATCTTTTGATAGAAAGTGAAATAATTTGAACTACAAAACATAAAATGTGCTCTCCATAAAAAAGCAAATGGTCAGGTCAGCATGACATGTGGTGCACCTACAGTTGTGTCTAGCACATTTCTATAGTGACGCTTATTTGTATACCATATGACGTTATACCGTGGGAAATTTGACCATTTTTTCTCTCTGTCTGTACTGCTTGCAATTATCAACAATGACAAATCAAAATCGTCATCAAGAATTTATTCTTACCAGCACTATGAAGCCATAACCAGAACACTCACAGTACAAAGATCTGTACTGAAGGTAACGAAAGTATGATCCTGGTCACGACAATCTTCCCTGTCTGAAATCCTCAGCGTGTCTGTCACACCAGAATGGCTATCAACGTAATCTCTGTACTTAATCAGAAAACCGGCAAAATTATTCCTTTGGGCCATTTATTGAAACTCCTGACACTAATGTTGTGTTTGCATGAGTGTAGATCTGTCATGTACCTTGTTTCAGGAGAACTTGGGCACTGGCAGAAGACCTCAGGCACGCCAATCAGGATTACGCGTCTGTCACTTGCCACTGGTCTTGAAATCTCCTCTTGGACCTTGGCTGATGGCTGGAACGAGGCCCATGCATGCAACCAAGGTTTTGGTAATAGAGGCAGAATAAATTGATCAGCACAGCAGCAACACTGCAAAAGGAAAAGGGTTTAAAATCGTCTGGGACGAAGCCATATGCTTCAGTCGTCATTGTCGCTCCTGGTGGGGGCTAGTGATGTGCAGTCAGTTGTTTGAAGTTGGTTGCACCTCAGTGCAACAGTGCATTTTGGGGTTTCACGGTTGCCCATTGAGATTTTCAACTAGCTATCAAAATGCAAATATACCCTACGTTCAAGACGCAGATAAAACCTGAATTTAAAAACAGCTCATGTTTATGACAGTTTACATCCCTACCAATTATGTCAACAGTGCGCACAAACACGAAAACGCTCTGTTTTTAGATTTGTTTTGTTCGGAACCATTACCCTTTTGGAAGTGCATGTATCCCCGCCCCTACGTCAGACCGATCAGCAAATCTTGCTCACTTACCGGCTCCACAGTGTCCCAGGGCAAGTGTTTTAAAAGTATGGAACTATTGATGTTTGATTGTGGAGAATAATGGAGAAGCTTCATTCTCAAACTAGTTAAATTCAATTGTCTAATGCCAATCTATGCTGATCATGACTGCACATAATTGTGACCGATTATATACATGTTAAGATGCAGTATATGTGCATGGTATTTTGTGCAACATTAATATATTATGTATTTTTTCTCTGCTAAAGATATGAACTTCAGTAGCAAATATAATGCATGATTAAGAACTTTGCGTAACACGGCCATGAAAGACAAGATTACTGTCCAGTGCAGAGTAAGACAAAGTTGATATAAAGCCAGGAGAAAACAAAAAGAAATAATCATGAAGTGTATCCAGTATTGAGGATCATACGATTTAAATGGTCTGCCGCAAGCACATGGGACATCAGTGACATGTAACATGTCTCGGCTAAGGGATCACTGCCGACAGACCTTGGATTTGCACACACACACACCCTCCAAAACATACATAATGTAAAACAAATAGGAATACTCCATTCAAACATTCTCAACTCCCGGTGATACCGATTTAAAGAATGTATATAATATGAGAAATAATTGGGCTGTATGTGCCTGGCTGACACAATATCCCTTGATGTCTTCACCAGCTGATGAAATAACCCCCCCCCCCACACACACACACACACACACACCACTACCACCATCACCATCACCATGAATCGTTGGTTTGAGTGGGATAAATCTAAAAATTGGGGGACAGTGTGCCGTCGTTCCCTGTTTGTAAATTAACAATTTACCACTTACTACCTTATTTTTTTAATCTTTGCGGAATAAACTGCCAGAGCCTGAATTTTGTGAGCATGACATCTTTACTCCAAGATCAAATATAACATTTTATCTTCCGGCGTTCGATCAGAACCGACAATTTCAGGCTGCTGACATGTTTTGGTGTCATACCAATACTTCTAAATTTCTTCTCTGCACCGTCATTTAATTCACATACAAATGCCCGTTAAAGCGATGTAAATATTCAACAGATCCTGCGCTTCGAGGACACCTTCAGGGCTCAGGTCTGCGTATAAACTGCGTCCCCAGGGGCAAACATACGGTTCTTATAATGGGCACAACACACCATCAAACTAACCGAGTCTCCACGAGAAATCGATACTGCTTGGTTTTTATTCACCTGAACCCATGGGCGGCTTGGTAATTTATTGCCAATTGCCGTGACAGCCCTTTTTTCCAAATGCCGACGGAGAAGAATTGCAACGTGCATTTCATACTACCCTCGCTCAAAAATGATGGACAATTTTTCTCATTATCCGTACTATGATTCGATAAAACAGTAAAAGAATGATCAACCGAGCCACGATGAGATACGTATAAATATATTGCCGCAAATCAATTTGCGGAATCCCAACGGTTTCTTTTGAATAATCTTCTTTATTTAATTTCTCAAAAAAAAAAAAAAAAAACGCTGATAGCAAAAACAAATAGAAATCGCCTTTTACCATCGGTTTCAAACACCGTCTGTTCCCTGCAAAATGTGTTAGATGTTTGAATGTTTCAGATAATTGTTGCAATTAACAAATGACATTTCACTGGTTAGCTTGTGCTGTTTATGGATGTGTCATGTGTCTGCGTGTCGGTCTGGTGAGGTTTCACTGTAAATCCAAAGTTGGGGTTTATTTTACGTCTCTAATCCTTATAATTGTTTGATTATGCACATGTCTGCCTCCATTTGGTATACAATTTAACGAAATTGTGCGGGTTTTCTTTGGCAAATTGCATATTATACCCAACAAGCTCTCTTATTGCGTGTGCAAAATTTATAAGGCTTCACTTTGTGACAAGATTAAGAAAAAAATCAACCCCACCTCGTCATGTTATAATACCATGTCACCAGGTTCCTGGAGCTAATAGGCAAGGGCAAGAACAGAAGGTTCAAATATAGCCTAAAAGAGGGCACTGCAGTCAGTGGAGGGCTATTGTTGTGTATTCCCATTAATTTATATTGTAATTTGCAACTTAATAACTTGAATACTACTGCACATAGAAACATCAAATTTCAGACAGTAAATTTAGATGCATAACTAAATACCTCACAACAATTATGTAACCACAGCTGCATAAGTGACTAGTTTGTTCAAGGTTACTTTATCATATAAACTAATAGGAATACACTGCTCTAGCCCTTCAACTCTAATTCTGACCTTCCCTATTGTGGTGTCATGCACCTGGCAGCCACCATAAAGAAAAAAAAAAACCTCTCGGAAATTACACTGATGGATATTCGTGCTTTGAAACTGACGCCGAATGATATTTCTCGTTACGGTAAAACGTTTTGGCGGGAAAATGCAAAGATTCCATCGACTAGAATACATTTATGAAACTGGTAGGGTCAGGAAATAAAGTATGCGAGTCTTCATTGAATGGCTGTTTCCTTGCAAAACTGATAATGATTTAATATGTTGTCCTTTTTCTTTGTGTTCGACGATCCTGAGTATTAAAATAGCTGAATGTGAGATTTACTGAAGAAATGATATATTAAATAAATGATATATTGAAGCTTTTCAGCACTGCTTGTTGACCCCATGCGTATTTGTCACGTGACCATGATTCGACAAAATTCAATGACAAACATGAGGTCCGCATCGATGGATAAAGCGTAAACCATTTCATGAAACCAGTGCGTGCACCGTTCAATAGAACCCTGCAATTCAGTTAACGGATCTTACCGCAGGAACGTCGTATAGTGGCATTGCCATTATATAAAATCTCAAGAAATCTAATGTAAGGGAATTGTAAAGAAGTTAGATTTATTGCATCATTTAGCAAATATAATGGACAAAGGTACTCTTTTCTCGTTATATGGGGCGATTAGTTCACGTTGGAAGCATACGTAACGTATGAATCAATTGCTTTATGAGCAAATTCTTACGTTCATACATTGACATATCCTAATGCCGTTTCTGCAAATTCTAGCCCACTTCAAAAGTTCAGATTATTTATGTTTTGGGAAAAATCGTAAAATGTTACAAAATTACATAATTTAATAAAAAAAACTGTTATTTCTACTTGACTTGAGAAACAGAACAGTTCGAATACAAGTATATTAATTCATGGGGAAAAGTGGAAGTGCCATTTGAAAGGTAAACTTCCTTCAGCAACATTTTGGACCTCAACCAGAGACTATAGGTATTCACCTTGTCCTTCGATGCGTCCATCCGTGCTTGTTCTCGGTGAAGTTTGTCCAAGCCTTTTTTTGCTATGCCGCAACACCCACTCCTACCAAATTAATTTGTGGATACTTCACAGAATATGTCTCGTGCAGCAAAATAATATCACTGTGACCTCAACCTTGGATATCGTCATATAAAATGCATATACAGGCCATATTTTCGTGCCGTAATATGTAGAGCTTCCAAACTTGGTGTGTTGATACTTCTTTAGGATACGTGTGTGTCAAACAATAAATATTACGACCTTGCCACCATGACCTTTGACCCACATCACCTTAGCTGGCCATCTTCCAGACGTCAAATTACATTATTTTCCAGTGAGTCCATGCACCTTTGCGTTGTAAGATTACACCCATATCTCGTAAAATCCAAGACTCAACTTGAATATGGAAATTTGATATGTTTTTCTCCAGCAATGCGTCTCTCAATTTTTTGGGACACGCATCTCTCCCAAAGTCTAATTTCAAAGATTGAAGATTGACGAGTCATCAGCAAAAAATACACGATCTATTAAAATCAGTATTAACTACCAGATTCATGTTTATTTTCCGCTTAAACTATTATATTCTCAACTTAGAGGAAAGAAAAGTCTGCGTGCTCTGAATACACTTAAAGGTACTTAATTCATATTCTTTGTTAATGAACCTTCATGTAGTATCTGGTTAGAAGAGTGCAGATACACCTCTCCTCGTTGGGCTTTGGGCGCAACGCACTTGAAGCGCACCATAGAAAGCTTTCCACTAGTTCAAAATTTGACACTGAAAGAGTTAAACTTTGACCGGATTTTTTTCTCTCAACGCTGGCAATTTTTAAGATTTTTTTCGATTTAACCTATTTATTGCAGGATTAAAGAGCATACCCACAGCTATAGCTGGCGTCAAGGAGTCCAAATCACACAGGAAACAGCTATATAACACTGTTTACTAAGAAATTACTGGTTTTAAATTCAGAATGCTGGTATTCGAACGAAAAGAAAACACCCGAGCCTGTCAGGAAAACGAACAAGTATGAAGAAGGTTAGGAAGCTAAACTAGACTCCGCCATCTGGCCATGTGGCGCCCCCAAGGAGATGGTCCGGATACTATTTTCGTGGCTTATGACCAGCATTTAACAGCGTGCTGTTAAATACCAGTAAATTAAAGATTCCACACTTGGCCTGCTGATCATTGATGAACATGCCTTTTTACAAATAATATGTATTTTTTATTTTTAGGACCATGACCTTTCTTGTTACAATTGAACCCAAAATTATTCCTTTTTCTGCTTTATTTTTTGCAGGTGCGGTCTTTGATGCCAACCCCGGAGAGATGGCCAGTGCCCTGAAATGGCAGATTCATCAACACAACTCCAATAAAGCCACCAGCTTCAATCTACGTGAAAACATACAACCGATGCCTGGAAGAGCAGATGGCTTCTCTATTAGCACTGCCAGTATGTACGACCCCATTTCCCCCCCCTAAGTGTTGAATGTCGTTTTTTTTTGTTTTTTGGTTTTTTTTTTTTTTTTTTTTTTTTTTTTGTTTTTTTTTTTTTTTTTTGTGTGTGGTATGGTGGGGAGGGGTGGGTTGTCTTTTTGTCTTCATTTTGAATTTTAACAAAATGTGTTTGTAAAGCTTCCATAGATGATGTTTACGAATGAAATATTAACAGTTTTAAAAGCTAATTGGGCTTTAGAAAGCACCGGAGAAAGATATTGACTCCGTCGTATTGAACATTTGTCTAAACCAAGTGGCACTTATGCGTGTCAGAGAAATATATCTACCTGACGTATTGGCCAGTCTCACTTAACTCGTCCTACAATATAAAGAGTTCAGACGCTGACTGTGCTGCATCAGGACCAGAATTATGTCCGGTTCGCCATTGTGAAATGAAAAGAAAATTCCAATTACCGGTGCGGAAACTGAGAAGGAATAAATTTCCATGAAGTGCATGTTGCTTGTGCCCATATACGTTCTCATCTAAACTGAATGAGATCTTGCTTCTTAAGCTTGTGCCCAATGGTAACCAAGCAACATTTAAAGTAGACGTATAAGTTTACTGCTTATCAGTTCATGAGTAAGGATCCAGTACAATAAGCATACAAGTGTCATATTCGCTTAATAATTATGTTTGCACTTCAGTTTTACCAAATCTCGAAATATGTACACAGAGGAGATGCCGGTACTTTCCTTTGTTGCAAATAATGACCATTTGGAGACGTTATATCATGTCAGAGTGGAGCTTAATCATGATATAGTGGCATTGGCATTCCACCTGTGTTTTGGTTTGATGAGGATGTGTCTAATTAAAGAATTGCATGCAATACGAAGTATTTGTAATAAATAGGTACGTCTATTGCCACCTAAGCTGCAGCAAGACATTTAACTGGGATGGGGGCAGATTAATTAGATTAGAAAGGCACTCCCACTGTAGAAATATTCTAATTTTAAAATCATTTGATAACGTTGTGTATTTTTGGAGACATATTAGGGGCGGAACGGTCAATCATGGAGGAGGGGTACACAAATGCACCTGTAAAAAAGGTCTAATCACATGACCCACCCCCCTTTTCGTGGTGCTAACTTGCTGCTATCGGTATAAACTTGAATTAGAATGCACAGGAAGTTGTGGTTTTACGTTTTTAAATAGGATAAATAAGCCAGCAAATGTCGCTATTTTAACATGTAAATGCACTAGGCCTGGGTTACTGATCCAAGACCTGTATGAAATTCTAGATCGAATTTGGTATGTGTGGCGCCACCTACAGTATTCCGCATATATTGGTCAAAATGTTAATATCTTTTGAGCAATGAAGCATCTTTAATGCTAGATGTTCATCAAATTAAATGGGATTGTGGAGGGGTCAAAATCTCAGTTGCCTATGATACTAGTACGCCAACCATAAGTTGAAGGCCATTTTTAGCAAAATTTGGTGAAAGATGTAAAATTCCTTATTTTAAAAAATATGAATTAAACAGGCCAAACATATATGATATATAGATCATGCCCAATGCTAATATGTTATATAATACCAGTGGCTTTGACTTATTTTTGTTTGCTTGCCAGTTCTGTAACGTTGAAAGAAGTGATATTGTAATGGCAGGGTATAGCTTGGACATTGATTGCAAAGAGAATTGAGCCTGCAGATCAAAATTGCAGTTAGGTATATTGTACATAAAACTCAGCTTGGTGACTTACTTTCTGGGTCACCATGACCCCAAATTTATGGAGTTTAGAGCTTATCCAAGTTCATTCTTTTACGTTAAAAACTCAAAAAGTTATGATCCGATTTGACCAAACATACCACGAATGAAAAGCACACATTTTCCAGGAATAAAATTGTTATTGATTTTTCATAAGCAGGAATTAAAATTGACACCTATTATGTTTTACAGTTTGCAACGAGATGAAAAAAGGAACCTTTGCGCTTCTAGGAACACACAATGCAAACACTATCAATACTATCAAGTCTTTCTCTAGTACATTCCACATGCCATACATAACTCCCAGCATGCCTTTCAACATTTCCGGTCAGCAAAATAACTACGAGATTTACATGCAGCCATTATATTCAAAGGCTCTTATAGAGTTTATGGACAGCGTGGGATGGAGAAAAGTATACTATGTCTACCTCTTGGAAGAAGGTAAGCGAATCGTAACAGCGTGTCGAATAATATTAAGGGTGATGTCTGATGTTGAAAGGATTTGCTGAAATAGTAAGCGTATGTTTCCCCTGTAACATGGATAAACGCCTTCTCGAATTAAAAAAACAGCAACCAAATGGAAGTCGGGTAATGTCTCATCATTGTTGGACAATGCAATCTGTACGCCGAGGACCTTCTAAACCACTCGTTGTTTAAATAAGAGAGCCGTTTCTTCAGAACAGTACAGTACATTTTGTTGCAGAAAGTTCACACCGCAACGCTTTACAAATTTCACTATCGCTGAGCTGTGCCGGACAGCACTTTACTTTAAAGTTGTACTTGCATTGTGTCGAAACCGACATGGATTTCAGATCTTTTTATTACAAATCTCACTGCTAGCCTGCCCTTAGTTTTGCAGGATCCAATCTAAACCTCTGTGTGTTCCGTTTGAAGCATTCATAAATATTTGTCACTTCAAGATAATATGATGCTTCAAAGTTTGTTTTCTTATAAGCAAGGGGTCTACTCTAGGTACTGGCTCCTTGATTAGAGACAAGACGCAATCAATGGATTTAAGCATATACAAATCAAATTAATCCCTCTCGCAGAAAAAAAGACAACGCAGACACAAGGCTGACAAGTCCCTACGAAAACACAAAGAGATACTACACGAGACAAGGATAGATAGTGGAGCTTGTGCTAATGCTTCCTTTGTGTCAATTTTGGAACCCACTGACTCTTATCGGGCGTAAAGTGTTCAAATTTGCAATTTGTCCTGGAATTGATCTATAATGTGCCGACATAGATGTGGTTTCAGGACGGCCATTTTAATTATATTGATTTATTGGTTGGTTGCTTAGTTGATTGATTGATTGATGGATTGATTATTGATTGATTGATTGATTGATTGATTGATTGATTGATTGATCGATTGATGCCTGGCGAATAAAAGAATGTTTTGGGGTTTTTTGTGTTTGTTCGTTTGCTTGTTTGTTTGCTTGTTTGTTTGCTTGTTTGTTTGTTTGTGTTACAGGTTGATTTATTCACCGATTGGTTGCTTAATTGAGCTACCCGATAGACCGACCGGCCGTCTGCTTCATTCATTTTTCCATCCATTCATTCCATCGATCGGCCGTTTATTCGTTCATCGCCCCATCCATTTACCGGTCCATCAAATCACCAGCTCATTCGGTCAGTCGTTCAGCAAGCAAACTGTTGGTCCTTGCATAACATGTGTTATGATGCCCATCGCTTTGCTTTCTGGTGCTAATAGGCCGCATGTGTTTTGTCTCATGCCACCAGTGAATTTGTGGTGATTAGTGACACAACTGTCTGTGCACCAAAGCTGTTGGCGCGCCGTGGACCTTATGACATCACCACGGCCGATTACATGCTACTATGCACAGTGCTGCCACCTTACCGTGACTGCTAGGTTGAATTGCCGGAAGAAAGGTGCTTTTAGTATTCATGACATGTCAACAAAGTACAGTCTACTGAAAAGAAAAAAATAAGACACAATGTATGTTTTTATGTTCTCCTATGTCTGCTATGCTATCGTGTCACTATGCTTTAAGTCCACAAAAAATAAAAAATAGATGGATACCTTGTGCGTTGTGCCCTTCAGGGACGTATCTCCCGCACCACCACCCTCCCACCTCCCGCCTCGATCCTTTGTTTCGTTAGCAAATGGAGCCTCTGCGGGAGGCATAAATGGAGCGATACAGAGGAACTGCTGGAATAATAGATATTTATTGTCTAGGTTTACGAAGGTTGGAACAGCTCTTTGATTGTATGGCCAAGGAAGATATACATATTGAAGTGGAGGTCAAGAGAGTGACGTCTGTCAATGACGCTGTAGATGCTCTAGCGAGACTTGACATGAGGACGGAAGACATGGACAAAAGGATTATTCTGGATTTGCCAACCTCGGAGACGAACAAATTCTTCGCGGCATTAGAGGTGAAACAACACTTATTTATGTCAGAATATTTCAGTGCCCGAAAGGGGAAAAGCAAAATGGCAAAATGGTTTAATGTTTCAGTTTCATTTGTCTCAAATAACAGCAATTTCAAGGAACAGTACATTCATACATACATACATACATACATACATACATAGCCATACACTCACACACACAGATATATATATATATGTATATATATATATATATATATACATAATCAGGAAGTATGAAAAATTACAAACTGGTAGCATTTGAACCTGCTTTGGACGTATTTGGTGGATATAAGAATCGCATCGTTGAGCTTTTACACCTACATTTTCAACAATCTGGATTATCTTCTTGGGATCCCGTAACGTTGAAGGAGTGACGTTGACTTGCTGTTTAGTTTCCTCCTATTTAATGTGAACAAGAAAATAGTTCTTTTCTGCGGCCCAAAAATCGGTCCATTTGCATTTAACATGATTGTCTTTCTTTTTGGATAAGTTACTAAACGCGTTATAATAAGAACATTCATTTGTTGTTCCACACCTATTGATGGACAGACTATTGTGAAAATGCTGTATTTAATAATCATGCCTTCCCATAACACATAATAGAAAGTTCAACTATCTTGATGCATGTAATACCATTTAAATACTTTTTATACTCCCGAAGGGAGTATATTGGAATCACCGTGTCCGTCCATCCGTCTGTCCGTCCGCCCGTCCGTAACATTGAACTTGTATCCGCAACTTGTCCCAGGATTTTCATTGGATCCCTTTCAAACTTTGCCTCCGTAACTGGCATTATGTGGACAGTGCGTATTACATTGCCGTGTCACTGCTTTCATTTTCTGATTTTTAATGATTCATTTAAATTTTATAAGTCCTAGATAAATATACATGTTCATATTTATGGATGGGGCTGGACTTGAATCGGCAACTTGTCCCTCGTTTTTCATTGGATCCCTTTCAAATTTGTCACACTTCATTGGTATGGTCTAGATTAGTGCATTTTACATGAGCATGATACTGCTGTCATTTTCTGATTTTTTTCTGAATTTTTTAAGATGAAAGGTAAACATATATGTTAATATTTATGGAGGGGGCCGAACTTGTACCCTCAACTATCAGGGTTTCAAGCAGAAGTCTGAAATTTGGTAAACTTGACTGACATGATGTGTGTTTGTGCATATCACATTGCCCCTGCTGCTGCTTTAATTTTCTGTTTTTTTCATGCACTTTTAAAAAATTGTAAATAGATTTAGAAATTAGTAATATGTGCAGAGCTGAACTCAGGGTTTATATGTGCGCCCCATTTTGAAACCATTCTAAATGCTTTGGGGATACACTTTTCGGGGAGGCGCATATATGAGTGATCTCGGGCACGGAAGTATATTATCGTGTCATCGCTAGATGACACTTCATATTAGTTTTATTTTGGTTCAGAAAAAGATGACCGGTCCTCGTTTGTCCGGCACTTTCAATGAAAATAAGATAAATATCTACCAGACTGCTTCATTACGACTGCATTATGCAACATTTTTCTTATTTGTGAAACTAACACGACATTTATGATTTATATTCATTCAGAGAAAAGCTTTACGGAAAGTGAGATTTCATTACCTCTTGGCGGGGCTGGTAAGTTTTGAGCTGAACCTTAGTTTTGTTGCGAATATATTAATCCCAATATGTCAACTTACTGTCCACTTAGCTGGCCCTTTTTATATATGGTGCAAGTGTCTCTGGCTGTGCCCAGGTAACAAATTGATCTGACGTCAAATTATATAATGTGTTCAAGGGGAAAGAACATCGATTTGTAACATGTTTCAACAAAGGTCCAAGATCTCTTAGGCCTAACAAAAACATCTGTGTGGTTCCGGTAACCTAACCCTGCTGAAATATCCCAACCCTAAGTAAATTTAATGACACTTTAAAATAAAAAAAAGTTTCAATGTGCCCTTCGCTACTAAAACATTATTGACCCTGAACGATTTTATCGAAAAAGTGGCCGTCGTGTACCATTATTTTTCAGTAAAGTCAATAGAAACCCCGCATTCTATTTTAATGTGTCAACTTTGTCATCTTTTCTATAGTGATGGACTATTTATTGTTATGGAATACTTGCTCTTGTTGCATTTGATTAAGATTGATAAAAAGTTGCATATTGCAAATTAAAGAGTTCTGTTCATGTAGCAAATTCATGTCACTTGGGGACACTTGACATCGCATTGAGCCGCATAAATTTTTGGTGGAGCGTGAGTATAGTAGTGTTAAATGTAAATTTGCTGACAAGTATGGATGACTTGTGGACATTTGTATCATATTTTTATGTTGACTTAACTGCGCTTCAGTAGGTTGAATGTCTGTTCACGTCTGCATAAAAATAAAACGTCTTAAAATTTTGTATTAAAATTTAGATCTAATTCATAATATTCTAATTTATGTAAGCAACTACGCGTGGGCACGAGGCCGTAAATGTTGACAAGTATTCAGTGATTTGGTCCCGAAATATCAGATGATCCCTTTCACTTGCTCAGTGCTGCACCCTTGTGGGCGAGTCACATATTCTTGTTTATTTTGCCATGCGTTCGGTCCATTTTCTTATGTATTTCTGAAGGTGGCTTCCGTGTGTTATTAATATTTGAAAAAAATATATATATTTATATATATTTTTTTTTTTTACTTGACAGGACATCAACATGTTAAACTTGGAAAAATTCAAACATGGCGGCATAAACATCACGGGATATCGCATTGTCGACTACCACAACCAGACGGTCGTGCGTTGGATCAACTCGGGTTGGTCCATGCTACATAAAGAAACATGGCCTGGGGGAGGCGTGAAAAAAATATCTGTGAGTTTAGCCCTCTTCCCTGCAGTATGAGTCAGCAACTTTCTTGACTACACTCTCAAACAAACGGTCTTAACCTACATCATCCTACTGTGATAGATGTCACCTGAAATTTTCGTTGAAAATGTGAACTACTTGCTGTTAATCAAGAGTAAAGTGAAATATTAAAACAGATGTCGAAACCTTGACGTTTTGAAACTGCCACTTTGTACGGGCCTAATCATTCTTTTGCAAAAAGTAGTAACCACGATGGCCTGGTGTGATATCGAGTGTTTTATCATTTACGTGTTCTGTTGCAATTGCATGCTGCCACGACGTTAATTCAAAGTTGTGTTTCCAATCTTCCGGTGATATTCAGAAGTTGTGGATGCCAGGAAAGTAGTGAACCAGAGTTTTAGCATGTTTTCTCACTAGCTGGATTTTTGACGGTAAACACCTGGTTTTGCCCGATGGTATATTGCTATATAAAGCGCGCATTTCTAAGGATCCAGTTTCACATTTCCTTTCAATTTTTCATTTATTTCCATGATAACTGGTAGCAATTGTTCGTCTCAGTTAGTGGATGCTGGGACAAGACAAGATCGTTCACGTGGCCATCGTAAACATCCTAATAAATTTTTACACTCTCATGTTTCACCTAAATTTCTAAAGGATGTATTTTCTCAAACCTAATGGTCTTCATTTAGTTAGGTCTACACTTTTTGGAATTCCTCGGGCACTACTTCACAACTTGAAAGGAGGTCTTACAAAATCATTACTTAACCCTTTGAGTGCCAGTCACGGCTTAAGCTGTGCTGATGAAGCTGGATTACTGTGATGATTCCAGATTCATATTCCTCATTAAAAGACCTTTCATTCAAGTACCAGCATGCCTATGTTCCCAGTGAAAAATTTGGTCCAGGTCAAAAGCTTTCCTTGGGGCACTTTCCGCGCAACGCGCGGAAAGTGCCCCAAGGAAAGCTGTTGACTCAGTCTCTAAATTGGCTCTGTAAGAGTTAATAAAAACAGTTTGATGAAATTTTGTATCATATCATAGAGGATAGATCTTACCATAAACTTTTTAAACCTGCAACTATTGAGAAGAAATTACCAAAACAAGATTCCATTAAATTAACATATAATGATAGAGGAATTCATTATATGAACCTTTCAAATATTATGCATAATTAAAAGGTGCAGTCATGTATACCATCGTGTCTGGGTACCAATATCCCTAAACTTTCATACAGATACTCCAAGACCATCCAATCCAGGATATTTAACCATATTACACTGGGGATGACTTTGAACTTGATAATTACATGAGGGGAGAATACCCTTGTCCATGTCATAATTCCCCTTTGTGTTTTTGGCCATCGTGGTCATTTTATTACTGGTGATCGTTCAATTATAACAAACGAGGCACTACATAAACTCATGTGTGAAGATCAAAAATATTGCAAAAAATATATAATTTGCTTGGAGTAAAGACAAGAAAATTAACATGAATGCTGTGGAAGAATATGCAAGAAAATAGGCAGAAAAGGGAAAGTTAAATATTTTAATATTAGATGGTTGGATCAGGGAAATAAAAGATATTGTTAGTAACAAAATCAAGACATGACCAAAAAAAAAAAAAACAAACAGCCATCACGTCCAATTCTTACAAATCCAGAGGTTGTAGATTGCCTCAAAAATATGCATGAACATTATTTTTGGCACCAGCTGATGAAGTATCAAATGATCTTTCACATGTACACAATTTTAATTTTAAGGTAATAATTGACGAATTGGGCTTGTTAGACTCAAATTCAACTTCAGCAACGTACAAAAGGTCAAATGTGTCGCCCGACACTATTTGAGACAAACATCAACAATTTTTATTGATGTTCAACATGAAATTTTCTGATGAACATGTATGTTTACCAAGAATATTTCCAATTCCAAAACTTCACAAAAATCCATACAAGTTCCCATTTCGTGCAGGTTGAAAATTTTGCTGAACTAAACAGTTGTGTGCTTTACTGTCAAATAGTTGGAACAAGATTCAAGAGTTTGGGCTTAATTACTGTAATAGAATAGAAGCAACTTATGGTATAGACATGTTTGGATTTTGCCCAAATCCAAAGTTTTGTTACAAGAATTGAGCAGTGGAAATAATAAATTACCATATAAACAAATTTTATCTTGGGCCTTTTCTACTCCTTATACAACCATTCCACATATAGATTTGAAACAATGATAAAATCACTTGTGTATAAACCATATCAGAAAAACAATTTCCCCAAACTGATCATTACATTTAAGAATGCATATTTTGGTTGTAAGGTATAGGATGGTCAGTGTGCATTTGAATGTGATGAATTTGGTCAACTGTTGGAATTTTTTAAAGGCAACATTTATGTAACATGGGGAGATTCTGTCTTTAGGCAGGCCATGGGTATTTCAATGGGTACAAATTGTGCATCACTGGTAGTTAATTTATATGTAATGTACCACCAGTATCATTTTTTTGGAAAATCTTACAACAAAACACCGTCACATGGATAGTAATATTCCTGTTGGGCATGCTTATGGCGTCAGTATGTCATGGTCGATTGCGTTTGCTAAAGTGTGCAGCTTCCAATTGCGCCATACACTTTTCTCTAATAAACTGGTAAAACACGGATGTTCAAATTGAAGTTGAAAAAAATTATTTTTGGATATTTGTGGATAAAAATGACTCCGAATTACGAAAATACAAGGGGAATTTGAAAAAATTTAACTGAGGTTTGGAGCGAGTATTAATTGTACTCAGCAATTTATAATGATATATGTATAGAGCAAGATACATCTTAAAGTTGAGAGTTGTATGCACCAAATCGATTTAAGTTGCTGCTAACTTTTAGTCAGTACTTGTCTCAAGTCAGGAAGGAGATGTTTTCCTCCGTACTTTATTTATATCTGGCGTATGTCTATCTTGATGGATTATCGACGTGGCATGTTTGATCGCTTGCAATTTTGATCATGGTGAAATCTTCACACGGAATTTGGTGCAATTTCTTTGACACAATTGAAAACTGGTGTCCGCTTCTATTTTTCATGACAGTCATTATTATTTTAAGGATGTTGTCTATTTGGAGTTTGATGACAATGCACGGTTTGATGAATGTTCAGAACTTGTATGTAATTGGTCATGTACATGCTTACTTGTCATATTTGGACGGATTCGAAATTGGACCGAATTTCGATATCGATCTTAATAAGTAATGTTCACTGATTATTTGAAGTGTAAATTATGTAGAAAGAATGGGTGAAAGATGATAGAAATGTCATATGACGGCGATTTCAAAATCAAGAGACGTATATGCCCCACAAGTAAACGTTGCTATAAATATATATCACCTTAAATCTGTGACTAAAAATACACCATGCACACATTATCGGAGTACACAGCATTTTATTACACAATATCAGTGTATGAAGTGTGCATATACTCCTAGGAGGTAAGTTAACATTTATTAATTAAAAATGCTAGGAACCAGGAGACGTAACAGCTTTAATATTTGCCGGAAATATGATGATTCCAGATCAGCGGGTCACGATATTTATTTGTGAAATTTCATCTATTAGATTTGAATTTTGTTGTTTGTTAGCCTGAAGGACTTTTCAGAAAATAAGGATGAAAATACCATTTGTTTTCTAATAAAAGTCCAATATATAGCAAGAAGTACTCAATTAACTCATCAAATTTGGAGATAAAGTTTGTCGAAATCGCACCTTAGTTTTGAATATTTACAAATATTTAACGGTACATCTTCACAATTATAGATGTCACTATATGTTTAGAGACATGACTAATTGATTCAGTGATATCGCTATTTTCTTTATTGACAGTGACATGTTTAGCAACATCGCTAATTCATTTAGAGATATCGCTTAAAGATTTAAATACCGCTAAAAATGAATGTTTTCAAAAATTCTCAGTGATACATTAAATATAAACACAGTGATGTCTTTACATCATTTATCGATGTGGCTAAAGACAGCATTTAACGATATCGCTAAATCGTTGATGGTGTATGGTAAAGTCACCTTCGTTTAGAAGGGTCACACCCCCAAGAAATCTGTAATTGCCTATGAATTGAGCACCGTTGATGACACCTAAATGACCTTTGTTGGATGCGCAGGAGACCAGATGAAAAACGTGCGCTAAGTGCGGGTTTAAACTATTTCAGTGCCAGCTGTGGCTGAAGTCGAACTAATGGTGCAAGATTCGTGGTGTCCAAAAAAAAACTTTGCATTCAAAGTACCAACATGCTAGTAGTTACATAGGAGATAATAGTCAAGGTCAAAAGATCTTCTTGGTCCGCTTTTGGCACAATGCACAAAAAGAGCGCCGAGGAACCTGCTGACTGAGTCCAGAATGGTGCAATGAAAGAGTCAAACTGCCGTGCTTTTATGTATTTTGGTAGTTCAATTTTCATTTTGGCTATGCACTAATCAGGTCGTACCAGCGGCATCGGTATCTAGATTATAAGTTTAATCCTTTCCGGGGCAAATGTTCGAAAAAGACTCAGATGAAAAAATGTTGCCTGCTTTAATGCTTTTGTTTAAATTTCTTGTCAATTGAAGCTGCTTTGAATGAGATATGTGGATAAGCCCAATCCGGATAACATGCACATGGTAAAAGCTTCTATTGACATAGAGTTCCTGAATTGCTGCATATCCACGCCTCGAAAAGCCGAAGACAGTTTTATTTCACGGAAGAGAGGGTTATTTTTGACCGACTGTTTCTCTGGATATTGTTATACAGTGTCCCTGACTATAATTGTGATAAATATGATGATCTGCTTCAGTGCTGGCCGCTGTGTAATCCTCTTTTTTGAAATCAATATTTTGGACATAAATCATACGTAACGAAATAGGATGGTTTCTGTTTCACCTCAGTTAATCGTATGAAGGGAATGAATAATCCCCCGCCGTTTTTGTATTCAAGATTGTATCAGTGCAAGTTTCAAAGGCGTCAAATGAACTCCGCAGACAAAGTTAATAGGCAGTATATTAGTCGCTGCATAAAACTCCAGGACCAATGGATATGCTCACATAGACCCCATTAACATTAATATACTGGTATAGACTTGGTGCTACTTGAATCATATTCCATCTTCCACCACTTTATTTCTATCTAATTACACAATTGAAGTATGCATGCTGTATTCCTGCACCCACCCGCACCCCCAGGACTTTTTCAGTGCTAGGTTTGGACTGACTCAGCTTCTTCCCTTGGCGCGCTTTGCAGACATTTTGCCGAAAAGCGCGTTGGGGAAAGCTACTGATCTGGACTATTTTTCTAATACTGTAGTTCAAGAAATTTTCGCGCGTGTTTAATTTCGCGCAAACTCAATTTTCTCAAATAACAGAATTTTCGCGCATTTTAATTTCGCGCAATCCAATGCCATACAATGTAGTGAAATACAATGCAACTTATTTTCGCGCTCTGACTGGTAGCGCGAAAAGCGCGAAATTAAATCCAGCGCGAAAATTTCTAGAACTACAGTATTTGCAACTGTAAAATTCTGGTACGTAAATAATAGTTCTGTTCATAGAAAAAATAAGCGTAGCGTCATTTTGGTAATTCAAGCACAACAATTTTCGATCAAAATTGAGAATAAAGAGTTTAAAGAAAAGAACATTTTTAAACCTCATTCTTCTATGGTTATAACAGAATTACACAGCTTTCCGACTAAATACCTTTACTTTAGTTTCAGCAGGCGATGATTGCAGATGGTGTTAGGGCCTTAATAAAAGCTCTACTGGAACTAGTGGTGCATCAACCAAACGTTTTCAAAAGCACCCTACACACCAAGAACTACTATTTCTACAATAATGGATCAGAAGGCATAAACTGTGACATAGGGGGCGCTGGGAACGTCATACCATGGGAACATGGGTACAAGATATTAAAAGAAATTAAAAAGGTAGACATCTCTTATATCGTCGTCCATTTTTGTACTGTGTCTAACTCAAGTGGTGTTTTACAAAGTGCAAAATTGATTGTTTCCTGTCGACATTTTGTTCAATAACTTTAATATATGTATTACCCAGAAAGGTTGGAAATAAATCCATGATAATGTTGTTCATATTCGCCATTGGTAGGTTACATAAGATATTCCTACGCCTTGTGTACACATTTTCCACATTTGTAAATTCGATACTTGTCCATGGTTTCATTACGAAATGTATCTTTAAAACATTTTTTGGGCGAAAAGGGTCTACCATTTCAAACTTGCTACCATAATTACTGAACACAATTAAACCTGGCCGCGTGGGAAATACAACTTACCTGGCTAGCCTCTTTCCTGCTATGGATAACTCCTCGTGCTTCACACGGAATCATAAGCCAAAGGAACCCGATCAGTCAGGTGACTGCTATTCTCAAATTGGCCAATAAATGTTTTATACCCAAACCGCAAAACAGTCCGCTGTCTGCGTCTAAATAAAGACCGGGGTACCTTGACACCAACATTGATAACAATTGTATTTTGTGTCTGAACTACATTAAGCAACAAGCCATAGTAAAACCTATATACATAACTTGATTTCCCTGGTCTTCCATTTACACTATTGCAAATAACATATACATGTACCAGGGCAGCACGTCACGTAGTATTAGCTATCCTTGTTGCGTCCTATTCTGCCACAAGATGCTAAAGAGACATTTGACCTGAGAGGGTATTAGTGGCATCTCTCTCTCTCTCTCTCTCTCTCTCTCTCTCTCTCTCTCTCTCTCTCTCTCTCTCTCTCCTCTCTCTCTCTCTCTCTCTCTCTCTCTCTCTCTCTCTCTCTCTCTCTCTCTCTCTCTCTCTCTCTCTCTCTCTCTCTCTCTCTCTCTCTCTCTCTCTCTCTCTCTCTCTCTCTCTTTCTCTCCCCCCGTGGCGAGTAGTACGCTGGAACAACGTAAGTTGCTCATATGTTATAACAGGCCCATGTACATATATGTTTGGAGTGAAACAAGGTAGACTTAACAAATGACCCAAATGAAACTTGTTGTCTTTCAGTTACTGTAATATTTGAACAGCTTGAAGTAGCTGTGTATCAAATGCTTGTTATTTTATTGATGTAGGTCGAGTTCTGTGGTTTAACCGGGAAAGTTTCCTTCGACGAATTCGGTTTGCGAAAGGACTTCACTTTGGATTTACTGGAAGTGACGGTAAACAGGGGTTTAGCAAAGGTAAACACACAAGTTCATCTGCTATTGGCATAGCTGTATCCATAGACCAGTTATCCATCTACCCATCGCCACTTGTGCATGCGCAGACCATTTCGGGCTATTTAGACATTAATGTACATCATTCATTTACATTCACTGAATTGTTTTGTCCATGTACTATCATTAAGTCCATGTGAATGTGTTTTGTTTCTACCTTAAAACAATGTTACCTACGTTTCTACCAATACTGATCAAATGTAATGTGAAAGCAAGCCGTCTCCTCTGGCGGGCAATATACTAACGGATCACTGTTGTAAGGGGAAACATAGGGTTATAGATCATACGTTCGTATCAAGTTCTGGTGACAGCAATAACCACTAGAGGGACATTTTATTTTTGTTCGTATGAAGGTTTCTAAGTATACTGTGGATTCTCAATAGAGCTTGCTGAAGGAAGTGAAATATATGAACCTAGTGTCAACTATGAGGATATTGGTGGATACTAATTATATTAAGAACAATGTTTAATGCAACCTATCGTTTTTATCACCACGAACATTTTCAGCTTCGCTTCATTTTGTTATGGAATTGCAGATTGGCTGGTGGCATCCTCGTAGTGGCTTGAACAAAGGAAAGGCGTCACTGATCCGTTCCAAAGTGGGATCTGGTCCCAGCAACCAGACCAGAATTGTTACATCCATTTTAGTGAGTGACTTTCATTTAGCTGTTTTAAGGTTTTATTTTGTAATGATGGCTCATTGTCGCCTTGACGTCACAGGTTTAGCCTTCACCTATAACTCTATAAGCCAATCCCAGGGTAATGGCGGGGCCGCAGGTGGCAGTTGCACACTGGAACTAATTCAGCACCAGCTAACTGTTGCTGATTGGGAACTAAATGCTTGTTCCGTGATTCAACACTTCAGGCCCAATTCCCTTGTTACATTCGGGGCCATTGTGTTCAAAGTGCACCAAGAAAAGATGCTAGCTGCTCGCTTACTTCTGTGATTCTTGATGAAAAGAGAAACAGACAACTTTGATGACAATGGACCGTTTACGACAATTTCAAACGGGAGAAAGATAAATGCCGATACATTGGCGTTTTGTCCTTGACGACTAAGATAAAGGTACTTTAAGGATTATGGCATTTTTTTCAGTCTCAAAATTCTTAACAAAATACGTCATAAATGAATAAAAGAGTACCATGTGATTAGCGTTTTGACTCATGTAATACTATTTTAATCACCGGTAGAGATTGGATGCAAATCAACAATTCTTACTTTCGTATTGGAATTTCGGATATCTTGACGACGAACTTTACATCATACAAATTACCCAAAATATCTTTATCTGTGGCTTTACAGTGGCGAATTATGGTTTGAAGGGCATTTTCATTACATCCTAAATAGTTTTAGAGCAATCTTGAATTGCACTCCATGGTAGACAATTTTATTGCTCCTCATGAAACAATGACGGGCATCTTATAACCAATCATTTTGCAGGCTCTGATTGGAGAAAAGCAAAAACCCCTTAACTTTTTCCTTGCTCCTGTCAGCAAAAGTGTATGCACTTCGGGTGCTGAATTCCTATCCTTTGTAAGCCAACCTGTCATTTGAGGACCGCCAGGCCAGCGGTTGCAGGTAACAAGAATGTTCTGGTTCAAAAGCTTTCCTGGGTGCGTTTGTGGCGCAGTGCGAAGTCGAGCTACTAAAAGATAATGGTTCTGAATTATTTGAAAAGGGTCTTAAATTCATGTGCCTTGTGAAAAGATATTTTGTTCAAGTACCAGCATGCCTGTAGTTATATGGAATATGGCAGCTCAGGTCAGCAGCTTTGATCAGTGCGCTATGGGGCAACGCGCCCAAAGCATGCCGACCAGAGCTGTTTACTTTGTCCAAAACGTGTCCTGGAAGGAGTTAAATCTGATCAGTCTAATGTGAATACTTCGGGCATATATATACCACCACAGTCCGGCATATATATATATATATATATAAATATATATATATATATATATATATATATATATATATATACACAATCCACCACAGGTATTACCCACGACAAGCAATTTTAGCGAATAATGTAATGCTTCATTAGGCAAGTTATTATCTCTTGGTAATCTCCATACCTGCTCGGGCCTGTACTATAATATCAGAAAGGCATGGGGACTATTAACAGATAATAAAGTGCCTTATCCGTGCGTTGTCTTGATGTCGTATTTAATTGGCGACCTTTCAGGGACTATGATGACATGTTATCATATAGTTTTTGAATTTGTGCACAAATTAATTTCAAACTTCATCCTAAAATCCAAAACGTCTGGGTCGTTTCCCACAGTTATACATACATACATACATACATACATACATACATACATACATACATACATACATACATACATATATACATACATACATACATACATACATACAGTAGTTGTTTTACATGTATAATATCCTGAACCAAATTAATCAAACTAATCAATCGATCAATCGACCCACTAGTCACTTGAGTCTGTCAGTCAACCGTCAGGTATGCAGCATTGTGTAATTACAGTCAAATAGTTTTGGATCACATCCCCAGATCTTAATTTGTCAGTGTTTTCGCAAAAGCGACAGTTTTCACCTTGATTCTCTCCTTGGATCTATACCTTTTTTCCACTATATTTTTTGAGTGTCCATTTGGGAAATATATATATATATATATATATATATATATATATATATATATCACGTCAGCAGTGTTTTGCATGTGTTATATTATCATAATTTATGTTGTCAATATTAGCGGTATAAATCTTTCAGACGGCACCATATTTAATGGTCAAAACACCACTTCCAAACCAGCAGATTCTGGATGAAAATCCAAATGAAAAGTACGAAGGCTATTGCGCGGACATTGCCAAGAAAATCGCTGAAAAGGTGTCATTTGATTATATAATCAGACCCGTCAAAGATGGCAAGTACGGTGCACAAGACGAAAACGGTACTTGGAATGGCATGGTTGGGGAACTGGTTCGCAACGTAA
The DNA here is from genome assembly GCA_964020975.1 of Hermodice carunculata. Taxonomy (NCBI): domain Eukaryota; kingdom Metazoa; phylum Annelida; class Polychaeta; order Eunicida; family Amphinomidae; genus Hermodice; species Hermodice carunculata. Next base: position 22,334,628 of record OZ026628.1, on the reverse strand, counting down.
GTTTTCACACGCTATGACTGGTCTCGATCCAAATGACGTCTTTTTTCCATAAATTGTGTTCAAGGTTCTTTTACGAGAAGTTTTCTTCTCGATGCTCGTCGGCGTCATTTGATGGTGACCCAGACTAGTACAGATGGGATATTTGCAAAGGACAGTGGATGATATAAATGAAACCAGGGCTACCAGTAAACCTTTCTTCTAACCATAACTGCATCGCCTTTAAGTACACACACACACACACGCACATATATATGCATGTATGTGTGTGTATAGATATATATATATATATATATATATATATATATATATATATATATATATATATATATATATATACATATATATATATGAAAACAAAATTATGCAAAATTGGTTCACCTTGAAAACATTCTTTTGCTGCCGACATGCCCCAAGCAAGTGAAACAGCATCCACTGTCAAAACACTGCAAATTTTGTATCTGTCTTATTAACACAATCTCGTAGAATGACTTTGTCTGGTCTCGAAGAATACCCTTTGACCTTTCCAGACGGATCCTTACTTGTCGGAGAGAAACGTATCGGACACTGGAGAAATGCTTGAAGGGAATGATCGGTACGTTGGTTTTTGTGCCGACTTGACTAGGAAGGTGGCACAGTTAGTCAAATTCGACTATATCATTAGACCTGTCCGGGATGGTAAATACGGTGAGCCTGATGAAAATGGAACTTGGAACGGAATAGTGGGTGAGCTCGTACGCAACGTAAGTCATTGGCGGGTAGATTCTGGATGGGGCGGTTCCAACTGGTGCCTTGTGTGTGCGGCGGTGGCGGTCGCTTTTCTTTGATCACAGGATGTGTTTGTGTATTCTCACAGCATGATCACAGGGTATATGCCAATGGAAAGTGAAAGTAACTGTTGCATTTGTGCATTTTTGCCATTGCCTCATTTCTTATGTTTATTAGTTTCAATTTGTAGTGATTGCTTGCGAGACATCACTGGTCACAGCGATTAGTCTGCTTATAGCATGCTCTATTAAGCCGCACAATCTTCAATGATACTTTTGGAACAGGGAGAGTTTTTGTTTGTAAAAGTCCTCTCTGTGTGTATCATGCAAAAATGTATTCCGACTGCATAAATGTGTGGTATTTTGCAAAAAAAAAGCCATCTAAATTAAATAAACGGAGATGTTTTTATGTCCAACTTGGAAATACATGGTGCGTCTCAGATTGACCATATGACAAAGTAAAGAGCAGATAACTAAGTATAGGGACATAAAATGATCAGTTATGGACTGCCTTATGTTGGCAAACTTTTCGGTGTTTATTGCCTAACAAGATTTCACATATCGTCATCAAAAACAGATGAAAAGATGAAGATTTATACTTCAAAGACATTCATCGGTGGAATTTATACGGGATAAGCCGGGGACTTCTCCCTTTACACAAACCCAGGTTTTAACTGCATGTCATCATTGTGGTGTATTAACGGTTTGTCAAGTAAAGTATGTCTTTTCATATATATGTGTGTTATGACAATGTGGCATTGTGCACAGTTGGTTTGGCAATTACAGATCTGCCATCGCTTTTGATATAGAGATCAGAATATGTATTACAAAACCCTTGTCCCTGTAGACAAATGAATTCGAACAACGTTGGTAAGACTTCAGGACGAACTTGCGTCAATAACACTGATGTTGAACCAACGCTTATGCACCGCCATTTTCTGACACCTTAGGTTGTTGTTGAAATTTCAATCCCTCTGTAAATTTACTGTGGTGTTTTCTTGTGCATACATCAAAAACATGTGCTTTACATATGTAATAAACCCAGCGTGTACAGGTTTGGCTTTTGTTGTGATTCCACAGTAGCGACAGACTGTAACTCTTTCCCGCCACTTGCCTTTCATCCCAGTAGACAAGCGTGACAGTACCCTAAAATTGCATCCCCCGATACATGTAGTCACACCTGGCTGTTTCATTCACTGGTAACGCAGATTGTAGTTTTGTATCGTGACACTAGAGGACGCGTTGTAGAATCCCACAGAAAACATGCATCACATCAGTTGGAACAAGCCGGGCTGGCCTTGTCGTTTCTTTATGACACCTTTTGGATCAAATTTACACTGCACTTATATAATCCGTTAACTTCTCCATACCCACCTCATAACGGTGTGTACAACGACCATGACATCTCTTGATACTTGTTCACAGCATGCAATAGTGTCTCCCCAGGACTCCAACTCACTCAGGGTTACCTGCAGAGACCAGAACAAGGGATTTACTGTGCCATAGGAAAGCAAACTTTCACGAGGATCATGATCTCTGAGTCGATCGACATGGTTTTCAGTTCAGTTGCTGCAATTCTTCAGTCCCTTATGTGCATGTGGACCCGGCCATTATGACATATACATACATATATATATATATATATATATATATATATATATATATATATATATATATATATATATATATATATATACATATATATATATATATATATATATATATATATATATATATATATATATATATATATATATATATATATATATATATATATATATAATATGTCAAGCTTTGCGCAGGATGGTCCAGGTGTGAGAAACAATAGTATTATAGTGACATTTGCTAACAATGCATTTTTTTAACACAAAAAATGATTAGTCGGTGTGCCTTTCTGCAACACGCTTAATCAGACTTTCCACCTTTTGGTCACTATCATCAAAAGACAATTAATTTTTTGCAAAACAAGATATCGACAAGTTTGTTTTAACGGTTTTGTTATGAATAAGCTTAACGATGAATATAGATGATTTTTTGTAAGGCCTCATCGGTGTCTTTGCTTGTTATATACTCGTACAGCAATACAAACTCAACCATATTGCGATATAAAGTTCTCATATCTTAACCATCACCTGCAAGAAAAAGGTCTTTAGCTGCACCTTGTCGTTTAGAGGAAGACTAATATTAGAGTTTCTTTTACTACAGATCTATGTTGATTTCGTATTGTTTTACACAGATTTTTGAATGTTACACTAACATTTTTTTGTTTCAGAGCCATGAAACAAATACAGGCTGACACGTAAAGATGGGCTACATGAAGTCTTTGTCTATCAAAGTAGGCAAAGCAACTCAATCCACATATTTTTGGAAGGCTTAGCTGTGTCACTGATTCTTTCCATAACAATTGATGTGCTCTAAATTCACGTAAAGACGTCAGATTTTTCTCTCCTGTAAACTAACCTTTCATTGAAGTATCAGAATGTCTACATTTGCCATAAGTGACCACAGTCCATGAATAATAGTTCAGTTCAACAGGTTTCGTTGGCGGACACAGAGTATATTCAATGCCCCCAAAGCACTCAAAACTTGGCAGTGTATGAGTTTAGTTCCCACAGAACAGCTCTATTAACTCATTCCACCCTAGAACAAGACAGAGTCAACAGCTTTCCTGGGTGCCCTCTGGGTACTAAGTGCCCAGAGTGCACCCATGAAAGCTGTTGACATACTCCATACAAGCCTAAAAGGTCTCTCATTCAATCTTTATTCAAACTTTTTACAAATTGTGCAAGATTTGTCAAAATCAGATAAGCAGACGACATTAACATTTTGGCGGGAAAAAGATGGGATCAAAATGGAATGAGTTAAGGAATTTTGAGGAAGAAACCTTTTTGAAATGACGCATCACAGTAAAATTGTTTCCACTATAGAGTGAAACCCTACTTTGAAGACAAAAGAATGGAATATTTATTTTTTATTGTGTAAAATATAATTCACCATGTGGTCATAAAGTAAAGGGTCATAACAAACAGGGTACATTTATTAGATATTTAAGACTTTAATACCCATAGCTTTCTGCTGGGAAGTCGGTCGGACATAAGTTGTATGCAGTTTGTGCTTCGCTCTGCAAAATTCAGCATGGTTGAGTGATATGGCGCCGCGCTGGGTGAGCGGCTGGATCAGTGCTACTTTGAGGGTGCTTGTAAAGATCCTCACACAAAACAATCAATATGCATAAAAAGCCACAAACTGTACATTTTTCGAAAGCTAACAAACTACTGATTTGTTTTCTTCCACTGTCTGTTTGTTTGTTGTCCTATGTTTATACAGCAATCGTACCAAGTACCATCCTCTTTTTCAAAGAACCTTCAAGAAACTTGAATCCAACTTTTTTGTTTTCTGATGTAAAAACATTAAATTTGTCGCAAACTGTTTGTACCAATGTAAACTAAGAAACTGTGTCTCACATTTTTAATAGCAAGTGTATTTTTTTCATGAGAATGAGTCAAAGTCTGGTCCCCTTAATGTATTGAGCGGGTGTCATCGATGCACCTCTAAACGTGAATGGCACCGTAACAAAACATAAATCACAAAATGACACGCTTTTTCAGTTACATTGTTACGAACACTGTGCAAAGTGTATCTGACATGCCTTAATATCAACAGAATCGAACCCTCATGATGAAATTTAAGAACTCTTGCAATTTCACTTGCGATATTGCAAGAGGAAGTAAAAAAATGGAGCGTGTTTGACATAATTTACAGTCTCCATTCAATTGAATGTACAAAATTGGAAAGTGTTTAAGAGTTTAAAGACGTTCGGTACACCGCGATATGCGCAACCATTTATGGTCCGATGCCTCTGTACAGTTAGAGCTGGTATTTGGCGATACCTGCACTAGCTGCTGTTCGCTTTTCCTATTTTGCACAGTTCCGTTTGAGAAATATGGATTGTTTACGAACAGTGAAAAGGAAAAAGAATGGACGGTTTGTTAACAAGTGCCAAAGCAAAGGACTAAATGCTTTAAAACAAGGCAGAATACGTCGAAACACGGCAGTGGCAGACCAAAACGCATGTACACAATCAACGAACGCTGACCAAGCCACCGTCGAAAGTGCCATGCCCACCCCCCCCCCCCCCCCATTGCCACATGCACATATAAACACTGACAGTTATAACTGGGACGAAGGTCCTAGAATAGTAAAACTAAATGTACTAGCCGATAATCTTGTATGCGAGGAATGTAAAAAAAAATGTCCCTAAAAACTACAGAATCAGAAAAACGGTATGGCTTGGCCAGTATACTTTACATTTCTTGTGAATGTGGTACGATAAACGCTGTCCCAACTGGGAGGGGGGGGGGACCACAGGAATACCCCAGCGTCAAAAGGTGGCACAGGCATATTTGATAATGTGCTGCCTCTGTTACCATTCGACAATGTATTAAGGCAACTATAATTTGGATATTCTTAATTTTACCTCTTTTTCCACATTGCTGTATTGCACTATGGAGAGAATCTTAAAATCTTTGCCTCTTCTCAGTATAACTATGAAAGTATATATCATGACTGGAATATAAATTTAACGACGTACTGCCGTTTATTTAACCTACATACATGTATATTGATATGGTATCGAAGTTAGACAATGAATGGATACCTTGTACCTATGAACTTAGAACAAATTAAGTCAACATGCATGAATTCTTTGTACAATTGCGGAAAAAAATGGCACCGTATGATATCTTTTCTTGTTAATCGATGAGATCAGTGCATATTTTAAAACCCCCTACAATTTTTCAGGGATTTGCAAATATTTTTTCTATTTCAAACTTAAAATAATAATGTGAGCACTTATACATTTTTGCAAGACGAGATGAATTTAAAGTCACATTCCAGCATGTTTTGTTTACATATTTGTTATTAAAAGGCTTGATATACATTGCATACACTCATATTGAGTTATTTTATGCATATTTTTGCACCCTTAATTTTTTTTTTTTTTTTTTTTTTTGCTTTTATCCACATATATAATGTTTGCTATCAAATTTCTGTAGTCCTTACATGTAGCGCCACCTAGCGACAAATGTAACACCGTGACATGCCAATTTTTTGCTTGCATTTTGTTTCAAATGCCAATATCTTGGGTCACACCAAAAACCAGAGATTTCTGAATTCTTTTGACCAGTGTACTGAACGTCTTTAACTTTAGGATGTACAGTGTAATCGCGTGCTTGGCTTTATTACATTGTGAAAGTTTATAGCACCCTGTAGATGTCAGATTGCTCATTTTAGCCTTCATTTCATTACTAAGCAAGAAGTAGAACATGTTGGGACAGAGGCACTGTGCTTACTCTTTACCATAAGTTTGGTAAAATCAAATTACTACTTTGATATACTATTTCACTGTGTTATTTAAGTTAATAAAAATACTGCGAAGTTAAGTGAATTTACACTATTTGGGGTCTGCTTGCACGACCATTTTTTGTTTTTGTTTTCTTGTCTTCTGCAAAATCGTTTCATTTTTGTCTAGTTTCATATCTGTTTGCCTCACCAAAATACTATCGACATTTAGCCTTACAAGAATCTGAAAAATAGCATTGATACATATGCGGCACAACATCAAAGACTATAAGGTACTCCGTAACTTACAATGAAGAACGAAATGTTCCATCAAGCCACACCAGTTGCAAACAAATTTCAATTTTCTTCATTACTTCGTTGTGGGGTAGCAAGGTTGGTACTAATCACCCATGCTTTATGATAACGATTGCCCCCCCCCCCCAACAGTGGGCTCTAGGATATATTTCATTCACAAAGCAGGTGTTAGACATGGATATGCAAGAAAAGACTTGAGGGCAGAAGGCAATTCTACTATACTTGCATTTTAGCATGACAAAACCACACTTTTCGAAACTTGCATGTAGATCACACCTGGGTACATGTCAAACGTAAAACGACCATTCTCTGACTGGTCTTCTTGACCACTATGAGTTCATTCTCCAGCCCACTAGAAGACAAGAAGGGAAGGAAAGTAGAACACAAACCAGCATCATTACGGCATTTTTATGAATATGGACATATTGCAGGCTATGAGATTAAGAACGGACGTCAAATTAAATTTTAAATTGCAATTCTTTCATTGTAATATCCGAGATATCTATCTTATGCGTCGGTATATATCCCGGTAATTTATGTTCCGTTTCAATAGCGGGTCGGGTATACTTAAATCATTCTCTATTGAATATTTGAATAAAAGATACAGACAGTGTAAGACGTTATTCTCTATTCATTTTATTACTTTTGAGTATTTTTTATGCCTTCAATTATGTGCTTAACTGCCACAAAACAATCATGTCGTCACTTCGTTATTCTGTTGTCATGTTTGATTTCAGAGTATAAATACCACCCTAAAACATTGAGTGGTCTATAAAGCTACCCAAAGATGAACGCGGCAGTATGTTAACTGTATATTTTAATGTTAACATAAAGGCGTATAACTTTTGTTGTGTCACATTTCAAAATAAAGTATGCGACTGATATTTTGCAGACACCTTTCATTGAAAACATGCAAGATAAAAAAGGCGGGTCTCTAGGTACAATCAAAAGTTATGCCAGTGTTTACTTGTCATGGCCAGCAAGGAAACACGTGCTGCGAGCAAGGCTTGCCAGCATTGCGTAACTGTGTGTAAATATGTGATTCGCATTTGTTTACACAATTCATCATGGGAAAAAAAATACAAGTCTGTCATACTAAACAACACAAACAGGCTGATAACTTCATGTAATAGTCTAGCTGAAACGGTGGCCTAATTACAGATTAATGACTCCCAAAGATGTGGGTCCAATAAAACCAAGAACTATTTAGTAGGGTAACCTGCACCTGATTGGCCGCAATGGTGAATTCATACCTCCATAATTGTTCATAGAAAATCGTAAAATTTCAATGTCGCCTAATTTCTACAGAACACAGCATCAGGGCTTCCCAAGAATTATTGGGATCGCTCTTACCCAAGTTTCGTTGTGTACAATGAATGTCCTGAACTTGTGTTCATAATCACTACTCATAATAGCAAAAGCGATTCATATAGGGCTCCGCTCTCTTTCCCAATCGCTCTTTTTAAATAAATAATATATTGAAATCAGTACTCGTAATAGAAAACCATTATTTCAATGTTAGTTACTCTTTGATCATGTAACTATCCAATTGCTATACGATTGAATATGTGATATACTTTACACAAGATTTTTTCGTGTTTTTCTCTCTGATCAGACCACAGAATATGTAATGTGCACAAATATATGTTATTTATGTCACAATAGCTCCAACTTGTATTTAAATTTATGATTAAGATGTGAATAACATATTGCAAGCTATTTACATGACCTGAAAGCTCATAATAAAATAATGATTGGATGTCCTCCATGTTTTACAGACGATTTTGGAGGAACTATGTGTCCTCCCTGATGTCTTCTTGACTTTATAATTAAACCATTTTGATTGAGGGAAATAATGTGCTTGAGAGGTAAAGCAAATCACGTGCAGATTAACCAGTTGTCATTGCTTTGAATGTGGAAGTGTGGATGCTTTCAAGCTGTACGTTGTACACAATCTCTGTATTTGTGAAGTTTGCTATATAAATTACCTTGCATTTGGTCAGGGATCGTAAATTTAAAATTTCCATGGTTATTCTGCCCAATTGAATGAAATCTTTGGGGCTTGAATACATCGTCTGATTCTTCTAAAAGATATTCCTAACCTGTAAGTTATTTAATAGAATTCAATTTGTGACTTTTGTAAGCAAAGATATTATTTTTTTTATATTTGTATAGTCTCAGCGAATATTACCAGTGTGATGTCAAAACTTGTTGTGTCAGTGTGAGGTCAAATATTGTGCGGTTTTTTTTCTACGTTACCCAAGGATGTTTTGAAGGACCTGATCTTTGCTAACTAGATCATTACAGCCCACAGCAACGATGGGGTTACCTTGATCACTACCTGCAGTTGCGCTAGTACTGCTATGATCGCAACCCTAATACTGCAAAGGCTGCATTGTAAAGTCTTATTTGCTGTCAAAGACAGCGAAAAATTGTGAAATTGAAAAATAAAGAGCATTTGGCCACTTGATTTTTAACTAACAATTTGGGTAGTTGAGTGTTTCCTGAATAGCTGTTTGGGAAGGAATCAGTCGTGATGATTCGGCCTTGTTAGTTAACTTTTCCCGATGGTTAAGATTGTTAATTCCCGCCACTTTTTCTCACTGAAATATAAATACAGTATGCGCCTGTTAAACTCTCAGCGTTACAAAAATGGGCTAAGACGGGGACCAGTTGTACTTTTCCTCAGGTCTAACGTTTAGTGATCACTTAAGTTTAATGAATGTAAAAAGTATGAAACAGATCATGATTAAAATTATTTGTAAGAAACTGCCCAAAGAAATGTAACCGTATTCTTCATTTTGAGCAATGTATAAAAGTTGGGGGATATATAAAGGAAAATAAAATAATATTATTTTGAAAATGAAAAAGTCACAAAGCTACAGTATCAGTATTTTCCCACATTGATTGCTGGTAAATATGCATGTTAACCACATGAGGCGTCGTCTATTACGTTGGGTCACAATCGATTCAATGTGGGTGACGCTGACTCGACATCGACCGAAGCTGCTGTTATTTAAGAAAGCTGTAGTATGTCAATCAATCAAAACGCCATGATGTTGAATAGTAATGTACCTTCATATACTTTGAGGTAGCACACATTATTGACAAAATATGATAAGTGTCTGGCTGTGGAGTTATAAAGCCTATAAGCTATAGAAATTTTAATATGGAGTTTAAAAGAAAACATGGCATATGTTCAGGTGCATTTGCAACAAACTGTGCGATTTTATGACAAAGTAGAGATCAGGGTATGAAATGACTTACAGGAATGCAAGGTTGAATCAGAAAAGTCAAGATTTTGTACTGGAATTGTTCCCAAAATAAAGGCTGTATAGTCGTAACTTACATTGGACACCAACATTTCCTCGCAGGAGAAAAGGTGTAATCCTTTTGGTCAATTACTTTTCAATATCTATAAACCCTTAATAAACCTAATTTCTTCGATATAAAGTACTAAACAGCGGTGCTGTGAAATCATGGTTAATTAACAATGATTTATGTATTCATGAGGATAATATCTAAGAAGTGTGCAGGCTAAAACACCATGTCTCTGTCACCTTCACTTTACACTGTCGTGGGGAATATCATTAGACCTTCTTCCGGACTATAATGCAAACTTAGGAACACTACGTTTCCGCGGATTTATTCTCTGTATCTTGCAGTTCCACTCATTAGTGTGACCGGTTGCCTGAACATGTCTTTCCGGTATGTAGTTAGATCTCAGCTGGCCTTGATGGCAATGTTATCTACAGTCAGTAAAAGCGAGGACATGCAGGCGGCAATAGCCTTTAGAATGCAAAATGTTAAATACACATCGATAAAAATTTATTAATATCCGTTTGAATTACTGTTAAATGTAACTAGAAGCAACCAAGATGTAGTCGTGGTTTTCTAATGTTTGGCACAGGTACTATCTGAATGTTTCTATTGCGTAGAACGCAACACTTAGAAGAATGCTGTTGATATATGCAAATTGAAGAATTTGAGCCACTTTCTGGCAAGGAAGAATTCCGATTATGAAGGGAGCATAACACGATGACAAGCTATTTTGGATGTATACAGTTGATCATGGCTGGTCGCGTTAATTGGTTATGAATATTTGCTGATATATCGAACGTTGGTAGTGTCTGAAATTACGCTAAGAAATGCGGGTTGTAATTTTGTGTCAAAGACGTGAGTTGTAGGTGAATCCAAGGATAAGGGATGATTTCAGTACTATATTGATATTCATTATGGATCACAGGAGCGTCGATCTTTTGTATGCATTATTTAGGTGTATTCCTGGTGAAACTCGTGTTGCATGGTATCGAAATTATGTGATTGCAGTTGCATGGGCTATCAGAATGTTGACGATGGTGTGCATTTTGACAAGAGCCGCTTGAAAACATCCATGTAATATTATCATTGTACCCCGTAAATTTAAATGTTGGCGTTTGTTGAAGGATTTGTGATGTTTCAGTGTATAGGTATATCCCATAAGCGTAACGTTAGGAAGTTTGCACATTGCTGTCTTGGAATACCTTTTGGTCCAAACTTTAAATTTTATTTTCACGCACTCTGCTAATCGTAATTCAACAAATAATAAGGTTGTTATGTCAGTGGGGAGTCACGCTGGCATTCATGGCTAATCATGTCCAGTGGAGCATGTTTGTGTTAATTGGTACCGTAGGATAGGCTAAACCACGAAATCTGCATGTAAATTTAAAACACTTGAATGCATGTATGGATGTAAAGAGGGTCAGAGTACTAGACGGCTTTAAAAAAAACAATTTGTGGCGTTGTTGACACAGACATGATCGGGAGGAGAAATTGTTCATCTCGGCACGCCCTGCGCAACTTGTGCTTACAGCGTACTGAGTGGGGTCGCTGACCTGGGAGATTCTTGTCTCGCTCGGAACACCCCCAAGCTAGTACTTGGGTGAAGGCCTGTTCATGAAAATAACCTGGAAAAAAATGTTTAGATGAGCACGTATTTTGATACATTTAGGAGGTATAGGAGTAGGATTTAGGTGAGCACATATTTTGATACAATAACCAGGTCTAGGGTTAAGATATTCCGTTGCTTGTGTATGTTGTACGGTTATAGTTGTTATTGGTGGTTTGCTTCGGTCTTTAACCCATTTTAAAGCTTCATTTGGTCGCGAATAGGTTTGTCCAGGTGCAGAGAATCTGTGGGTAGTTGTGTATTACTTTGTATGTCATTGCGCTCGACTCGATTGTCTCAAAGAGGTGTATAATGGGGAACCTCTGTCATGGTAATCTACAATATTGGATATGGCAGGGGTGAAAGGCATTCCGTACACCGTTGATTATGAATTCTTCTCTCCTGTGACAATTTAAACTATGCATTTTTCGACTTCTGGACAAAGTAGACAAAGGTTACCAATTTCAAACCGTGCTGTTGTCCACGATCCTTCTGTCATGCCAGAATTGCTTGTGCCAGCTTCTTGTCTTGCCTGTACTGCCATCTAGTGTTTAAAGCAGGTATTGGTGTTGCACTTTTTCGAATGCCTTGCTGAAGTCCAGCATACTTTATCATTCATGGTGTTGTTGTTCTTGCACATTTCCTAGATGCTAGCCGTGCACACGCATGTTTAGAATCAAAGAGCTTCCAAGTCTAACAAGTTATGGATATTAAGATATACGAAAATACTTATGGCCGTGTTGAAAAATGTGGTGACAAATATACCTGGCCCCTGTTAGCAACTTGTGCTTTAGGTATTGCAGATATTTAGAGTGACCACGAAACTCTCGTCCAAAAAGTACAAAATGTGAAATAAACAAACAGCATTTTGACCACGTTTACTTCTTTGGATTAAAAAAATACGAAGTAAAGTTAAAAAGATGCATGGAAGCAAACGCTTTTTTTGTTTGTTTGTTTGTTTTCAGATCAATTCTCCAGAATGTTTATACAAAAGATTCTATTGAAAACCAACGTGGGTTTGGTTTCATTAGTTGAAATGAACTCACCTAAACCCATTTTTCCAATATAAGCAGCAAAGATTTATTCTGGTAGCACGGGGATTCATGTGGGATATACCGCACACGTATATGAATTCAAAAGTTACCCACAATACATTCTAGTAGTGTAGAATTATACCAAGAAACCACTGAAAGCTTGGAAGCTCTGTGTCATTGCATTATTTTGAAACTTTGGAACTAAAAGACGTGAGAAATTGATATGAATTCCAGAGACGATAAATGGGAACAACCAGCACAAAATGATGACGTCACTGTAGGTTCGATGTCGCAACCCTGATACATGTAGGCCACGAGTGAGGCCAGTAAAGGAATCCGTTTAATGACTTACATTACAGGAAGCAGATATGGCTATAGCGCCTTTGACCATCACTTCAGGAAGAGAGATGGTCATCGATTTCTCCAAGCCATTCATGAGCCTGGGTATCAGCATTATGATCAAGAAGCCTTCCAAGGATGGTCCTGGAGTATTCTCGTTTATGTACCCGTTATCCTACGAGATTTGGATGTGCGTCATCTTCGCCTATATCGGAGTCAGCGTGGTGCTGTTCCTGGTGAGTCGCTTCAGTCCCTTCGAGTGGCACATCGAAGACAATGGCGAGGGTCCCGAGGTGACAAACAACTTCACCATCTTTAACAGCCTCTGGTTCTCACTCGGTGCCTTCATGCAGCAGGGATGCGACATTGAGCCCAGGTAATGTGTTACTGGTTATTCCGATCAATTTAATATGGTATTTGATTTGTAGGCATTGGGGTTATTTGTGGCTTGTGGCCTGGCAGTAATATTGTCATTTGAGCCCCACCCAAAGTGGAGGGTGCAAGGACTTAAAATTCCAGAATTGTTCACCAATAGACACAAGCTGATCCCGGTGCCTTTTTTTATTATTATTATTATTATTATTATTATTATTATTATTATTATTATTATTATTATTATTATTATTATTATTATTATTATTATTATTATTATTATTATATTATTATTATTATTATTATTATATTTTAAGTAGTAGTAGTAGTAGTAGTGGTGGTAGTAGTAGTAGTCTCTCTATTATTACAAACGGGCAATATGTATGCAGAGTATTATGTAATGCTTTGTACATTACACTACTTTCAATACTTTTCCTATGCTCAGTATGATTTTTTTTTATTTCAATTCGCAAAGGGAAACACATTTTCTGGAACAAGTATGCCAAACATATCATTAATAATTCATAACAAGCTTTCTGTCCTTTCTTTTAACTCAATATGCCCTGTGTGCTGTGCCTTTCAGACTATTATGATGTTGTGAATGTTAGTACAAATCTATAATTTCCCTGTTGGTCTTAATATGAATGATGGGGTCTCTTTTATAGCAAGTGTGTTTTTTTAACATCATTTTTTATTTCTGTTTTTATTTGTTTATTTTTATTTTTGTGTGTGTGTTTGTTTGTTTGTTTGTTTGTTTTTTTGGGGGGGTGTTTTTTTTTGTTTTTTTTTTTGTTTATTTGTTTTTTTTTTGTTTTTTTTTTTCTTTTTGTTTTTTTGTTTTTTTTTTGTTTTTGCTTGTTTTGTGTGTGTGTGTGTTATTTCCATGGCATAAAAAAAACCACTTGGAATTGGTCACACTAGACGGCTGTGCTTTCACCGTGAAGATCAAATGCCCAGATACAACAAAAGCACGCCATTTAGAGAAGAAAGCATGTCAAAGTCGCTGGTATACTTTAGCAAACCTACGACAGTGTCATATGGCATTATTCTTTTATGTAACACAGTATGAAAATAAAAATAATTCCATCAGAAATATCGAGGTCCAGAGGTAAGAATCCTTTTGATAACCTCGAAGTTCAAAAATATAAAACATCATATTGGCTTCAATATTCCTACCTATCGGTGTCTCTAAACGCGGCATAAAGTTATCGGGGATTTGGTACGAAAAATGAATAGCGGATTTGCCATAGAAAGTGCAACTTGGTAATACGTTGAATGTTTACAAATTAGTACGATACACAATCTCACAATCGCGTAATGACCATATTTTTGAAATATGCAAAAAGCGTATGGACACATCTTGGCAATTGGTTGTTAAGTTTCTTAAATGATAGATGGAAAGCTGCGATAAGTTATGGTCAAAACACTGAAAATATGTGTCTGCAAAAACGTTTTGGAAAACTGTGTTTCTTCCATACCATTTCTGTTTGAAAATAACATGTCCTGGCGATTTGCCTGTTAGGAGGTCTATGTGGAAGACACAAATAAAATGATCTTAAATATGCTGGTCACAGTCTCTCCAAAATTAAGATTTAATGTCATATGTTTTTCGCCAAAATGCTATCAGGGACCAGTTTATTTTGCTTGTTTATTTTGTTTTTTATTATTATTCTTTAGAGAACAGTTCACTTTATTTCTACCCAATATATTAATGTATGTTTTACTCCCGCTTACTGTAAGTACAGACCTACACTCTGACATACTCTGCCTGACTGGACGGAACAGCAGCCGGCGTAAGGTGGCATAAATTTGGTAGAAACCCGTGTTATTTGGTCCTGCTCAGTTCGAACCACTCGGACACTGGCAGTGATTTCCATTTCCATGTTACCCATTGTACCCTCCCCCCCCCCCATCACTGCCGCAATTTTTTAGCTCTGCTGACTTGTCAGTCAGCAGAGCTTATAGAATCCATTTGCATCCGTCGTCCGTCTGTCCGTCTGTCCGTCCGTCCGTCCGTCTGTCCGTCTGTCGTTAGACTTTTTATATTTTCTTCTTCTCAAAAACCGCTACATAGAATGTTTTGATTTTGCACATGGATGATTCCCAGGTAGACCTCTACCAAGTTGGCAAAGGAGATGATGATGCAATAATTTTTCTATTTTTTATGAATTTTTTAATTTATTTTTTGGAAAAAATTAAAATTTCTTCATCTTAAGAACTACGAAGCCAATTGCTTTGATATTGCACATAGGGTTATCTGGGGTCAACTAGTTCTTATTTGGCCACCAGGTGGCGCTGTGATTTTTCCCTATTTTTTTATGAATTATTGCCTGTTAAGGCTATTTTCGACTTCTTCTCCAAAAACGGCTGAACAGAATTGCTTCAAATTGTATCAGAATATAGTTGGACATTAGATAATGAAAGTTTGCGATAATATGGATATGTTAATTTTAGGCAAAGTTATGGATTATCAAACTTCGCAACTGTAAGGAAGTGCTGCAGCTGTATATATATATATATATATATATATATATGGCAATACAGGGTATATATTACACTATTTTATTTACCCTTTTGACTTTTTCTCAAAAACCGCTGTATGGAATGTTTTAATTTTGCACATGGATGTTGCCCAGGTGAACCTCTACCAAGTTTGCGAAGGAGATGACGATGCAATAATTTTCTATTTTTAATGAAGTTTTTAATTTATTTTTTGAAAAAAAAAAAAAAATCTTCATCTCAAGAACTACCTGGCCAATTGCTTTAATATTACACATGGGGTCACCTGGGGTCAATTAGTTTTCATTTTGGCCACCAGGTGGCGCTGCGATTTTTTCTATTTTTCAATGAATTTTTGCGTGTTAAGGCTATTTTCGACTTCTTCTCCAGAACATCATGATAGAATTGCTTTAAATTTTATCAAAATATAGTTGGACATTAGACAATGAAAGCTTGCGAAAATAATGTGGATATGTTTATAAGTTATGCGATATCAGACTTTGTGACTGTAAGTGAGTGGTGCCACTGTACACCGGAAGCCATTGAAACAGCAAGGTATGTCAATTGATAATACATGTACTACCATCAGCAGAGCTTATAGAATCCGTTTGCGTCCGTCGTCCGTCTGCCCGTCTGTCTTTCCGTCCTTCCGCAAAATTTATTTTAAGGACAAACTGTACTACCACTCTACATACATGTATATAGCTATACAAATCTAGACTGCAGTCCATGTGTTCCAATTCTGTAAAAGCATATCCCAGTCAGCAGAGCACAGCATCATCATGATCCTCGTAGGTTTTTTGTTTTTGTGTGTGTGTGTGTTTTTTTGTTCGTTATGGTGGTTTTTTTTTTTTTGGAGGGGTGGGAGGCTAATATTAAAAAGGATCCTTCATATGGTAGCTTTCTTGCTGCCAGTCGCGGCACATGGGTAAGTTGAAACTGTAGTGGTACTGCTGGGTTACTTTTCTCTCGCACATCATCCCATTATTTAATCTATTCATCAATTTCCATAAAATATATACATTGAGCAAAAGAACTGCTTTTGCAAAATTTGAGTCTATCACTAAACGTCAGAATCTGCTAAAAAAATCCTTGAAATGCTTTAATGAAACCACATACCTGCGCGGTACAGATGGTAATCGTTTGCCCATAGGTATTCCAGACACGTTGCTCATTTGTTTGACGACCATACATTCTACAGCAAATTTACTTTTTGTGAGGGTACTAGAGGAGAATATACATGAGAAAGGAGAACATAGCAGGAGGTGGAAGGACCAAGTTATATAGCCTATAAAGTAACATATTTTCTCCATCAAAGAAAATATATAATAAGACATTTTGGCATATCTACGCATGAAACCTCAATTGTGATGGGGAGACGCGAGAACTACCGACCACAGCAAACATGACCATTCAAACAGGAAGTTGACTCAGCCACAATATATCACACCTCAGTCTGTTACCAGCAAGAATTGAAAGCAAAAAAAAAAAAACAATGTTATCTTCGCAGACTCTACTGTCAATTAAAACTCTGTCAGTGCCAATGGGACTGAAGTAGAGCTTCAAGACATGAACTGCTCTGAATCAAAATAAAGGTGCTGCATTTATGTTCTCGCCGGATGAGTTGTCACTCAAGCATTAGCATGCCTGAAGTAACATGAAAGATAACAGTCCTGATCAAGAACTGCTTTCCATTTCTTCGCAAGAAACAATATTGACTCCGTCCAAAGTGTGGCACTGAAAGGGTTAATTTTTATTTTGTAAAGAGAGCCAATCACCTTGCCGAAACCCTAATCAACAGATACATGGCCACCAAGGATATCAAGGTCAATGGCGCATCATGCTGTTTGTGTTTGCTACAATTAATAAGTTCTCAGAATATCACCATTGACACCAAAATTTTTTTAGAATATTTCTGTCGTTTTCCTAAAACAATTATTAAGTTCCCAGAATATGACCACTGACATCAGATTAATTTTTAGAATATTTCTGCGGTTTTCAAAAAAGAGGCTATATCCACGCTCAATGTTTTGCGAGCATTGATCCCAACATAAACATATTAAAAAATGTTGAAATGACACACGCTTTTGAAAAGTAGACGCAGATTTTGTCGAAATTTTGCCGCAATCTGAAATGCCCCATAGGTGTAGGGATTTTGTAAAAAAAAAATGAATGATTCACTTCATTTTTATCAAACTTTTTAATTTATATAATTTGGATAGGTTTCCCTCAAGAAATGAACTCTCGAAATCCTATTTCGACGTCATTATCTCTAGCCCTGAAGTGCATAGGGTGTGGTGCATGCAGAGTAAAGGTATCAACATTTGTCTGTTTCCCATGACACCGAAAGTCTGTAGCCTCTTCAACTCCTGATAATATTACACATTCACTTATGCTCCTGATTCTGTATTTCCTAATTGTAAGAGTATAATGAAAACGACATTGACGGCTTTCTGTTTTGTTATTCTTTTTTGTAATTATCATTAGCGCCTCATTTTTAGTTATGGCATTAAATAGGTCTTGTAAAATTCATATAAAGTTGTCTCTTATCACTGTACCGTCAGGATATTTAAGTACCATATCCTAAGCAGTACAACGAGACCAATTGTTACAAAGACATGACGACAGCGTACAGGCAAAATGTTGACAAAGGAATGCTTATGGAACAATACCAGTTTTCACTCTTTCAGTGTCAGTCACGTAAAAAGTCGATGTACTTAGGTCAAGGTAGTATGTATTATAATAAGGATCACAGATGCGTATTACTCGTAAAAATACCTTTCACTCAAGTACCAGTATGCCTATAGTTCCAGAGAGAATAACCCCAGGTCAGCAGCTTTTCTCGGCACGCATTTGAAGCATTGTTCCCAATGCGCGCCGAGAAAAGTTTTGACGCAGTCCAAAATTTGGCACTGAGAGAGTTTAAGCACTTAAATTTACCAAATTTGATGTGAACAAAATATTTTCGTGGTGGTTATAAAATGTTGCAGGTCAGTGTCGGGTCGTATCGTGGGCAGTGTCTGGTGGTTCTTCACCCTTATCATCATCTCATCCTACACGGCAAACCTTGCGGCTTTCCTTACCGTGTCACGAATGCAGTCTCCGATCTCAGGCGCCGAGGACCTGGCCAGACAGACCGAGATCAAATATGGCACAGTCGATTCCGGCAGTACCAAGAATTTCTTTAAGGTAATCCACTAGTATATTTTAAGGTTATCTAATCAGATAGAGTGATGGCTTTGATACAGAATGACTTTCAGAGGTGCAGGCAGATTCTATGCTTATGTGGTTAATGCCAAGCCTTGTTATTTTTTTTTTTTTTTTTTTTTTGTAAGGTTTGTTATTAGACGTTTTATGTTTTCATTAGGTCAATTTACGCCTATTACTTCGTTTGGCAAAAATACTGTGCATGCTAGTTCGGGCATAACGCCAAGTTTAGAAATTGCTTAGTTGCAACAGAAGATGTTTAGCAGCACGTTTATACATGAGGAGATGAGCAACATGCTAGTCATTATCAGCTGTTCTAATGCCAAAAGAAGATCACTTGATTAAACTGTCATTGCCACTTTTTTGGCATGGACATAAAGTGAAAGTGAATCGAACGGCTTCGAATTTTATCTTATCTAAAGTCAGAATGTGGACCCATGTGCTATAGTAAATACAAAATACAAAATATGTGTTTCTCCCCGAGAACGACCACAAACGACTTTTGTTTATAAACTGTATCAACAAGAGGTAACTGTATCAGTGCCAAGTTTTGACCGGGACAACATGTTTCCTTAGCGCATTCAGCGCATCAAAATAACCCAGCGAGAGAACCTTTCGACCCGGGCGCTTTTTGTGGTCGGTACAACTGTGGCCATCTTAGGACTTGAATGAAAGGTCGCTGTGCAAACAATATGGTTCTTGGTATCGTTATGCACACTGACGGCCATCAACTTGTATAGAAATAAGCACAGAAAGAGCTCGGTCTCTTATTCCGCGTAGTCCAGCCAAGGTTTTCCAAACGGTAACTACTAAACGCTCTTTTTATCCTGGCAGACGTCAACAATAGCAGTATACGAAAGAATGTGGGCATTTATGAGCTCAGCACAGCCCACCGTGTTTGTTAACTCCAATGAAGACGGTGTGAGTAAAGTGCGCAAGTCAAATGGGAAGTACGCCTTTATGATGGAATCCACAACAAATGATTATATCAACCAGCGTAAACCCTGCAATACAATCAAAGTCGGAAACAATCTGGATTCCAAGGGTTATGGTGTAGCAACCCCCATGGGGTCTGATCTCAGGTAAGATTTAAAGAGCATTAAGTATTCTCTCACATAAGCAGTATGTCAATCTGCAATGAAGACTGTGACACTGGTTATGGTAAGCCCTGGCTGTTAACTATCAAATGGAGTCTCCTGTTGCAGTATACGAAAAAATGTCTGATCTGATGGTTTAAACACATATTATTCAAAAGAGAAAACAATTGGGGAGAAGGGCAAGGCCCTATATTGACCCCTCTTTTCAGGAGAAGATACGGCCACAGACAACAAATATAAATGCTTCTATTTTCCATATTAGCATTTTTCAGTCTAAAAAATCAGCATTTTGGTATTCTAAAATTCCGTGAACGGCATTTAACAGATAAAAAAGTCAGTAAAACATGGATGGATTTTTGTCATATAATTTCCAGCTCTTTAATTTGTGATAATTGGAATATGAAACAACACCTGGATGTCAGCTTTATACAGGCGTATGAACTGTGCTCTTGCCAGGGTTACATCGTTCTCCTTCCCCACCATAAAGTTCCCACCTGACTTGGACGACAGTGCACCTACATGACCACCAATGAAGCAACTCGGTGATGCAGTAAACCTGACTTAGCTAACTTTATTTAAACAGAAGCTACAGCATGCTGAAAACACAGTATTTTCACAATTAGGGACTATCTCCGTTGGGATGTGCAACCAGGCAGTCGCAATTGTGGTCTGTAACTATAACATCACAGGACAAACGAAATTTCAAGAGTCCAGAGCGAAGCTCTAAGCGGCTGGCAGTTAAAAACACAAAGCCAGCAGGAAGAGCACCGCTCCGGATCAACAAAGTAAAGAAGGACACCACAAAACACAAGATAGATAGTGGGTTGATTATAGAGAAGTAAATAAAACTGCCATTTGACGTCCATCCTATTGAGGATTCATAATTATGTAGTATAGCTATGATATAAATGCAGGATTGATTGTAAATCAATTCATCATGTGAAAACACTGGTTTGAAAACGTTTGGTTATTAGACTGTAATCTTGGACTGGCTGGAATATTTTCTTATTAATTATTTCAAAAGGGCTTTCGGAAACGCCATATAAAACTGTTTCAAGGCAGAAATGTGCATAATTTGTCAGTATTATATGAAGGCGATCACGAGGAACAGCATTATAAGGACAAATGAAAAAGAAACGCCAGATGTTTTCAGTCCCTTGATTGCAACGACACTTTGATGATTGAGCAACAACAATATCAAATAGATGTTCATTCAGTTGGCTGCGGCCCAAACTCAGTCTTAAACGCAAACTGTGGCAATTCTGTTGCCGACATAGTACAATGCTGTGTGCGTGAGTGACCGAGGCACATTTGAGGAAATTTTGTTTTTAAATTCAACTAAGGCAGTAGAGTTTTTCACATCAAGAGGCAATTGGTTCCAAAGTTTTATAGTACAAGGAAACAAAAAATTCTTAAATAATTCAGTTCTTGCTCTGAATTGAGGCAAGTCAGGGGTCTGTCCTGTTATATACCTTCTGGTAAAATTTTGTTCATTTGAAATTATACCGCTAAGATATTCATGAACCAGATTATTAGTGGTTTGGTACATTAAGATTAGTTTACTTACTTCTGTGTGTTTTGCCAGTAGCTCGTCTAATGGGGTATATCTCATAGATGGCGTCACTATTCACCAAAAAGCAAATTAAATGTCATGAAAATATAAACTCTGAATTAGTGCTGCCCTCTGCAAGAATCTCCGCCGTTGCCCAGCCGTTATAAACAGGAAGTGATTCATTGAAATAAGGCCCCCACCGTAATCCTTAAAAAAGAAACGACTGTGGACTCTGAAGGTCATACGAGGAAACACCGTGTATTTATTACTTAATGTGCTTGAAATACACATGGCCAGCGTTGAAATGATGTTTCATCAATGTTTGAGTAGGGCACCCTAAAAGGACTTCGAGTAAAACTACTGCGGTAAATAGTAATTTATATTGTGGTGTTATGACGAATATGATAAATAGTAGTGTATATTATGATCTAATTCTTTTCCCAAGGACTGACCAATAGGTGAGCAGAATCAGAGGTCGTAATAACTTTTACCTTGGAAAGTACTACTTCCTTCCAAAATCCCCGTCACTACAGCAGCCGGCAATGTTTCCTCAAATTGGATTAAATATGCCCAGTTGTCGATTTGTCAGAATACAAGATTGATTAAAGCTTTCAAGTCTGGGTTCATGTCCGTGCGCCGGCCCGACTACGGACCCAATATGTCGGCAGCCGGGTCAGCGCGCAGGCACAAACCCCTCGGGGCTGGTATTGATGCATTAATTTCTTAAATTTTGATACAAAGGACCGTTGATAACAATCTCGAAATTTGCAGCCATCTGGATCTAGCTTGAAGCTATTTTGTATTTTCTAAATTTACTTTTGGTTGGCTAAAAGTGTCAGATTTGCAAGACAGACGACACCACGCGTGTATATTATGACAAGTAAAGTACAAAATGAAGCTTGCTCCATTGGATTCATTCTACTGGGGGGCTTCTTTTACGGTACATTATAATAGTTTCTGATGTGATTTTATACAACCGTTCTCTCTCGATGTGTTAAATCTCTACAATGATAGAGTACCACTTTTCTCCCTTCAAAATATCTCCAGGATTAATTCGTCTTCAAGCACGTTTTAACTCTTTCAATGCTACATTTTATACTCAGTCTCCACGGCGCACTTTGGGTGCGTTCTTCGAACTAGACGACTGCAGTCTATGTAACTATAAGGCTGCTGGAACCTAAATGAAAGGTATTTGTACAAAGAACATTAACCCTAAAAGTGCTGTTGACTAAGACTACGTTTTGCTTCAGACAAGGCTTGCTGATATTTGAATGAAATGTATCTTCATGGGGAATTTGACTCTTTTAACCATTATATGTTTAATGGTAATGAGAAAGCAACTATAGCAGTGATTAGCACTTTAAGGGTTAATCTAGTAAACATCATAATTCACAGCAGTTCGTTTTAATAAGTAGTTCAACGTAAGTCACGTTTGGCATTGAAAGAGTTAATTAAGCTACTTATAATGCCGTCGAGCTGCCATGGCATTATAAGTAGATTAATTAACTCTTTCAATGCCATGGCAGCTCGACGGTATATCTCAATCTTCTACATCTTGACCTGTGCGCAGGGACAGATTAACTCTGGCAGTTTTGGAGCTACGGGAGAAGGGAGACTTGCAGAAACTGAAGAAAAAATGGTGGTACGATAAAGGAGAGTGTGACAAAGCTCCCAAGAAAGCGACCGTAAGATTTATGTTTTGATGTTTTATACCTTTATCCAACACTGTCCTGGTTATCATGAGACTGAATCAATAAATTTCCACAAGGGGCTTAACTGCACTTTTCATTCATTGTTTTTCTTGTAAGGAACGCTTTAAGCAGAAATACTTCAACAGATAACATTCTGCATCCATTTTTTGGTCTGTTGCAGCAGGAGAAGAGCCACTTTGTACACGGAATTAGATATAAAGAGTTGGACTAAACCCATAGTCATCAACGTTTTAAATTTATGAATGTTTGTGTACATGTACGTGCATGTTAGCGTGCCTCTGTACATACGTAGCTATGTATGTATGTATGTATGTATGTATGTATGTATGTATGTATGTATGTATGTACGTATGTACGTATCCATGCATGCATGCATGTATGTATGTATGTATGTATGTATGTATGTATGTATGTATGTATGTATATGCATGCATGCGCACAGTGAGTTGGCACGAATTATTCACAGTTGTTGCATGTTGCGGTCTGGTTGCAGGAAACAACAAACGCGCTGAAGCTACCAAACGTTGCTGGAATCTTCTTCATTCTTGTCAGTGGTTTGGGTTTAGCTCTACTTATGGCAATTACTGAGTTTTTATATAAGTCGAATCACGAAGCAAAGAGAAAACAGGTGAGACGCTTGAACATTTTAAGGGCTGATCTTGTTCACAACGAAGTTATTCTCAGCTCCCCTTACCCTCCTGTACAAGTGAGTAAAGTCCCAGTAAACATGTAATATCGGCGAACGATGAAACACTTTCATAGTTGGACACGATTAGCAACTGAAACATGTAATATCGGCGAACGATGAAACACTTTCATAGTTGGACACGATTAGCAACTGAATTGTATATGTGAAGTTGAGCCAACCATGTCAGATGAACTAGTACCGAAACATAGGCCACGTTTGTTACCTCAGCTGACTTGTCAGTCAGCTGACTTTATGTGGTTGTCAGGCGTCCGTCGTCCGTCCGTCCATTGTCCGTCCGCGTCCATGATTCACATTTTCGACCCCTTCTCCAAAACCACGGGCCAGATTCACTTCACACTTGGTGGAGATGTACCTTGGGTCGGTCTCTACTAACTTTGTTCAAATGGTCACGGTCCATTGGTTTTTGGATTTTTTAAATAATTTTTGTTTTTTTGTTTTCGGGGGGCAAATTCTGAAAAATCTCCGAAACCGCCCACCCGATTGCTTTGATATCACACGGACATGCGCCTAGAGATTCTTAGTTCTTAATTGGCACACCAGGTCGTGCTGCGATTTTTCCCTGTATTTTTCGGAATATTTTTCATGTTATTCCTATTTTCGACTTCTTCTCCAGAACCGTCACTCATATTAAGCTATAACTTGATGAATATGTTCCTTATGGAAGGTTTCAACAAAGCTGTTCACTAGGTGACAATTCTTAATTTTTTTTTCAATTCAGGTGCTTATTGGTAAGTGCACCTTTCCTCTGGATTGTTATGTAAGTCAATGGGCATTCTAGCGCTAATTCTCATTTTTTTACTTCCTCTCTTAAATCATAATTCAGGCTGACTTCAAACTTGGTGGGGATGTACCTTGGGTTGGACTCTACCAAGTTTGTTCAAATGGTCACGCTCCAATGATTTAGGAATTATTATTTTCTTTTTTTTTGGGGGGGGGAGGCACATTTAAAAAAAATCTTCTCCTCCCAAAACTACTCACTTAATTGCTTTGATATCACACAGAAACAGTTCCGGAACTCCTAGATCTTAATTTGTTCAGCAAGTGGAGCAGCCATTATTTTCTAATTTTTCATGACTTTTTGTGCGTAATAACTGTTTTCGACTTTTTCTCCAGAACCATCACTCAGATTAAGCTGAAACTACGTGGATATGTTCATTATGGAAGGGTCCAACAAAATTGTTCAGTAGGTGGCAATGGTGTGGATTCCTGATATTTAATGATTTTATCAATTTAGGTACTTAACGGTAAATGCATCTTTCCTATTGATTACCATGCAAGTCAATGGGTACTCTAAAAGTTGGGCAGGAAAGGGGGGGTCCCCATGCATCCTGCCGATACATTTTTTAAACTTACATATTCTTAATCCTCAAGATGTGTAGTTTACGATTTTTGATGTTCCCAAGTCGAGATTTTGTCCCAGGAGTCTCGCTGGCGGCCATTTTGGTGGCCATATTGGATTTTCAACAAAAGTCGAGCATAATCGTAAGTTTTGAATGAGACATTGTATAGAGACAAGTGACCCCATTTTTCTGTGTAACTTTGCCATGGGGAGTTGATACAGGTGGTTACCTTTATGATTTGAGCAAGCTAAATACATTTAAACTGAACCCAATGTGAAACATTTTGGAAATGTTGGCAAAATCCTGCATGGGGACATCTGTTTCCTCTTTAACTAGAAGGGGCAATAATAACTTGCCTTTTAGTCCCCCGCCCACTTGGTGGGGGACTATAGGTTTGCACCTCGTTCGTCCGTCCTTCCGTCCGTCCGTCCGTCAGTCTGTCCATCAGTCTGTCCGTCCAAAGCTTCTCCGGGCCATATTTCCAACACCATAACACCCACAAATTTAATGTGTTTGTACTTCCTAGGATAGAGGTGTATCGTGTGCCAAAAGTAGGTCACTAGGTCAAATATCTGGGTCACAGAATACATATGTATGAAAAATCTTGTCTGGGCCATAACTTTTTTTGTCCTTTTACTTAGAGTCATGAAATGTTACACAAATGTGAACCTTAGTCTAAGAAAGTGTCATAAAGCAAAACTTTGTCACAAGGTTAAATATTTGGGTCACCACGATATGTAAATATACAGAATTTTCAGGTCCTGATTGTATTTTTTTTAACTTTTAGACCTCTTTTTATGAAATTTTACATGATAATGTACCTTGACCCAAAAGTGTGTCATGAGGGGAAATTAGGTCACTATGTCAAATATATAGGTCACAGTATAAAATTCTGTGTAAAACCTTGTCAGCACCAAATTTCTTATACCATTATACCTACAGCTACTAACTTTGTTATGTGCATACTACTTGGGGTGCTGGAGTGTAGCATGGCAAAAGTAGGTCACGAGGCTCAAAATCTAGGTCACAATGTGAAATCCATGTAAAAACTTGTCGGGGCCATATCATTTTTGTCCTTTTACTTAGATTGATGAAATTTTACACAAATGTGAAACTTAACGTGGAAATGTGTCGATAAGTAAAATAAGGTTACTAGGTCAAATATTTGGGTCACAGTAATACATAAATGTACAGTATTTTCATGTCCTTACTGTAATTCTTAAAAAATTTTGACTTCTTGTTATAAAATTTTACTGATAATGTATTGTGACCTAAAAGTGTGTCACGACGCAAAACTAGGTCACTAGGTCAAATATCTAGGTCACAGTGTAAACTCCATGTAAAACCTTGTCCATGTCATATTTCCCTTACTATAATACCTACAGCTTCCAAATTTATTATATTAATACTACCTGGGGAGTTGTTGTGTCACATGACAAAAGTAGGTCACTAGGTCAAATATCTAGGTCACTGTGAAGTCCATTCAAAATCTTGTCCGGGCCATAACTTTTTTGTCCTTTTACTTAGATTAATGAAATTTTACACAAATGTGAAGCTTAATCTAAGAATGTGCCATAAAGCAAAACTAGGTCACTAGGTCAAATATGTGGGTCACAGTGATTTGTTAATGTTCAGTATTTTCACGTCCTGACTATAATTTTGTCCGGGCCATATCTTCTAAAATATTAATCCTATC
The DNA here is from genome assembly GCA_964020975.1 of Hermodice carunculata. Taxonomy (NCBI): domain Eukaryota; kingdom Metazoa; phylum Annelida; class Polychaeta; order Eunicida; family Amphinomidae; genus Hermodice; species Hermodice carunculata. The sequence goes on along the minus strand of OZ026628.1, from coordinate 22,307,725 downwards.
CCTTTGAATTTTTTATGGTTGCTAGAACTTAGGTAGTAGGTGTGCATAGGCATTATTTTGTGTGGCTAATTACTTTCATTTATTGATTAATTAACAAAGTTCGTTAAGGAAGCTCAAGATTTGTCCTGGCCATATTTTTAAACTATTAATACCAACCCTTTGAAATGTATCTTTTGTGGAAAACTCGAAGTGAAAGTGTCTGGAAGAACTGAACGTTTTATTAAATTCCCAGTATTCAAAGATATGGATGAAGGCTTTTGCCTCCCTAGCAATTAGTCCTGTCCTTGTACCATGCGATGTAGAGAAACTAGTCCAAGTTCGACGGCTCTGGGCTCAATCTGCTTCCATGTTGGTTCCTTCAAGCCTACATCCATATCTTTGAATACTGAGCAATTAATGCAATGTTGAGTTCTTCCAGACACTTTCATTTCGAGCTTTCCACAAAAGATACATTCTGGAGTGAATGGCTTCAGGACAGAGGATGAAGGTTGTTTACGAGGTGAGTCTGATGTCGAGGCATCACCAGAAGTGGTAGTACACTTCAAACGTTTCAGGTTTTTAGTAAAGTTTTGGTAGCAGCTTCGATGGTAACCAATTCTATCTAAATCTGCACCAGAGAGAGAGTCGGGATGCGCTTACAGACATCCTCAATACAATAAGGTGAGTCTCAAGGCTCAGCAAGACGTCTGTCACGAATACTATGTAGCTGAGTCAGCTTTTCAGTGGCAGACCCCTGGGCCTGACTCAGTGGGGTGAAATGTAGGTGCTCAATACCTGTCACATGCAAGATGCAAATTACAGGGGGGTGCTTCTGTGTTATGTCTGACCCATCACTGCTGCTGGTATCACTTATGTGTTTCTTTGACTTGGGCATCATTTACCACCACCACCACCACCACAATATACATGTACCTGTACCATATGGTCACCATCACCAAGCAAATGCAGTTCTAGTTACTTCTACAAAAAGCACAGGAAAAAATAAAGAGTGCAGTAGTCAATAGATCTTGAAATGCAAAAACCTTCCCAATACATATAAACATATATATATATATATATATATATATATATATATATATATATATATATATATATATATATATATATATATATATATGTATTTATATACATATATATATATAAATATATATAATATATATACTATAAAACCTCCACTACCGAACACCCCCGACTAGTGAACACCCCACACTTCTGAACACTTTTGTTCAGTCCCGAATGTGTACATGTCATTTAATAGGCACCTGGGTGTTCCTGGAAGCTTATAACCTCTCATTACCAAACACCTCTCACTTCTGAACACCAAACACCTATTTTTCAGTCCCAAAGCCACAAATGAACCATAACCAGGCCCAAGGTCAGTTGCTGGTTGTTTGTCACTAAGGATCAAAGCTGGCACACGGTGTGCATGCTGGACCAACACAGGAAGGTTGATAAGACATGCCTTTGCTATGCCCTGCTTCCCACCCTGTCTCTGTGGTTAACAGATCGCACCTCGGTTGGTACAATTTATCAAGATTATTGTTTAATCTTCTGTGAAAGAATGCCTTAGCTCAGAACTGACTTTGGTTGGTATCTCTGCTGACCAATCAGCCATCTAAACCAACAGTCCATTGAGTAATATAAGCAGGCAATTGAAAATCCTGAATGCTGGAATTGTCTCCAAATACAGTGGAAATTGTATTGTTTTCATAGCATTTTGGTGTGATATTCCACCTTGCTCTTGAGTGTATTTGATTTTACCAACAGTCACACATTGTCTTAGTAAGTTGACATATTTGAGTGAAACTGGTTGTGACTGAAACAATTTGATGTTTTGATAGCAAGAAGTGGGACAGTCCAGATGTAAATTGTGTTATTAGCATACATCATGTGCATGTAGTGTCATTTGTGTGAAGAACGAATGGATAATTTTGCTGAAATAGCTATTGACACTTATAATATTTCAAGTTTATAACCCATCACCTGAACACCCCAACCTCCAACTGCTGAACACCTCTCGCTACCGAACACTTTCACTCAGTCCCAGGGTGTTCAGTAGTGAGAGGTTTTACGGTATTATATATACATACATATATATATATATATATATATATATATATATATATATATATATATATATATATATATATATATATGCATATATACAGAGATGCATATACATGTATACTTGCATACATAAAAGTAAACACACTTGTATGCCTAAAAAGCAAGTTATTTTTGCCCCTTCTAGTTAAAGAGGAAATGGACGTCCCAATGCAGGATTTTGCCAACATTTCCAAAATATTTCACAGTTTGTTTAGTTGAAATGTATTAAGCTTGCTCAAATCGTAAAGGTAACCACCTGTATCAACTCTCCATGGCAGGGTTATACAGAAAAATGGGGTCATTTGTATCATACAATGTCTCATTCAAAAGTTATGATTAAGATCGACTTTTGTCAAATATCCAATATGGCCGCCAAAATGGCCGCCAAAGAGACTCATGGGACAGAATCTTGACTTGGGAACATTAAAAATCGTAAACAAGACATCTTGAGGATTAAACATATATAAGTTTAAAAAATGTATCAATAGGGTGCATGGGGACCCCATTTTCCTACTACACTATAATGCTTATTCACATTTTGGACTTCTCTAAAAACGTCTTTCAGATTGACTTCAAACTTGGTGGGGATATGCTTGGGCTGGGTTTCTACCAGTTATGTTCAAATGGTTATGCTCCAGTGATATTTTTATTTTTTATGATTTCTTTTCTTTCCCTTTTTTTTTCAATTCTCAAAGAATATTCTTCTCGGAAACTGCTCATCCAATTACTTTGATATCATATAGAAACTCTCCGGGGGACACCTGGTCCTTAATTTGTTCACCATGTGGCTCTGCGATTTCCTTTGGTGATTTTTTGTGATTTTTTGACTGTTTTTGCTATTTTTTGCTTCTTCTCGAGAACTGTCACTCATATTAAGCTGAAACGTGGTGCATGTGTTCTTTGTGGAAGAGTCAAACAAAATTATTTAGTAGGTGGTAATGCTGTGGATTCCTGACTTTTAATAATTTTTTCAAGTTGGGTACTTATCGGTAAATGCACCTTTCCTATTGATTACTATGTGAGTCAATGAGCATTCTAATGCTCATTCACATTTTCGACATCTCCAAAGTAACCATCATCCAGATTGAAATCAAACTTGGTTGCAATCTACCTTGGGTGGGTCTCTTCCAGATTTGTTCAAATGGTCATGCTCCGTTGATTTTTGGATCTTTCATGAATTTCTTTGGGGTTTTTTGAGCCAATCTTTAAAAAAATGGGCATTGTGTATGTACATGTCAGCTGAGCACAGGACTCTCACAGTCCTCTTGTTTTTTTAAATTTAGCAAGGTGGTATTGGAGAGGTGCCTGTGCACACTTGTAGCTGTTAACCAATAAACCACAAACTCTAAAGGTATGTTTTGGGGCAAAGCGACCTTCTGATATTGCTTATAACAATAGCAAGTAAACTGTTTAATACGCAGAAAATATTTTATTTACGTAAAGACCTCGCTGGCAAACGCGGTCAGATCAAAGGCGAGACTTTCAATCAAAGGCCAATTACAGACTCAACAAACGGAAATGGGCTCTCCAGACTTAGGAGTCAGCAAATCCATGTCAACTGTAGGTATACATGCATCACATGTCCTTTGTTTATTTGATTGTGGTCTATTGTAAGAACGTTAGACGTTTCCAGTATCTTAAAAATGAGTATGCGCAGTAAAGTAACTTGTTGAGACTCTTGAGATCAGGGAATCATTGTTGAACAAAAAAGGCAATTCACAGGAAACAAAGCAGAAAATGTGTGTGGAATATATGATCGTTCAGACATATATTCCATGACATTGTGTATATTTTTATTGCGCAGATGTATTGTCAATCTTGTACTGAAGGAAAACATTCAGCTATTAATTGGAGTAAAACTTTGTTTATAATAGTATCAACGGAGCCTTTTACAAGGAAGATAGTACTCCAGTAATAAGTCACTTCCGGACGCTGAAGAGTTTCATTTTACAAAAACCCACCATGTGTATCAGAGCATATATTAGTGCAGAGGGAGCACCTGCTCACAAATTACAAACATTTCTATTTTTAGTACACGTATGGCCCTGCAGCGCAACTCATTAGCCTAGATGGGTATGCAGATGGCAATACCCACACTCAAGTATGACAGCAGGAGACCGAATTAAATGACGTCATCAACTATGGAATGCAGGAATTAGGTCACAGGTACTGATCAGTTCTCAGTACAACAGTTGCCCGTTGGGCAGATATACATCAGGACCAGAGCCAAAATCGTGACCAGCAGGACTAATTTTGCACAGTTAATTTGTGTATGGTGGTGTTACCAGCTCTATCTGCTCAAGCTAACAAGTCTCAACTTTATCATTGCTATTTTAATGAAAAATAAACACACACACTCACACACACACACACACACACACACACACACACACACACGCACACACATAGAAAACGCAATAAGTAGTATAATTGTATATGCTGTTTATAGTTTTAACTTGAAAATAAAATAGCTAAATACTAGTGTACATACTTGTAAACATGGACAAAGGTGATCGACTTGTTTTTTGTCAAATTATGACAGTGCTCTTTGTTTGCCAAGAAATGGTAACATCCGTGCCTAGTTGTCTGATCTTTGTGTTAACGGAGATTCAAAGTGGTTTTCCACTGTGTGGGTAATAGTGCCGCCGTTAAGAAGTGAGTGCGATCTCATCTATTATCTTCTCCTAAGAATATGGCGTGCAGAACTAGACAACTTAAAAATATGCCATTCGACGAAGTATGTCGACAACACAACTAAAGTTTCCATTTTCTTACGTGGCTGGAGTTTCAAAATATACAAACCAAGTGTCTGGTGCGATTCTATGGCACTGAAGCTTTTGTCAATTTCGCATATATTTTGAGCTATGCGGTACTGAAGCAATCCCACCAGTGAGCTCACGCGTTAATTGCGGTCATTCAGCAGTGGCATTGGTTGCATATTCAAGTTGTGTGCAACATGTGTAAATACAACATTTGATCTTGGAAGAAGAAGACGTAATGCAAAAATACGCCTTCCCCCTTGGAAAAATATGAGTCCAGATTCAAAATTCATTGTGTAACCACCTTCCATTGAAGTACCCACATTCCTTGTCTCTTTTCTGCACATGCTAGTCCAGGCAAATAGATAGCCTTGGCGCACTTTGGACACAACTCGTCGGGGACATCTTGGGATTCTTTCTGCAATTTGGCACTCAAGAAGCTACCATTCACAGATGGATTAGTGTTATAAATTATGCCTTGATGGTATATACGTACGTTTTACATGTTAGTCGACATTCTTGTCACATGTTGATATTTATGTTCAGCTATGTACGGGATGTGGCATAAGTTGTTGTTAGATGCCATCTACTGTATATACCATACAACTTCCTGTTTATCCTAAAATTTGTTAGGACAATGTAGATATTTGAGTACAAAATACAGAAAATCTGTGTTTGAAGATACGCTCATTGTACTTGTATGAACAGTGTCGTGGTTATCAGGTATACTTCCACAATCGTATGATGAAAGAATATATTTCAACAAATCTATCCAGTATGCATGAAAACATTTTATGTCACCAAGGACGGAAAATATGAGTTATGATAATGACGGAATGGTTCCCATTTACAGTGGTCTGAAATACATTTTAAGCTAAGGGTGGGCGAATACCGCCTGGAATTTTTGCACCGTACCCACTAAAGGGACACCACTGAGGCCATAAGCCAATATTTACATTTGGTTTAGAGTGGAGTATGCAAAAAACTTTAGAACGTATTTTTCATTCGCAATGTCATGAAAACACAGCACATTCACGTGTACCACACATCCACGTGCCAGTCCAACGAATAACCAATGGCCGTGTAAATGAAGCTTCTCCTACCGGTACTTTCGGAAATAAACATATGACACGTGACACGACCAGATGCTTGTAATTCTGTGCACTGAATGGGCTAGTGTTGATGTTTAAAGGGAATAAATGTACTTAAAATAGGTACAAATGTAAATATGAAAAATAGGTATCGTTTGTGTTGGTGTTATTGGACTATATGGCAGAGGGCTTTGAGACTGACATGTGGCATGGTGAATGTTGTGTCCTCCTTAATGCCCACTGTCATTACTACAAACCACCAACAGAAACCATATTCATTTCTTAAGTACCACCTTCCACGTTGAAGTTGAAATGCAACTGTTGCACTTTTGCCAGATGTTTCCTACTGAGAGAACATAGACTGATGCCATCACCTTTAAATATATTTAAGCTATTCCTGGGGGCCATCCTACGATAATCCCTCGAGCACCAGTAGGTCAACACCAACTAGTGTAGGTCATTGAGGAACCAGTCAAGAGCGGGTGCAAGACTTGCCGGCGGTACTGATGGCATTCTGATTCAATAACACTAGACGAACCTAGACTGATATTCTGTGGCGGCTGTTCTTTCGATTGAGTATTCGTGATAGCTATAACATGTCACATAGCCATTATGCCACATAATCAACGAGGTCGAAGACCGAGTTGACTGTGATGGCACAATAGGGATTGTGACATAGTATAAATGACTTGGAAAAAGGGTGGCAGGAACTGACCAAGATATTTCTTGGTGCACGACATTTTTACCTTGCTTTTTGCGCATGGTGTACTTTGTCGCTTATGGAAGTTGCCACATGCACAAGCAAGTTTGATTTCTTGCTCATATATTTTACACCTACCAATATGGCAGTAGGAAGAGCAAGTTGATGGAAGCCTAAATTATAGATTTAAATGAGTTGGGCAGTATTCCCACCCAACAGTTAATTTTTCAGAGGAGCACCTGTCATAATGACGAGAGTGCACACTACAAGAAACCTCTTGCACGTAAAAAAGCAATATATTTTTTGGAATTTAATTCACTTATTTCTTCAGGGTCCATGCCTGGCAGGGACACAGATTAAGTGTTGAAAATAGAGTCATGTGCATCAACTTATGTTATGCCGACAGTGATATCACGCTAGGTATACCAGATGACTGGGAATGTTCTAGGAATACACGTCTGTACTATTCCAAATCTCGGGTCATCTGTACAGATTCTGCTGGAAGAATACCTTAGTTCGGGCTGTTCAGGGGAAGGTGTCAACAGCATCTGTTTCTACAACACACTGCCTGTAGGTCATGCTGCACAGCACAAGACAAGCAATGTTATTGTGTGAAAGGTGTTCTTTATGTGAAATTATCAACACTTTTTCCGGCTCTCTATTGGTCTTTTCCTACCACATACGTTACAAATGTACATCTGCGTCCCTTACATGCTGCAGTATATTCTCTATGTATATGGCCCACAGAGCCTTGCTCTGTTAACTGTTACACGTTGGTATATACTATTTGAAGCTTTCTTCAGCTTACAACTGAAGTATTGTATGCTTTGTTAACTATTCTCTCTTTACAGTTAATGCTGAATGTTGTTGAAAGGCCAACTTGTGGTCATAAAGTGAATCTTTGTAATAACAGGTGCAGAAACGTTCTTTACTTTCCGGACACATTGTGTGTAGTAGCAGCAACATAAAGTCAAAATGCGGGTGTTGGGGGGGGGGGCACTTTTTGCCATTAAACAGGGCCACGGACTTTCTAGTGTCCTAAAAGTCGTTTGCCTGCATTTCGATCTACGTGCTCATTGTTCTCGTCCAGAATAGTATGCTTTAAATCACGTTTTTCTCGGTGCTGTTTTGACACGACAGAAAGGCACTAATGCACACGCTGAGCGAGTGCGTTGATTCTTTCTGAGTTCTGCTGACCACAGGTCGTAGAGCTTATGCCATTACTCATGTCTGTCTGTGTGTTCGCCCGCCAACTCTTTGTTTTTGAGCACGATACAGTGCACACTTTTCATATAACTTTCAGGACTTATCAATTGTATGAAATTTATGGCGAGTTTGATATTGGTGATTCCACCTGGAGTATTATGTCGTACATGGGTCAGAACGTGAAAGAAAAGAACACTTTATGCAATATATTAATAAACATTTAGGCATATGATGCCAAAAGTACCACAAATGTGTATCATGCGCAAGTTTGGAAGTGCACAATATGGATGACATTGATTAATTTTTCACGGTCACGGATGGATTACATTTCAGGATATACTTTTTGGTGATGGTCGTGAGCGGAGCATTAGGCCAATGGGCCTCTTGTTTATAACGTAACAGCTGAAGAGTACAAATCGTATGTATTTTTATCGTCTTTCTAATATTTCATGCGTATACAATTTTTTTACTTCTAACAATTGGTGGCATTTGTCGGCCTCGTTGGACGGTGCTATTGACGGAGGTGTAATTGGTAAATGATGCAAGTACAAAATGAGACAACACGTGTGATGACTGGGTACCATGAGTTTTTTATGTTCTTAATGGAGCTGTGCATCCTTAACGATATTAGCAAATTCATATTTTGTGAGGAATAAACCACACTGAACTATGCGGAAATCTTTATATCGCTCTAACGTACAAGTCGTAAGAAGACTGTTTTCATAGGTGTATTTTGGTTCTAAATATTCTCCACAATGTGAAAAGAAATTTTTGAATAAACTGTTTCCGGAGAAGTTCTGAGATTTCCAAAGCTACGGTGGCAAAGCTTGCAAGTGTGAACGCATGTTCTTTGAAATAATACCAACAATAATGATGATGATAATAAAACAAATTTCCCCTTTCCGCTGCATGTTATTAATCATGCTCTTCATGTTATTTATCATGCTCTGCATGTTATTAATCATGCTGAAGTCAGCATGGCCAAGTCATGTGAAAACGGTTTGATCTTTACAAAGAAAAGAAAAAAAGCGCATTGTGGGGTTTCACTTTATCACACTAAACAAATGAGCAGCACACTGCTCTAACCAACTACCTCTTATTCCCTAACATGTATGTGATGTTCTATCACAACAATTACATAACATTACAGTACATATTTACAAACATAGTTTTGTGTTTGTTGAAAAAGGTGGACGTAAATGTCATCAATGATTAAACATGTACATGTATATGTGTTGGGACAACTCTCTTGTTTTATCATGTTTATCTGTGTACGATATGTACATGTTACAGGGCCATTGTCACTTGTAGTGTTAGATTTTTACGCCACGCATACCTAACTTTTTTTCCATATTTTGGCTATTGAATTTTGCACCGAGTAAAATATATTGACAGAAAGATGAGCGATATGACTTCGAAGCTGGTAAATTCTCTTTATCTTTTTGTACATAGGTCCAAGCCTAAATACTCGCACAAAACCATTATCGCTTTTGCGAGATGTTGCGTGGATATTATCGTGTCATAGGGCCCGTTGTTCTCGGTCTGTTGATCTAAAAACTGATGTTAGTTCACTGTGCTCCCAACTGGGAATGTTATAACCAGGTACAAGAAGTGTTACCATTGATAAGTTCGTTAAACGAGATCGTTTCAAATTTATGTGAGAAAACACAAAAATTATCAGCCGAAAACCCCAATATCAATCACAGTTTCTGATAAAAACTTGTAATGCACATACTAACTTATTAATGGACAATATGTACACGTAAGCATGTAAATACAGTGCATAGTAAATATATATTTATAACGTTAGTTTTGAAAAACAAACGTCGGGCATATCAATGCTGAATTTCTCTACAAGTTTATGTGTTAAGCTTCCATTTTAAATCCTTGAGCTGATGTACCCTGTACTACGCAAAATAAAGTTGAATTATCATGGTTTCTGTGTTTACCTTCAATATATCAACATGATCAGGTTTTACATGTTATAAAATAAATACATATTCATTTGTTGAATATTATAAATGTACGTTCACGTATCCTTCAAAACATCAAGATAAAGTCAGGAACAATCTTATTTTACACTGTACACAATACGGTTATTAACTGCCCAATGTATCTAACCAGAATTAACTACTATTTTATACCTTATGGTTTTCTTCTACCTTTATGTAACCAATTAGTATTGACTACCTAAATACATTTAATGGCAATTCTCTTTCCACGCACAACTCGTTTCTCATACTGTATATGTTTCCCACTAATAAATGCACCCGAATTGGTCGCCGATTAGGTCTCATGATTGTTTTTTTTCTATGTCTTTTTTTTAATAACGGTTTTGATTTCAATTTGGGATTCATTAGAATTCCGTGATTTAGACAGTTTTCGGGAAAGTTAATGCTGCAGTATAAAACTATTATACAGTACACACTCAACGTACACTGATTGTGCTTCTTCTTATCGAGTTTATGTGGCATCAACATTCCCCCGTGTCCAGAACTTTTACATTTGAAATACAATCTAGTACATCAGCTCACCCTCTCCTGTCTCATGTTCCCACAACTACGGTTTCCTATGCACATTCCATTTGTCCGTAGCAGTTCCTTTACCCCTTTTATCTGTTACTATTATACTGTGCCTTTTTCATCGTTTAAATGCCGTCCATTAATTTCTGCTTGCTCGTCTTGGAACGTCCTGTTTCTCTTGATTCCAGCATCCTGACCTGTTACTTCCGCATACTGACCTAGTACTTCCTCTTCCGCATGAAATGAACAAGGTGATTGTATTTAAAATAAATTATGGTTACATCCTGTTTCCAAATATATTTATTTGATATCATACTTCTGTGACATCCTAGGTATTTCATTGCAGGTATTTGAAATCATATTCCCTTGACATTTTACTTTTGCTCATACAATTGTGAGTGGCTCTTGGTAGTTTACATTGCCTGGTCCAATAGTCGCAGGTTCAAATGCAATGCATCATGGTTACTCCCCTCTTTCTTTAATGTCAAAGGACAGCAGTTCCATTCAGCCCATGCAGGCCACATGAGAAACCCCAAACTACAAGTTTCTGCCTCGCCTGACCCATAACCCCAGTCCATAGAGGCAGATGCTCTAGTTATAGACTGCAGCAACACCTGTGTGTAAATCTTTCCACCGTGGCAGATCCTGCCAAGGGTACTGCACAAGATTTGTCCCGGGATTGCAAGCGGATCCTGGTCACATCCTGGCAGGCCTGGAGTGATTGTTGGTAGACCGATTGGAACTAAGTGTCGGGCCTCTACTATGATTACCAGCATGGCCTAAACTTCAATTGCAGCCATGGATGTGCATGTTTCACAGGACCATCAAAGGGTTAACTTCCATGCTTGCTGGTTATCTCACAGCACACCTGTGACAGTGGTTTCTCGGTGTCAGTCTCAGATAGAATTGTCAGACGAGGGTTTCAATCTTCTTTTTCTATCTGTCTACTCAGTTCTGCGGAGTGTTTTCTGACTGGTGTGACAGTAATGGTATGCACACTAGGTCTCTGCACACTGTGGACAGTGGCAACTTCCTGTTGAATCAGTGGGAAGTCTTAGGCAAGCGGTCCAGAACAGTGGATCGTTTCTGATCAGCCATCTTCTCAACCCATGCCAATGTCTTGGACATTCGTAATGGGAGTGATCCTTATCTGTCTGTGCTGCTTGCATCCATCTACACTGATAGGCTGGCATCAAAACAGGTCCCACCTTAGTGCATGCTGCCATTGGTTTTGGTCATGCTGAAGAAGTGGCCGTTCAAGTTTCTAGAGGATCCACGGCAGGTACAGTTCAGGTACTGGACATGAATAACTTGTTAACAGTTAACAATAGCATTGAGGGCTTAGAGAAGATAGATCCACACTCTAGCTCATGACCGAGTACAGCAGTCACCTGACCACTCCCATGTGACCATGAGACCTAACATGGGCTTCCTTATAAAGAACCAAGTGGCTCAAGATCCAGTTGTGGCCTTCAAGGTTTGTACTCTCCATGCTATATGGATACAGTCCTTTCCCTCAAGCCAAGAACCCTGTGTCCCAGGAGAGCCTTTTGATCGTACTTTCCATGCATTAACAGACTCAGAAAGCAGAGGTCAGTCCTCTTCTTACCTCTAAGTAACCTACATAAGGAGCAAGTTTGCAGAAACAGTTTCTTTGTGTATTAAGCAAACGATCTTTAAGGCCTATGAGATCTCACTGGAAAGGCCTGGTACCTTGTAGCTTGTCTCAGGCAAAGCTCACAAGGTGCTAGCCTTTAATGCCTCATGCCACACCCTGCAGAATGTTGCAGTTGCCAATGGCAGTCATCTACAACCTTTGCCGAGCACTATTTGCATAACATGAAAGTGCTAGAGAAAGGCATCTATGCATTTACAAGCATCACAGGTCGCTTTGTTTAGGTAGTGATAATGGTCCGTTAGGCTTTCCAGATCCCATCAGACTTGCCCCAGTGATGACACTTTGGCGCTCTTGTGGTTAAAAAAAAAGATGCAGTCTATAGGTTGGGCATTTCTGGATGAGTCTTTTTTGGCATTGCGCGAAGTTGACCTAATCTCCAACCAGTATCAGACAGTTTGTCCTAATATCATGGCCTGTTGTCTGTTTGACTCGGGAGTTCACTGCCCCAAGGGACCATATACCAGCCCCATGGCACCCACCCATTTCACGACTACGTCCTGTTAGGTCTCCAGAACGATGATGCTGAAACTGGTAGCATCCACCCAGGAGGTGGACAGCTGTCAGGGTGGCGGGCAAGTGCTGGGGGCTAAGTGTTGTCCCTTGCTGGTCAGTAAGGAGGGGTTCTGGCTTCAGCTGGATTCTGCTGTGGGAGACCTCAAGGTATTTTTAAGTAATATCAGTATTAGTGTTGGTAAGTATACTTACCTCTCGACCATCCGAGAAGCCCACCCAACCAACCTCGCTTCTTCTTTCATCTGACGTCAACTGACCACTTTTAAAAAGAGGAAGGATGATACGGGGAGCATGTACACCGGCAGTTACCACTAGTTCTTAAGAAACCGAGACATGGCACCATAGGACCCTCAGGTTTTTAGAGTCAAGTGTGTGAAACTCAACGTAATTGGGCGTTCAACCCATAAACAGAGGTCTTGGCAAATGGTGGTCAAGAGATACATTTACTTACAAATACTGATATTACTTAAAAATATATTGTTTACAACTGGCTGAAGAAAGTTGAGATTAAGGGAATTTGTGGTGACTGGCATTTTCGCTATATGATGTGTTCGCATTAGGCAGGTTATTTTTGCATTTGGGACTCTAAGAAGTGTCCTTAAAACACATTAAACAGGTGTCCTCATAAGGGAGGTGTCCCTTAGATGAAAATGGCTTAAAAATATTCGGGACTGGGTAAATCTGTGCACAATACAGAGGTATCTAGATTACAAATTGTTTACATTCCTCTAAAGACCTAGAATTACGGAGAGCGTGGACCAGCACAGTCAAGATTTACAAAGACACGTGACGATGCCCTGGGAACCTATTTAACCTATGTAGCGAACACTTTGTGGAAAGTGACTTTGATTTGTCAAATATGACGATGTTTAGGATAGGTGTGGCAAGAAAAAGCTGCTGCTGTTGCCAAACATGGTCCCATCCATGGCCAATGGAAGGATTAATGGAACTGACCAAATTAAGTTGATCACTCATAAAACCAGGAACAGTGATTCTTTTTTTTTTTTTGTTTTGTTTTTTTTTTGTTTTTTTTTTTTTTTGTTTTTTTGTTTTTTTTGTTTGTTTGTTTGTTTGTTTTTAGCTTAGCTTACTTGTCAGTCAGCTGAGCTTTTGTGAGGGTCTGTCGTCCGTCGACCATCTGTCCATCGTCTGTCCGTCCTCAATTCACATTTTCGACTTCTTCTCAAAAACCGCCGGCAAGATCCACTTCAAACTTGGGGGGGGGGGATGTGCCTTGGGTGGGTGTCTACCAAGTTTGTTCAAATGGTTATGGTCCAGTGATTTTCAGATTTTTTTATAAACTTTTTTTTGCACAAATCTTTAAAAAATCTTCTCTGAAACCGCTCACCCAATTGCTTTTTTATCACATAGCGCACTCCATGGGACTCCTAGTTCTTAATTTGTTTGTCATGTGGCGCTGCAATTTTTTTCTAAATTTTTATTATTTTTTGTTTGTTATAGCTATTTCGACTTCTTCTGCAGAACCGTCACTCAGATCAAGCTGAAACATGGTGGATATGTTCCTTGTAGAAGAGCCAAATAAAGTTGTTCACTATGTGGAAATTTTGCGGATTCCTGATTTTTAACGATTTTTTCAATTCGGGCAATTATCGGTCAATGCAGCTTTCCTATTGATTACTATGGAAGTCAATGAGCATTCTAATGCTAATTCACATTGTCGACTTCTTCTCCAAAACCGTCAGCCAGATCCACCTCAAACTTGGTGGGGATGTGAATTGGGTGGGTGTCTACCAAGTCTGTTCAAATGGTCATGCGCCCGTGATTTTTGATGAATTTTTAGTTCTTTTTTGGACAAATCTTAAAAAATCTTCTCCGAAACCACTCACCCAATTGCTTGATATCACACAGGAACACTCTCTGAGACTCTTTGATCTTAATTTGTTTACCAGGTGGCGCTGCAATTTTTTTCTATTTTTTTTTTATGAATTTTGCTGTTATAACTATTTTCGACTTCTTCTCCAGAACCGTCACTCAGATTAAGCTGAAACATGGTAGATATGTTCTTTGTAGAAAGGTCAAACAAAGTTGTTCACTATGTGGGAATTCTACGGATTCCTGATTTTAAACGATTTTTTTTTTCAATTCGGGTACTTGTTGGTCAATGCAGCTTTCCTATTGATTACTATGGAAGTCAACGAGCATTCTAATGCTGATTCACATTTCCAACTTCTTCCCTAAAGCCATCATCCAGATTAACTTCAAACTTGATGGCAATGTACCTTGGGTGGGTTTCTACCAGGTTTGTTCAAATGGTCATGCTCCAGTGATTTTTGAATTTGTAATGAATTTTGTTTTCTTTTTTTGGATAAATATTAAAAGAAAACTGTTTCTGTGAAAACGCTCGCCCAATTGCTTTGATATCACGCTGAAAGATACCTAGGGACTCTTTGTTCTTAATTTGTTCACCAGGTGTCCTTGCAACTTTTAAAAAAAAATTTATGATTTTTTTGTCTTATAGCTATCGTCTACTTCTTCGCCAGAAATGTCACTCAGATTAAGCTTAAACGTGGTGGATATGTTCTTATGGAAAGGTCAAACAATGTCGTTCACTATGTGGGAATGCTGCGGATTCCTGATGTTTAACGATTTTTTCAATTCGGCTACTTTTCGGTAAATGCACCTTTCCTATTGATTACTATGTAAGTCAGTAGGCATTCTAATGCTAATTTACATTTTCGACTTCTTCTCCAAAACCGTCATCCGGATTTACTTCAAACTTGGTGTGGATGTACCTTGGGTGGGCGTCTACCAGGTTTGTTCCAATGGTCATTTTCCAATGGTTTTTTTATTTTTTATGATTTTTTTTTTTCAAATATCTGTACAAAAATTTTATTAGGAAAGTTTAACATGGGAATTTCTTGTAATGGTTATAACTTAAATAATTTTGGCCAGATTTACTTCAAACTCAGTGGGGATCTGTCTTGAGTGAGTATCTACCAAGTGTATTCAAATGGGCACGCTCTATTGATTTTTTAATTTTTGTGAATTTTTTTTTCTTTTTTGTTTTTTGTTGTTTGTTTTTGTTTTTTGGGGGAAAACCTTAAAAACTCTTCTCTTCTGAAACCGCTCACACAATTGCTTTGATATCATACATAGACACTCCCAGGGACACCTAGTTCCCAATTTGTTCACAGGTGGCGCTGCTTTTTTTTTTTTTTTATTTTATGATTTTATGGTATGGTTTCGCTATTTTTTACTTGCTGTAAGATCTGTCACGCAAATAAAGCTGAAATGTGATGGATACGTTCTTGTGGAAGGGTCAAACAAAGTTGTTTACTAGCTGGAAATGCTTTGGATTTCTGATTTATAAGGATTTTCATTTCGGGTTCTTTTCGGTCAATGCAGCTTTCCTATTGATTACTATGTAAGTCAATGGGCATTTAATGCTAATTCACAGGACATGTGACACGAAATTTACTGTTTACTTGATAACTTGAGATCTGTTTTGAGTTAGTATCGTGATGCTACATATGCTAATGTTTCTGTATGAAGGTCATGCTTAGACAGTACATGGATGAATTTGACCTCGTTTCCGGGGTCACAGTGCAACATACATGAATTTTACTCTTCACTATAACTTGAGAACTACTTGAACCTTGATGTTGCACATGTTAGTGTTCTTCTACAAAGGTCAGATTTACTCAGAACATGGGTGACCTTGATCCTTTCCCGAGTTCACAGACCTGCAAGTGTGATAAGTGTCCAGGTCAGCTGAGCTTGGGCTGTTCACACAGCCCTCTTGTTCTTATGGGGGGGGGTCACAATATTTAAAAATTAATCTTCACTATGATTGTGATTTCAGAGCTTGAATAACAGGAAAGTATACCTCCAGTAATTCTACGACTGTTACAATGTATCACATAATTATCAATCGAATGTCACGGTGACAACACTGGTCCAGGATGTTGCTACAAAATGACATTGTTGCAAAACTTCAGTGTGCTTAACCATTTTGATTCCATTGATTGGAAAAAATGGGTGGAAAACATGGACAAACAAGGACCGATCTTGTTCCCTACCCATGTCTAGGGTTGAACAGTCTATAACAGGTTGATTTAACTGGTCACTGTTATGTGTATGTTCAATTACTACTGTATATTGCGAAGTATTTAATCCTATAACCAGATAACATTGTTTGGATAGCTGCCGCATTCACGCCTCATCTACACAGTTGCCAAGACCAGTGGACGGCTGGCCTCTCATCTTTTTCAGTCGTGTGGCAGTGTTTGTGACACTCCACTGCCAGCTCCCAATAATCGGGTGTACGAAATTCCATCTCATTGTACCTTTGTCGTTCATATGGCACCAGAAAATAAATCAGTTACAGGAAAATATTTACCATTGTTACACAATGGATACGATCTGCAATAAAGGATATCATAAACACATGCACTAATGCCGATGTATACCGAAACGTAAATTACTACCCTCCATGGGTCGTGAAGTTACTTCCGGGGAGGAGTTATACGAAGAGGATCCATCCCAAGTTCAAGGGATTTATCTGGAATCCTGCTTTTTTAAATCCCAGAGCGAAGCGTAGGGATTTAAAAATGCAGGATTTCAGATAAATCACGAGAACAAGGGATGTATCCATTTTATACCATGCCTTCTTTGTTTTCATGAATATACATGCAATTTAAAGCAGTGGTATATGTGTAAGCAGGTAACGTATATATCCCTTGAGAAAACAAAGGAGTCATGGTATAATGATATTGAAAGCTATATTCATAAATGCAAACTTATGTTTAATCACCCATAGACCACACATATGGGGAGGGAAAATTAACTGTTTGTTTAGACTTTTATATACCGTAGCGTTCACCGTAGCTGTTTCCGTGAATGCTAGAATTTAAAACACTACAAGACCTGGCCCATCGTGACGCAAATATTGATTTATTGCGTTCATGCTTGTTCTTGTTAAATGGAATTTTATAAGTTTTGATAGGAAATATCTTTTTTGCAACGAATTTAAAACACTACAAGACCTGGCCCATCCTGACGCAAATACTGGTTTATTGCGTTCATGCTTGTTCTTGTTAAATGGAATTTTATAAGTTTTGATAGGAAATATCTCTTTTGCAACGAATTATAATTGCCCATAGGGCAAGTTGAGATCGTCTGGCTGTACCACGGCTGCACTCCCTGCAGCACTAGTGACAGTAGGGTCCTGGGTGTCCCCCATGTGTGTAAGGCTGAATGATCTTTTCCTCTGCTGCTTCAGCTTTTCTTATTAATTCTTCTTCATCGTCAGCAGACCACGTTCATAAAAAAACTCAATTCATACTCTCCGGAATCACTATGCTCTGTTGTATCTGCCATAAGTCTTGGCGAACTGAAGGTTCTCTGGCTTAGAAAACACACCTTGGCCAGCGGGTTGCGTTTGTGACGTCAGTAACAGTTTCCAAAATCGGGCCATGATCGGAGAAAAGTCGCGCGCTTTCCTGTCACAAATGTAATGCACTTTTGGAGCTAAAAAAAAAATCACCATTCAAAAATGAAATTTAACATTTCGGTTTTCAGATATCATTTCTAACGACCCTAAACATCAACTTTCTAATTTGTGGTACCCATTCAATCAATAGGACCTTTAAAATGACTGAAATACAGACGACAGCGTCAGTTGGACTAACCTGGGGATGTAGTATCTGACTAGATGTTGAAGTTGGCACACGTCTCTGACTTCATGTTGGGTAGTTAGTTGTACTACTTTCAATTCCAGGTCACCTGCATACTACATCAAAAAAGCCTACAAAGCGTCTTAGTGCAGGTGCGCGCGCGCGCGCGCGAGTGTGTGTGTGTGTGCTTATTATCAATAGGGCTGTGAAGGACCAGTTGCTGAAGAGAAAAGGTTATTTCCACTCCCCCGTGTGTCATGAAGCTAGAATAGCATCCACCCTGTTTTGTTCTGAAAAGACCCAGCTACCTCCTGAACTTCACATCCAGAAATAGTCACTTTGTCCCTCCTGTCACCTTACTGCTACATGTTTGTGCAAGGAGAACTTGCCTGTAAAAGTTAAAAATTTTGCAATTTGAATTGTGAAAATTTACAATATACACTGATTTCATATTTTTGTGAGGAAATGTGTTCTCTGCATGATTGAAATTATGCAGTTTTATCGTATAGCGTGATTACATGCTCCACAAATTATGTCATAATGGATAAATAACCAGTGAGTCTGTTTTTATTGGGGACGTATACACCTATGCATTGAACACATACATATGCATAATCTTATCTATATATCTGTAGAAAGTATGCGTCTGACAAGGGTAACAAATGCAGGTTTGATATTCTTCATTTTTATTTTTAGTTGCCGTGTTTCATTGAAATATTAAATTTATCGCATAAGCGGGTGTGCTGCAGTTTTCTGCTACCGCTTGATCAGAGGTCATAATAATTCTTGTGGAGCTGTGAATCTCAGAACCAAATATTTCGTCTGAGTCAATGTGGTCGAAGCGCACAGTTTCATATGAGTTGCAACTGATGTTTACTTTCGTAGCATTATTCGGCATTGTCATTTTTCTAACCAATAGCAAATGATAATTGAAATTTTCTGTTGATTAAAGCGCATAGATTTCTTCAACATATGTTGCCGCCGGCATTAATTTTCAAGGAAACTAAAAAAAGTCTGCTACTCGGCTAATAACATCCATTTTTTAGGTTATAATTGGGAACAATGCAAGTGGGAAAATGGCAAAATTCAACAAGAGCCTATCTTTAGAATAATAATGTGGTGCTTGTAATTTACTCAGCTTGAGATTAGTTTAAGTTACTGTACCTTCAAAACTGCTGAAGTACAAATATAGTACAAATATAATTTGCACGCTGATATTGGAATAGTTCACTGAAGTATATTATTTTTCATTTTGCAAATGTTGTAATATTTTTCCTCAACAAGTAATTGAAGTGTACGATCAAAATCTACAGATATTCTAGGGAACGGGGTTTTGTAACTGTCACGATTATGACTAAAATCAAATGAGGATTATCAACGACTATGTCAACTCATCGGAACTGATGACCTTTGACATCAAAGAAAGAGGGGAGTAACCATGATGGATCGCATTTGAACCTACGACTTTTGGACCAGGCAGTGTGAACTACCAAGAGCCACTTCAAATTTTATGAGCAAAAGTAAAATGCTAAGGAAATATGTTTTTAAATACCGGCTATGAAATACCTAGGATGTCACAAAACTATGATATCAAGTAAATATATTTGCAAACAGGATGTAACCAAAATTTATTTTAAATGCGACCACCTTTTTCATTACGCGCTGAACATCAGTTATGGCGTCTCAGTATCAACTAGCGTATGAAGATTATACACAGCAGATGCTCGGCTTATTACTAGAATTTGGACCATACCATTCTCACACAGCACTCTTTACGAATTCCCCAAAAGAGGTCTCACTTCCGGCAATACGCAGAACCAACGTAGGACAGTTTTGCAGAAAGGTATGGTGATGGAGGAAAAAGACAGAAACGCTGTACACGAAGTTTGTTGTTGTTGTTGTTGTTGTTGTTGTTGTTGTTGTTGGTGTTGTTGTTGTTTTGTTTGTTTTTTTTTTTTGTTTTTTTTTTGTTTTTTTTTTTTTTTTTGTTTTGTTTTTTAGTTTTTTTTTTTTGGGGGGGGGTGTTTTGTTTTTTGTTTTTTTTGTTTTTGTTTTTTTTTAAATTACCAGCCGATTTACATTTGCAAATTATAGAGGTTCTCACTACAAAATCACAACATGCACTTCATATTATTTTTATGAGCCAAAATATCTGAAATGGACATTGATATTTTGTGCTGTTCTCAAACGGCACTGACCATTTCTAGAATGGGAATCCCAACATTCAAAAACCGTTCGTATAAAAGGGTTTATATGTTTGCCACAAGAAAATATGGTACTCCTAAAAGAGTTATGACCTGGACCTATTATAATTAGTGAAGTGCTGTAATTATAATAGTTCAATTAATTTGAATAGTGAAATGACGTGAAGTTGTGTAGGGGAATCATTTTGTTGCCATAATATTCATGGTAAGACCAGTGTTTTTGTTTTTAAATATTCAGCAGCAAATTTTCAGAAGTACCAGATCTATATGTATAGGCTATAGCCTACACGTTATATGGTGGTGACTCTCATGTATATATTATTGTCGAAGCCTATTTACACATACAGCACTATTCGGCAAACCACCCAAGGTTCGAGAGCTAGTGTGGAAGTTCATTTTCCTAGTAGGTCCAGAGTATGAGTGGGCACAAACATGTATCGTTATTTGTTGGCTTCAAATTTGCGTCACAATAATTTTTGCTCACACAAATTAGTTCTGTATTGCGGCACAAACATTTTAATGTTAAATATATATCCTAATGGTTAAGTATCATAATATTGCAGCACAATTTGAGGAGACGTAAAACCTCTAGGTGTGCATGGGCTACATGTGCATTACCTATACAGTATGTTACATGTGCACAATTTGAGGAGACGTAAAACCTGTAGGTGTACATGGGCTACATGTGCATTACCTATACAGTATGTTACATGTCGCTGCGCGTACCTATAATGATATTAATGAACTGTTTTCAGAATGCTGAATGCAATGGTCTTTCGGGGTTTGGAGCAAGACAGTATCTTACTCCTAAACTTTTGGTGCATCAAGCCTGCTAGATGCAGACGAAATTACTGTGATAATTATGAGGAAATGTTGAGTAGGGGAATCATTTTCATTGCCAGTTTTCAAACAGTGTCTAGCACATTTTGAGAATGGGCAGAATTGCCAGTAAATATCGTCAAATTTTGGTTCTTATGCCAAATAACATAATAATCTCGTAAATATAGCACGTTTCCTGTACATGTACATAATAATATATATCCATAAAATTCTTGAACGAGAAACGCGAAACCTACATGTGTCCATGCGGTTTACACTAGGACAGATATGCCTGTCTTCGTATATTTCACCCGGCCCTGGCAATCGGCCATTGTAAACACCAAGTTAGGGCAACATGCATGTAAACATTCAATATATATGACCCTGCTACGTTTTTAAAGAGTTTGATCCTTTTTTTTCACAACAGTGGCATGTTTGTCACACATTTGTGGTCAAAGAACTAATCACTGCAAGGCATTTTAAAATGCACTAGTAGTAGTAATAGTTTTATTGACCTTGGTCCAAAGCAAAATACATGTATAAGGCGAATAATGATAATAATAAAGCAATACAATCGCAGCTCAATCTTACAATATAGATTACTACAGAAATCTTTACATAAATCATAACACTTATCAGTCAAAATACATTAGAATTTCATGAAGCACTTTAAAGTCTGCTAAATTCTTGGCTTCAATGACAGCCATAGGGTATGGAAGTGTCGGTTTATTGTACGGGTCTCGAAAGCCTTGAACTAAATTGCAACGCTGTATAACATCCGCCTCGGCTTGTATACTGCCGCATCTGCACACCCTCTGGTCCCGCGGTAACCGAGACCACCGCCCCGTTTCTATACGTAGATTGTGAGCAGACAAGCGGAGACGAGAAAAAGAGACTCGAATGTATTCTGGGATATGAGCTCCTGCCTCCTTTGCACACACATTATGAACATCCAGGCTCGGATTAACATGTCTTTACATTGTAAATTTTGACTTATCAGACGTTCTAATCCGACCTTTGATAACACGCATGCCATGTTCAAAAACGTTGTCTGTAAAAATAATAATATCTTTATTAAAACCCCCATGGTTGGGGAAAGTAAAATCATACACAGATAAATCAATACAGGCATGATACCATAAATTATACAGCAAATCACATACAAATAAATAAATAATAAATCAATAAGTAAGAAAATAGGGAAGCCCGACACTTGTGTAGCTTATGAAACAGGGGCCACACTCTTACGGTAGGCTGGACCAACGTGAGAGCTCGGGAACAAAGAGAGCTCACAGGTCGAACCCCCACCTTATGAGAGAGGGACTCCAGCCATTAACCAATCGAGATTGGCTGAGAAACATCAAGTAATAAAGTCCCTGGAGCACAGACCGACCTCGCCACACACCCGAGCTAAAAAGCTCGAGTGAGCAGCAAAGCCAATCGATGCTCCAGAGAACTCCTATTATTATAATCTTGGTGATTCAACAGGTAACTCAACGAGTCAGTAATGCCATCTGGTGGCGTAGCCGTACATGAAAAGCCCCGATGGAACAGAAAATCAAGGGATATATCATAGTTGGACATGCGCTGGCACAACGATCCCGGGATGGACTCTCGTTCAAGAATATATTTTGATAGAATGTGAAAAAATACAGTACGGGCAGGGGAGTTAATTTGTCCAATTCTCTGTACAAGAGATGCGACATCTTGTTTTACATAATTTTGAACAGGGGCAATATTATTATACTTCATAACGTATTAATATAGGACCCTGTACTTGTATCACCAGTTAATCTAATAGCATACATCAAATGATCATCCTGCATCCCACTTCTTTCAGATGTCATTCTCTAAAAAACCACCTTCTGTTTGTGTTTTAGTAAGTCTTTCAGCATAGGATACCCCAATTCCATCAGGCACAAGTCATTAGCAGTAGTGATACGAACCCCTAGCAAAGCTTTCAGGGCACCCACGTACAGACTTTTTACCTTTTTCAGACCAACATTAAACCAACTTTCACATCCATATAAAATAAATGCCATAAATGTTGCATCCAGGACTTTCTTTTTCACAATGAAAGGCATGTCTGGATTTTTGTTGAAACATGTTACCAGTTAAGTAAGTGTTTTCTCACGGCATTGGCATGCTCATTCACTGCTGATCATATACTGCCGCTACAGGTAAAAACACTGCCTAAATACGTATACTTCTCGCAATGATCTACACGGAGCACGTTATCCGTGCCTACAAGGAAAGGTAACTTATCAGTAACAGAACCGTTTATGGCCATAAATTTGGTTTTACTTTCATTGATTATCATACCAGCTGACTTACAACAGTCCATCAATATGTTCAACTTTTCTAAACATTTGGCCCTTGAACTAGCAAAAATTACAGTATCATCCATCAGCATAAGTATATGGAGCCATGAAATGGTACGACATTCCATCGGCTCTTACAATCATAGAAAAATGCTGCTGGGAAAAGTGTTTGCTTTTTTTCTTTGTCTGTAAATTTGTGTATGTACCATAATATTAATAGTGCTGATCACTTGTTTCTTTGAAATGATGTCGCAATAGTGTACATGAAAGAAACGTCATTCGGAAGTAAGACACAAAGGGTGATTTGGCAATGTGAAAAACGTAACAACAGACTGGACGGAATTCCCTGAGATATCCGACGTACGCATGACTTATCCATGAACGATACCATGCACGCCACTGAAGCGTGTAACAGCCAAAGTCTGAAAGAAGATATAAAGATTTTTTTCCAAATCCCTGGGAACCTGGCAGGTAACTGACCTAAATTTACAGCACTGTAATTACCTGGGTACCCCTGGCTGTAATCATGCATTTT
Organism: Hermodice carunculata; assembly: GCA_964020975.1. NCBI lineage: Eukaryota > Metazoa > Annelida > Polychaeta > Eunicida > Amphinomidae > Hermodice > Hermodice carunculata. The sequence goes on along the minus strand of OZ026628.1, from coordinate 22,283,635 downwards.
TTCACTTTTTACGTTTCATTAAACCAGGACTCAGGACTCAGAACTCTTGACTCAGGATATGTTTATTTGTTTTGTATATACGCTTTATGTTTCGTTCTTGGATATGGCCATACTTATACTTCTTATTTATGCGAATACAATTTTACGTATATGAAGACAATTTGGATCAGTGTTAAAATGTTACACAAAAAAAGGAACAAAAGTGTATGTAAATGTGTTTGGATGTAAATGATCCTTAAGAACAAGAGACCCATGCGCCTAATGCCGTGCTGCCATATAATTGGATGAGCCTCACACAAAACTAATGTTTGAAATGAAATATCCTTTTTACCTCGTGAGAGTAGTTCAAGGTCATCTACATTGTTCGGTATCAAACTTCCACAAGGTACACATTTATGGTTCGCTTAGTACCTCGGCAGATTCTTTCGCGACTCATTGGATTTAATGACCTTTATTAAACTGCTTTATGGCAAAATTGGCCAGAGTCACCTGCATTTCACAATATTTGACCATTGGGCAAACACATACTTTGCGTAGTTCAGTTCTATCTCAATTCACTATCGCAACAATGTATTTTTATACATTATGTAACTTACGATTAATGCCGCCAATGGCGCTAACATGGCTTCACATGTTCTAGGTTTTTGTTAGTTTAATCTGACTCTGATGATATATGGACACATGAATGCAAGCTAAGATGAAATGACCATCAAAAAATAAAATAATTTCCTGAAATTCTTTCCCTCCGTGACCTTGAGAACGTAGGTCCAGGTTATCCACATTATGCAAAATCAAACTTCCACATGAGATGCATATTTATGGTACATTTGCTCTGAGCTCGTTATAATAATAAACTTATTTTCATTTCATATAGTGCTTAATGACCTTAACAATACATAAAGTTCACCAAACACACTATTCAATTTGACCATCGGCTTGACGTATATTTGGCATAAGTTTGTAGTTCCACTTCAATTTATAATTACAATCATTAATTCAACGTGTTTTTAAATACCCATGATGTTTTTTCCAATTCATACCATCACTGAACCAGCATGACGTCACACCCCCTAAGCATTTGAATAAAATATGCGTATATGTTCACAACTTTAGATGTAATGCACATCGCAAGAGATCATTTCCGAAATGTAATACCTCCGTGGCCTTGAGAAAATCGTCAAGGTCATCCATACTAGATATTATCAAACTTCTATATAGAATACACATCTGTGAACCAATTGGCATCATTGGCCTTTCTTAATATTGAAGGTAATGTATTTTCAACATATTGTGGTCTGTATCTTCCGTAATACTGTAGGTAGCGGGACTAAATTTCGGCGCGTTTTCGTCTTTTTTTCTTGATCAATGTTCTGATTGTTTTCGTCTTTCTTCTCGATCGGTATTCTTGGTGCTATGATGATGCATGGAAAACTTCCGGGCAAACAGCATTCTCTCACAGTATAGGTTGCGCCAGCAATTAGTCCTGAAAGTTATATTAGAGTTAACCTGAAAACTGCGAGCTGTAACGCGTTTACCCCTTGTGGTCAGCAAGGCAAAATGGTGTAAATGCTTGCATCAGCCCTATCATGACCAGACAAGAACATAATACTCCCTGACTGTCTTCACGGGAATGCGTTTTCATAATAGAAAAGAAAAAACAGCCCGTTTGAATGTTGTTTTCAAAACGTAGGTAAAGAGCACAAACCTTGACCCACTTTCATTAGCATTTTCTACACAATATAAAAGATCCGGTGTGATGGCCATTGTCATGACTTTGACATGCACAAACTGTCACTACAAGTAACTTTTGCCGATGGGTTCAGTCCACGTCCACATTAGTCTTCGTTCACAAGATACTGTGTGTATTTTTTGACTAATGTTCTTATATGATTACAATGAATTTATTATAACTGTTCTATTTGTGTTGTTGTTTTCTCAATTTCTAATCTGTTCATGAACTATAACATAATGTACTCAGATTCAGTGTGTTAATTGAAGTCTTGAATCGTCCGCCTTTTATATTTTCGTACACCGTGTATCTACATAAATGGGATTTTTTGTGAATAGACAACGATCAGCGGTGTCTTGTCGTACGCCACACCAAATTTAAACGTGTCAACTGTACCACAGGTTGACTTATATCGGTCCTCCTAGCTACTTAACTCATATGCATAAATAGGTAAGAGTGGAACAAATAAAGTCAAACCACATCGTGAGCTCCGCTCAAACGTGTCATGCCAAAATCTGCCACAACTGAGAGCAAAAATACAAGTGTGTGCGTCATGAACCGTGAACAAAAGCCAAAGGACTGGGTGTGCCACTGAAGTGTATGAAAGCAGGCCATCTCAGAAGTAACTAAATGGCCTGTTCATACCTGACGATAATCCGCTTTAACTTCAAGTTATTTTGTTTGCAAAAATATACTTTTTTGGTTTCCAACAATACTGCATAATGGTTCCCAATCTTGCATCAAAAATTAACCATAAGTCCACTTATAGGCTGTGCTCTAATAATTACTACGACTGATGAAGTTACTGTAATGCGCTTTAAAATTTAGGGGTGAGCAGGCTATAATAAACACACACACATAATATATATATATATATATATATATATATATATATATATATATATATATATATATATATATATATATATACATATATAGAATAAAGTAAAATAAAATTGTAAAAAAACATGATTGTGATTGTACACACGATGGCAAGTTATGCTATTGAGAAAAAAACAAAATCAAAAGAGGAAAGAAAATAAAAGTCGTAAATTAAAACATGAAACTTTTCGACACTGGTGTGGGATTTGCTGGAGGTCTTTAAAAGCGTTTCCCTACTGATGTGCCCCTTAGAACTTGTCTATCGCTAAGTCTGTTTTTTTTTTTTTTCTTTTTTTTTTTTGCGACTTGTACAGGGTAAGGGAAACTCTTCTCATCAAATCACGAGTGTATCTGAAAGGGTACATGGTAATATCTGGGTGTGCGTAACTTCGGCCATGTTTGCCTTTTTTGATGACTAAGTTCTGTGATAGCTATTGCTATAAAACTTCAAGATACATGAAAACAGCTAGAATCGTAACCAAAACTACTGCATGTGACATCCATTTCTTGTAATAATCGACAGGAACTTCTCATTTTCAACACTGTAATAAATCAATGAGCCACAATATAGGATCCGTGACTACAATATGCCTGACATACTAGGCTAGATAATTATAGGGTGCCAAATGTAGCATCAACTTTGTGGTTATTTTAATTCATTTCATGGACGAAATCCGTAAACTCTTAATAATTTCGTCCATAGAACTGTTCAGTATATTAATTTTATCCACAGAATCCTTAAGTTTATTCATTACATCCATAAAATCAAGCAAAGCTACCATTTTTGTCCACAAAATCGTTAAAGCCTACCCATTTTGTTCGCAAAATCCTATAAGTCTGCCGTTTTTGTCCAATTGCATAAACTTAGACTTCTGTAGAAATTACATAACGATTCTGTCAACAACATTGTCAATCAATTTATCAGTTTTGTCCACAAATACTATAATTTACAGAACTGAAAAAAATTCTCACGAAATTGCTACCCTTGTAGATCAACGATTCTGTAGACGAAATTGGAAAAGAAAATCACATAATCCAATCAGTTTCATAGGATTCATTAAAGCCTGTTGTTTGATTTCTATGCGCAAAGTTTTCAATTTCATCCACAAAATGGAATAAGGTTTTCACTTTTGTTGGTTAGTTTGTATTTCGTCCACGAAATCGAGTAATCTTTCAATTTTGTCGAAATTATTACTACGAAATTCAAATCGTCTTATTGATTTTGCCGACGGAAACGGTATTGAATTCAAGAAATCGAACAAAACCACAGAATCGCTATTGTGTTCATTTTTGCGAGCTCTTATAATGCTTTTATCTCTCGTTTGGTTTTACGGCAATAAAGCTTGTGTATAAATATCATATAAACCAGACCTCTACGGGCCCTATAATAGTCATTAGGAAGTGCTATAATAGGCCTTCTGTTCGGCGAGATTACCTACAACCGGAAGAGTGTCTATAGCAGGAGGAGTACATATAACCCGAAGCGTACCTTTAACCGGAAGTACCGATAAACGACATACCATGATGGGCTAAGCTACTTCCCGGTAGGGATGTTGTCGTCTGCTGTCAGCGAGACTGCTGAATCTCTGCTGAAATATTTGGCATCTGGTTTGGCACAACTTATGGCTTAAACAAACATCAGATAAACAGATCATAGCATGGTTTGTTGTCGATACAAAGAATATCAACTCGCACTGGGTACCATATAGCACTGAGAACTCGTTCTCTTTGCTCACTCGTTCTGCATTTATGCACCCAGTGCTCGCTGATATTCCTCGTATCGACAACTGGGACAAACCATGCTATAATCTATAAGCTTACGTAGAGGGCATTGGTCTCCACGTCTCGCAATATGTCATGTGCCGCCGGTAGGCCTACATACTATAACATAGACGTGGATGCGGACCGCGGAGCCCATGCTACAACGTGGATTACAAAATGTATTTTTTACACGACACTATATTTCTTGAAGTATAATTTATGAACCAGCAAAACTCCAGGTCTTAAATATGCCTTTTTATTGATAAATTTGAAGTTCCGCAAATTCCACCTTGTTCCTGGAGTCCGGTACAAGGCTCATTATTGACCTCAGTGACCCGAGACCCGGGGTCAGTGACTGCACAGGCCACGGCGGCCCACCATCCATTATAGAACAGCGATGGCTAAGTCGCTAACATGACTTTATTTGATTGTCAGTTTCTCTTTCAAGTGTAGGTCTATCATACCGTGAGGTAGGCCAAAAACCTGACAGTTTCAAAATTTGCTGAAAAGCCAATTTCTACCTTTGTTTGTTTGTTTCTCCCTTCTATGTAAAGCAGGCCTTGTACCTCCAGCGATAAAAAATTCAGAATCAATAAAATTCGAGTCTCTGCCAGAAGGCATGTTCCTCCAAAGAGTTCTACGAATATAGGAACGTGTCGATTTGGCCCAGACTGGTGAACCATCTCTCTCTCTCTCTCTCTCTCTCTCTCTCTCTCTCTCTCTCTCTCTCTCTCTCTCTCTCTCTCTCTCTCGTACCTCCTAGTTAATTTATACTTTCATATTCATGTCAATGAGGATTGCAATCATACTTCTTTTTTCCTTATTCAAAACCGTTTGTCAAAGTGATTCCCCTTCAGTAATTTTAAAAAATTGTTTATGGTTTATTTCAGCATTTGGAAAAATCTTAGAACATGTTCTTCTCCGAAAGCACTTGACTAATTGCTTTGGAACTGCTTAGAGTACCTGTATACCTTAATTGTTCATTATATAAGGTGTCGCAGCAATTTTTTCCACTCTCTCTATGAATTATGTGTGTTGTTTATATTTTCGACTCCTCAGAATATGCTGACAATTCGTGGAAATGTTCCTTATGGAGTAGTCAAATAACATTGTTCACTAAATAATTTTGTTGCACTGGACCCCCGACGTTTAGCTAGCTTTTTTTCATTTTTTATTCCAATATTCATTGGTTAAGTTATACTTTTTATTAATTGCTACAAAAGCCGATGGGGATTGCAATGGTAATTAACATTTTCGACTTTCCCTGCAAACACTTTACCGGATCCACTTCAAACGTGGTGGGATGTACCTTATGTGGGTCCTTATCAAAATGTTCAAGTGCTTAAACCCTATTGATTATTTTAAAAATCAATTTGTTATTTTGACAAAATATAAAAAGTCTTTTTCTCTGAAATCCCCCGGCCAAATGCTTTGTAATTGTATATAGACAATCTCCGGTATAATGGAAAGACTTACGCAGTGCATAGGTGACATTGACATTTTCCTTGGGTATCAAGGCCACTTCCTGAATTATGCGGTTCACGTAATAAGTTGATGAGAACTATTGGAATTTCTTTGCTGGTGGTCTTGTATATGTGCTACATTCACACAGTAAAAGAGTGACAACAACTTCATTTCCACACGATCCTATGGTCAGTTTCATCAGGATGAATTTTGCCACTTACTTTATAACATGAAAACTATTTGAGCTAGGACTCAGCAAATATGGTAAGTGACATTGGAGCTTATTTTCGCTGAAATTAACACCCCCAATAAAATACGTTAGATTCCACAGTTACATCATCCCTGGTTTCCTCATAACCATTACTGTTAGATTATGAACATGCATACATCTACGTAAGCAGGATTTGTGAAAAATTAAGGAGTCTCTGAAAATTCATTTTTAATGGATCTGTTGTCTGTGATCATTGTGACATTACTTTTGCACACTGATAGATTTTACCAGTCTACTTTCCTGAAAGTCACGCACCAATTGTTCCCTTACAAAAATTGAGGAACAGACTGTATAGCATGGGATATAACCTACATGGTACAGTAAGGATGATGAGTCCTGCGCAGTCGCGATTAACCCCGAAGGCCACATCAAGGACATGGTTTTCTGAAAGAGAAAGTAGCTGTACATGCTTTCTAGGTGTACCACTCACTACCAGATTGAAAGTATGATTTCGTGAAGGTCCACCACCACTTGTCAGGAAAGGAATGAGTGCGTATACTACCTGGCCTACGAAAGATATGTTAGTATGATTCTTAGAAATGTACGAGACTGAACCACGACATTCATATCTTTTATGGCGTGCAAAGAGACCTGGTACCGCTGGTCAATGGACCAAATGCGTGTTTTTGTAAAAACTTTCACAGTGGGACATCTTCTATTTATGTTGCGTGAGTTGTAGCCAATTATACTTTTGCTTCAAAGAGCGTGTTACATATAAATGTATCGCTTGTGCTAAACGTACACTATGTGCTTCTGACAAAGTACCACAGCAGGAATGCATATATATGTATGGTTTATACCAATCGTACACCATGTGCTTCCGGCAGAGTGCAAAAGCAATGATGCATTATTCTTAATGGGTTTTTTTTCTTTCAAAATCTCGGCCGTCGGAGACGTTAGCTTAAATAGTCAATTAACTTTAATTGTGCTCTTCACGTTTGTGGTACCCTAAAAAACCTACTACTAGTAAAAAAAGAACTGTGTATACTTTCACCCAGCAGAGACATAACAGAAATTCTCAGAATATTTAGCTGTGGTGGTCATTCTCCATTGAGTTCAATGACCCAATTCTTCTTGTGCTATATTTATGTCACGTTGCCCCATGCCATATGGCAGCCATAGACAGAAGAACAAACACACTCCAGAAACCTTGAAGGAACTATTGACCGTGAAAACACATTTAAAAATGATTCAGCGTCATAAGTTTTCTTCATTTAGAATGATACAAGCGATGAGCGGAACATCTTTGCTAGGCTGTTGTCATGATAACTGTTCATGTTTATCCATTAAAATTTTCGTATACATTACACGGCCCTTGGCAAACATAACCCACCATTACACTTACTCTCATGACGTAAAGATATTAAATTGCGTATGCTGCACATTCAGTGTCAGCCAGGTGGTATATCTGCCGCAAAGACATTATAATTCACTCAGGGTAAAATAATTTAAAAATTCACATTTACATATATTACATTGTCAAGAAATCATGCCCCTGGGACAGTAGCGTTCCTTTACGCGGGTTACTGCCCTCCCCACACCCAGCTCTTGATTCAGACCAAATTCATTGGTAAAGTTTAAGAGAATAATATTACTGATAATGAAGTGCATTCATCAGATTAAACCACACAAACCCAATGATTTTTGGAACAATTCTAAGCACAAAATGTACCACGAATGCAAGCGACGTTGTTCTGATTTGGATTGTATTGTCGTCCACTTTCGGATTTTCGAAGATTGTTTTTATTTTCGGAACGAGCAAGACTCAAACTTGCAACCTTTGGCACCAGTCAGCTGGCTGAAAGGGAGAGCGCACATATCAACTCAACCAAATCTCCATTCTTAAAAAGAATGGTTCGATGGTGGTAGTCAAGTGTGAGTGCCATATCAACACAATTATGCAGTATATATACTGAGTCGGCGTTTTTTCCGATTTGGGGACTTAAATCCACCATGTCCTTCCGGCAGAGTGCAAAAGCAATGATGCATTATTCTTAATGTTTTTACTGCTATTCAACATACGCGTCTCCGTCTGGGACCGGAGCTAGTCCGCTTAATTCTCACCTATTTAAAATTGGGGTCAAAGAATCACCTGCTTGCACTTGTGGTTCACACATCGAAAGTACATTTCATAATTTTTTTCTCTGTCCGAAATACAGTAACTCAAGATCAACACTTCATAATAAAATAATTTCTCTTGCTCCTTTCACTCTTTGAACATTGTTATATGGTTCAACACAATGTTCCTTTACAGACAATTGTAATATTTTTACTGCAGTGCACGAATATATATCTGCTACAAATCGTTTTAAACCTACTGGTATTGGCTAAATTTTGCTCTCTTATCTCACGTTCAATTTCCAGGCTTCATCTCACTTGTGTGATTGTTCAAATCCATATTATAATCTGGAAAGATTCTGCACGGTTATAAATGCCCCTCTATCTGTCTCGTCCTTATTAGCGTCTTCTCCACTCGTACTCATGTGTCTAGTCAGTCCTGTGCTCTGTCCTTTCCTTGCAAGAGGGATTCACATAGGGCAATGCCCTTTTTCGCAATTGCGAATAATTTGTGCAAGATATGTATGGAAGTTAATCCAATAAATATGTTTATACCAATCCACCAGCACTCAGTTTTAATAAAATCAGGATTTCTATTTCGCGAATAATTTGGAGCAAATCGCAGAGCAATGCAGGTCCACTGCCCTGCTGTATTTATGATGAATGACAACAGTATATGGTCATTGTGCAGTTAGATAGATAGATAGATAGATAGATAGATAGATAGAAAGATAGATAGATAGATAGATAGATAGATAGATAGATAGATAGATAGATAGATAGATAGATAGATAGATAGATAGATAGATAGATAGATAGATAGATAGGTAGATAGGTAGATAGATAGATAGATAGATAGATAGATAGATAGATAGATAGATAGATAGATAGAGTGTATTTGTGTCTCTTCGTCCAGAACCACTTCCTGGTAGTAATTACCATATTCCGCAGCCCGTACCTTTTTACACTCCTTAGGCTAAGCTGTCACTGTCTAGCCTACATAAATATGGGAGTATTATTGTCCATATTGCACAGGTGCTTCTGTAAAATTTTGACCGAAGCTGTATTAGCTGAAATAAATTAAAGGGTCTTTAGCGGGTTGCTACTCAGAGTATGTTTCGGAGCCTGTACCTTATATATATATATATATATATATATATATCATCGTTATCATACTTTGAACTAATACGGACAATTTATATTGTGCGAAAAAGGTTTGTTCCTGGCATGTGATATGGCTGCTTGCAAATCTGATAATAGTCTCTGTCAAAACATGAGGGATTGTGGGTATAGTGGAATGTAAGGGAAATATCAAAGCAAAGGCTCTCTTCAACTTATAAAATTTAGTGATCACAATGGATTATTTTATAGTTTGCACAATTCCGAATTGGAGGTACGGGTGATGGTCTCAAACAGTGGAAGCAAATTTAACAACCAAAGGCGGCTTGCAAATTTTTGTTCCCACCGGTAGTTTAGTGGGGTAGATTTTGTTAATTTTCGCTCACACATCGGACGTGGGTAAAAGGTGCCACCAAACACATTGAGTAGTTAAAACTTTAGAACCATTAGCATCAGCTGTACTCTTAAACACTTTTATTTTGGTGGCTATCCAGGGAAACGAGGCTGAAGAAAGTTCACTTGGGATATGGTCCCTCCTAGTCATTGTGGCACACAAACATTAGTAGACTTGGGATATGGTCCCTTCCTAGCCATTGTGGCACAGAAAACATTAGGTGACCAGGATTATGATTTCTTCCCAGTCATTGTGGCACAGAAAACATTAGTCGACATGGGATATGGTCCTTTCCCAGTCATTGTGGCACAGAAAACATAATTCATTCTAACGTGAGGAAATACAAGTTTGTATATTATGTGAAACAAATCAACATAATGTGTACAATAAATATCAAAACCCATTTTTCTCTTTTTTTTTACAATGCAAATACCTACCTATCTGCTGCACTCAAACCGTATTTTGCAGGACGTCTTTGACACATATCAAAACGTCCTGTACATCAAAGGGTCAGTTTATTTTTCAAACATCGTTTATGCTGGGCAGCTGCAGACGCATAACATTACTGTAATATGTCTATACTTAAGGCGACAATTGTAGACGTGGCACAACCATTATTACCTTGTATTTCAATTTGATAAGCTCACAACACGACAAACCTTCAGGCAATGTCTAAAACCAATATACAGTATCCAAAGAAATAACCTTTTGCATTAAACTTCCGTTTCAGCGTTTTATGTGGTTTCCTTAATTCGTTTCAGCCGTACAGCTGCTTTGGTCTGTATCATTCACCATAAATGAACCCGTATGTAAATAAAATATGGAAAATATGCTTCTCTTACCAAACTAGAGACATGGATAAAATGAATTGTTTGGAAGGTCATATTCTTGTCTCCAACCACCCTAAGCCTCATATAAAAAATTGTGGTACATGTACTTTTTAGATAAATACATGTATGCAGAAATTGGAGGGCATGTTTGTGTCATCCGTACTGGTTACACATCCGCCAGGATAATATTCCATGGATCACACAGGAGTTTCGTGGTAAATATGCCCTGGGGAGAATATTATCAGACCCAGCGTGGATGACACAAAAACGACTTTCTAAACTTGTATATACAAATTGGGTTAATTTAACAATATTTTTTTAAAAACAAATGTGACATTTAATGCCAGTTCTGGGTGAGAAACTATTTAAATGAGAGTTAGCTGGCTGATGAGAACAGGTATTGGATTTGGACGTCACATCCGGGCTTGATGAATGAGAAATAATATAATTCCATTAATAGAACAATTGTATCTGTAAAACAACATAACTTCCTGTACATTTATGGAATAAAATGTGTTTTTGGTAATCAATTAAAAAGTTCCAAAGCCGAAAGAAGGACAGAGATTAAGGAATTCTGCAAGCAAAGTAAAATTAGGTCAATGGTGATTCGCCAAGACAAAAGGATGGAGTCTGAAAAGGGACGATTAGCCATTCTACCAGCAATGTGAGTTATAATGTAAGGTGTATTCAGAATACTCAACTCAGCAGTAGAAATTCACATTAAAGGTACAATAATGGGACATGGAGTGGTTAGTGTGCAAGCGATTATATTTGCTTGGATATGGCTGAGATGAAGGAACAAGAGCGGGACTGAGTGCATATGCTTGATGGAAGTAGTTCCTTGGTTGTGTATCATATTGCAGAGTGCACGGATCAAGTGCTATTATTAGAATATCTTCTTCTCTCTTTAATTTTGGCGGAAGTGAAAAACTTTAGGTTTTGAGTGGTTAGGCCTATACATTTTGGAAACACTATAGTCTGTAGTTAATGAAAAATATTTCAAAGGTGGAGAGGACGGTTTTAAAACCACCAGTTGCCTTTTATAGTGGTGTCTGCCTGTCTCAAGTCAGGAGTGTAATTTGTTTCTTCACAATGGTATTGGAAGGTGAATGTTGATACTTTGGTAACTCTAAAATCTCTTGGCTGTCATTATTGGGGTTGAAATTTATGAATATGGACCATGTTTTTTCAAACTGCTTGATGCATACTTCATTGCCTTTGTTGTGCTGTGGGCTGTGTTCTCCGACTCTTAGTTGTAGTGGAGATAGAGTGTGTTTATAATGTTCCAGGTACATAAATATCACAAAAACGATATAGTCCTTTCTTCTTTTGCTGTAGACTCAGCCGACTGACTAATCCGGAGAGCCAAAAAAGTCATAGGCCTACCAGGTCTCTTTTTAATTTTGGCGAAAGTGATATCTTTGGGTTTTGAGTGGTCGGGCCTATATATTTTGGACACACTATAGTATGCAGTAACTGAATATTTCAAAGATTGAGAGGACTGGTTTAAAACCACCAGTTTCCTTTTATTTGGACTGCCTTTCTCAAGTGAGGAGTGAAATTTTTATATACACATTGGTATTGGAAGATGGTTGTTGATGCTTTGGTAACTCTGAATATATTTGCTGACATTGTTGGGTTTGAAATTTATGAATATGGATCATGGTGATAAGATATTATTGAATTACATTGTATATATATCAATGCTACAATTTTAACCCAGTTTTAGTATCATTATGCAGCAGCTGCAGGTTATCCAATTTGTGTAAGTATGTGAATCTGCAACATTTGCATCTTGAGCCATCTTGGCACTTTTTTTGCTGCTGTATCATTGAAGACATTGGGTGCCCTAAAAGGCAAAATTGCCTTTGGAAAGCTGTTGACTCAGTCTTAAGGATAAGCACAACCAGCTTTTAGGCGAGTGCTGCTGCCTCCAAGGGGCCGCATTATAGTTCAGTTTGTAAACATTCAATTGATGTTAACTCTCCTTACTGCTATATCATTCAAGACATAGGGTGTCCCCAAGATACCCACCCTGCCAAACAAATGAAACCACCAGCCCCCAGTTGTTTGGACCTGAAAAGTAAAGCAACATTCCATAATTTGCGGGGCATAGAGCAAGACAATATCTTGACATATTCATAACCACCGATAGAGGTTGAGGATTATACAAGCCTCTGTTTTTTGTGTTTCAGTTACTAATAGATGTGACCACACTTGTTGGTTGTCTGTTTACTTACTTTATTTAAAAATTTTCCTGCTGATTTATTTATCTATTTATTTATTTATTTATTTATTTATTTATTTATTTATTTATTTATTTATTTATTCATTCATTCATTCATCTATCTATCTATCTATCTATATATCTATCTATCTATCTATCTATCTATCTATCTATCTATCTATCTATCTATCTATCTATTTATTTATTTATTTATTTATTTCACTTGTTTGGCTGTTTACATGAAGAGATAATTTTCACCTTTCCCTGGCAAGATTGAGACCAAGTAACCAGAATTTCATGACACTGGACTGTGTCAAGGAAAGCAGTTGACTTGAGACATATTACCCTGGCAGGCCATCAACAAAATTCGTTGAAAATATTTCTAATCGACCATAAATTTGAATAAAATATCACAACAGTCGACATTTTTCAACAGGACACTTGGATCAATTTTAACGGGAAATGAATAGGGCATTTACCCTTCATAAATCAGCATGAATCTTGTTTTTCTCAGCTTTGATTCGTGATAACCCCCATGCAACGACATAGTCCTCTAATGTTCCATGAAAGGAATTCTGGTGATACTTGGCTACATTACATGAAGTCCTTGTGTTCAGTAAAATGCAAACACCAAAAATATTCAATTAAATCATAACGTATTATGCAGTGTCTGATCACCATCAGCATCACCCTTTTCAAGACTGTAACATAAGACATTGGCGTAGATGATGAGGCTGTTTACACTCATCATTAGTATTGCATTATCCCTGTGATAAAAGCTATCGTCCTATTTCCTGATATTGCACTATCACATTCTCTCAGACCAAACAAGCAGGAGGCTTATGTACTTGCATCTGGTATAAGGCTGAGAAAGGTTGTCTGTTTTGTTGTACTATTATAATTAACAACCTGATTATACGCGTAAGATACTTGAACATTCCTTGGCCTGGAATTGTTGTCGTTGTATTGCTGTACCTTTGTTCAAACCTATACCTCTTTGCACTGCTGTCACCTCAATATACAATACAAAGAGACACCATTTATATTAGGAACTGGACAGCATTAATGGTAATATAGTAACTGAAAAAATCCTTTACTCAGTTGACTTTGGCATGAGGACCGATAATTGCTAGCATAACATTATAGTTGTATATGCATATGCATGCCACAATAACATTACACTTTACCCATTTTAGTGTAAGTATCATTGCAGTTAAAAGCAACATGACATGCCAGATAAAGCCACGGCTTTGGGACAGTCATTGTGAGCAATACAACTAGATGTACTGTCAAGTACGCCAAAGTAACGAAAATGATTGGATTAAGCACGTACATGTGTATGGCTCTATTTACCATGCTCAGATGTTCTTAGCGAGAGAAAGACATTGACTTACAAATAACTGCCTGAGAATTTTCAAGTTCAGGCAGCACCTGCATGTACTCATCATTATGTGGTATGGGAGGTGGCAGTAGGTTGCAGCCAGACTGGGAAGACCCCCGCGTCCTTGCATTCGAGTTTACTCTGCCAGCAACGACAAGTCCACCCAATCCTTCTGTAGGTTCTTGGGTGCATAAATAAACTGTAACGAATAAAGGTGAAAACATGCTCTTGCTATTATGTATACGGGGGGGGGGGGGCAGCAGCGATATTCTTTCCAACATTATTACGTGATGGCACACCAAAGTACATTTTTTACTGGTATTTTTGTCACAAAATGTCAGTTGTTGCCTTTCCATCAGAATTGACAAGCTCTAATTTTTGGTATTAAAATAAGGTAGCTGCATGGCTATGACATTTGCCAAGGAATATAGCTGGTGAATGCAGGATAGCTCTTGACTACAACAAAACTGACTGCCAATATTCACAGAGAAATTAGCTCTTGCAACAGTGTAATAAGAAAAAAAACGTCTTGCGTTGGTCATAATGACTGGGTTGGTCTCTAGACCTTCAAAATGCTTGCATTTCCAACTCAATTGTAAAGTACAAATGCCCAACGTATTCACACCAACTGCTGTCTTCAACCCTTTATGTGCACAAGGTGACCTATCGTGTAATTCTGGTGCCCTGTGAGACAGGCAGTCGAAGCGTGGGGGTATATATTCAGACGCATAATGCAATGCAATGTGCAAGACAGCATTTCCATAGCTGAATTACGAAAGTGTATGAAGTAAATCTCCGCATTGTCTATGTATTAGATGGTAGGAAATGATTACTTCTATCAACCCAAAAATGAAAGTTACTCCAGAGAGCCACTTCCTCAAAGATGTGCCTACACTACAGTCATTCCGTTCTGGATGTATTTGGATGTGGGTTCGTACCTGCAACTTGATCGGAGCCCGCGTAACTGTATGACCCTATAGCATCTTCTGTTTCTGCCGAGGCTTGCAGAATCATATCTTCATGAGTGGGAGTTTCACCAGAAGACTTTTCTATGTCCCTCTCACCATGACACATGACTCGTTCTGAACACATGTGGTAAACAACCATTAATGTGAATTTGTAACACTTTCATTTTAGCGTATACAAACAACTTAGTGGGTAACAACAACACAGACTATAAGATACGTCGATTATCAGTCGATGTGCAGCCACCTATTGGTTAGATTTCAACCTTAAATTCTCCTGATTCCCATTTCGAAAGGGTACATACGGGAAGTGTTTGTAACCTCTGGTAAACAGACCTAACTGTTTCAAGTCACATAGCATATTTATACGTACACCACTTGTTGTGATTACAAACACTTATTTTTGTACATCTAACTGGGCAGAATGAACACACTCTGTGTATGTCCATTTGTAGACGGCATCATGAGAATTGAGATCATACTTTTCTCATTAACGAGTGCCTGCCGTTATAATATACAACATGCCAAACTGTGCATGTGTAAGTTTCATTTATTCCTTTTATAATGCTACTTTTGTGGTAGAGTGAACGATGGAATCCCAAGTTACATTTAACAACTGAAAATCACAAATTATTTCCATACATTGACTCAAGATGACACAATCATCATGTGGCAAAAATAAAAATTGGATTGAGTTAACGACTTTTTTTAAAGACTGTGTCTGGGATTGCATTGTGGCATTGGAGGCATCCCTTTCAGTTGTTGTAATCAGTGTCAGTCACAAACGTGAACAAAAACAAAAATTAACATTTGCTGTATGATTGCCTTCACAATAATCATACCAATTCCAAGTGACAGACTATAAATGTATCTGATCATACGCCACTCAATGGACAATACTACACTTGTACTTCAGTGCTTTCATTTTCGAGCAAAGCTTAACAAATTTTCCCTGAATTTTTATTGATTTTGAGAAAGAAAATTTGATTAAAATTTATCAAGTAGACGTCTATTTAAACAAGCTGTCCTTTTAGACGTATTTGACCAGCGTCAGTTGGATATTTCCATCATTCCGTTTCTCATTGCTGTCTGACATAAACGCACTTTACGAAAGCAACTTTAATATGAGGTGCCCATCCCTAATCATAGTGATATACTTTATGCTTGTAAAAAAAGTCTTTTTTTGTGAATATCTGGTTTAATTGTAGCAATTCCGTAATAATCATCTACGTAAAATCTTCACTCTAACAACCAATTTATGGCTGTCGCTCTGTTGACCCTATGTTCAATATCCTGTAGGCAATAAGGAATATTTCCTGTAAGTGTAACGGGTGGTTGCTGCAATATGCACGCTGGATTAGGGCAATCCCAGTCAAATATATGTGTTTTGACCAATTATATTAATTAAATGCAAGATGTACTAATAGGATATCTTTAAAATTTGCACCTACCAACTGAACAAAATTTACT
This sequence comes from Hermodice carunculata, assembly GCA_964020975.1. Taxonomy (NCBI): domain Eukaryota; kingdom Metazoa; phylum Annelida; class Polychaeta; order Eunicida; family Amphinomidae; genus Hermodice; species Hermodice carunculata. The sequence continues at coordinate 22,267,084 of OZ026628.1, read as the reverse complement.
CTAATACAGAAAAATGTTTAAGAATAATTTTATATTTTATGCTTATGTTTTAGCTTTAAAAAAAGCAGCGAACTCAAGGTAATCAGAGAAATCTCATCTATTGGTGTCAAGCAATCTCAGTAGACTCAAAACCAAATTTCTATAATAGTATGTATGTCATAATTTCTACTGTGACTCTTATTTATCAAGCAGTTATTACGGATGAAGTTAGGCGATTATTATATTGATATCTATGCATGAATCGGCCATATTATGTCACCTTCTTACATTTTTGATCTGGAGGTACGGAACAGAACAAATACAGCGGATGCTCCGTTATTTGCGCTGTTACAAGGGAAGCTATATACCACATTTGTGGTGTAACAAAATCAACCGACCACCAAGTATTTTTGGACTTCTGACCATTTAAAGATCCGAGGAAATTGAAAATATGCAAAATGTGTGGACACGTCAAAAAGTCATTTGACGTGTAGATCTTCCATACCTTCTCCTTCATTGGAAACATCGTTGGTAGTAAACTTTAATGTAGATGGCATATACTTCTGGTGACGAGTTGGGCCATTTTGTCCAGCTGTATCATCGGAACTGCTCCTCGAAACCTGTTCAGACATCTTTAGGGTTCTCTCTCCGTAGTTCCCTCTCGATTCCAAGTCAGGATTTTCCTCACTTGGCCGGTACTCTAAAGTGTTACTAACGGCCAGAAAAGAATTTGGCAATACGTCAATGTGGATTCCAGTACGGGGCGACTGAAGCTGGCTAGGTCGGGGCAAAGAGGCTGGCGGCCTGGGAGTTAGAGCACTTGAATCGATCCTTGCTGCACGTGTGTCACATAACGGCGGGCTTTCTGAAACCATATGCCTCTTTGGAAGTGTAAACTGGGTCAAAAATTAATACTAATGATGATGATGTTAATTATCATTATTATCATTATGATTATACGTATACACTTAAGAATGTATACATCTAAATCAAACCAAGATATACTTTGCCATTATGTCAATTTTTTTCATAATCTGTACTCACCTTTGATTTCATTTGTAAAAAAATCCAGAAAAAAAGAAGCTATGCTTCATTCCACAAGACCAGTCTCCATCACAGGTTCATAAGAATGTCTATAAGCCAACAGCTTTTACAAAGCACTCATTCTGCATTCACTCATGGACTGAGGGGACTCTGATGATGTTATCACAGACTTGTTTCACCAAAAAAAAACAAATATTAGTCCGTTGGGTTGGTCAGTTTAATGTTCCGACTGCATGGGGTGTTTTTGTATCAAAACGATGTGTATCCACCAGATACACCGCTGGCAGTGCTCTCGCTGTGGATCAAGTTTCTAGCCAGCATGTAAGGTACATTCTCTCTCTCTCTCTCTCTCTCTCTCTCTCTCTCTCTCTCTCTCTCTCTCTCTCTCTCTCTCTCTCTCTCTCTCTCTCTCTCTCTCTCTCTCTCTCTCTCTCTCTCTCTCTCTCTCTCTCTCTCTCTCTCTCTCTCTCTCTCTCTCTCTCTCTCTTCCAACAGAAAGTATCTTGGGTCTCCTGAGTTGTCTCTAATGGTGCTCAATGGGATTTAGGTCAGGGGCAAGCTGGCCATCCGTTACACCCACACCTTCCCTGGCTGATAAGTCACCAATTTCAGCATCAACATGCGGCCTTGCATTATCCTGCATCAGGATAAAACTATCACCACTGGCACCAGCATACGGCACATGAATGGCTACAGTATCTCTGTGACATATGACTCACATTCAAGGCGCAGTCCCCAAGGACAAGGTCTGTCTTCCCATATGCTGAAATGCTGGACCAGGCCTTGATAGGCAATGGCTAGTTCTGTACGGCATGACATGTGGCATGTCTCTTTTTGTATTCTCCACATGAATTCAATCATCATCTCCGCAGGCGCTGGTAATGTTCAGTCATTCAAACATTCATGCTAACAAGAGACTGGGGGGGGGGGGGCTGAACCAAGAACATCTGTATGTGCAATGGCCCCATACGGCCTCATCTGCAAGTATTGTGTGTTCATAGTTACTAGCACAATCATTTGTGCTAGCAAGAAGAGGGCAGGTTACCAAGAACCACAACGTTGTCAGACGGAGCTCCTACACAGAAACGTTTGAAACACGCCTCACATCTGGACCACCATTCCACTTCACGTTTGACATGATTTCTCCGTTTCTTTACATACGAACAAACTACACTGACCTGTTTATTCTAAAACTATTTTTTGCAGGTATGTCACACTGATCATCTATTGAAATCTGCATACATCCATGGCAATAGGCCTATAATAGCCGCAAATGTCCCACAAGCATTTCGGACAAAACGTCAGAGTCAGACATTCCAGCGCAAAATTCAAACGGGTATCCCATTCTGAAACCTGTTTATTCCATAACATTAGCCATAGGACAACTGTCCTCATTTGTCAATATCCAAGCTTCTCTTCTGCCTTTAGTTAGTGGCATCGTGTAATGTATTGCCAGGTAAATTAGCCTTTATTTTAGTACTAACTACTATTTACTATTAAATGCATATGACCGTTCAGATATGTCAAATCAATTGAGTTAGTTTTCCCTTTTGGTACAGAATGTTTGCTTGGCACAGCTACCTGTTCTGCACAGCAGATACATGAAACATATCATCAGATAGCCTCGCTGTAGTAAGTAGGTTGCACTGACTAGCCACCAGCTTCCTGTTTAATCTATTATATCATAATGTATGGCTGGTTTCAACAGGTGCCTATGATGCAAAGCATGACCTATTTAGATCATAATTGCTTTTGTTGGTAGTGTTTGCTTTTACTTCTGTGCCGTTGTTCAGGATAAAGGGCAAATAATTCAATTAGACGATGCAGGCTCCAGGCAAATTTGTCTGTGTTTACATATATAATGGATTTTCTGCTTTGAACTGTATTCCTGTTCCCTGTATCCTGTTTACAATCTGTTTGATTATGTGGTTTATAGATACCCACCACAGACAATGACTAAAACATTACGGTCGGCCCGCACATCTACATACTCATTATTTCCTGTCAAAGGAATCTTCAGCAAGGTGCAGTTAAGCACCCAGCTAGGCCGCCTAGGCTTTCTATCTGCCCTTGTGGGAAGGGTAACTTTTTCCGCTCCCGCAGCAGATACTTGCATGATGGATCCAAATTATACCGTAATGAACCAAGTTTGGCTTGCAATTGTCATCTTTGTTCAGCAGATGGGTGGTCAAAGTTATAAGAAGGTGACATGCGTCATGATTGGCACTACAGCATGGACTACACATTGAAAGAATAGTGGGAATTTTGGACAGGATTTCCAGTTTGCTGAAATTACATCTGTTGGGTCGCAATAAGCACCGGCTTATCTGGTTCACAAATATTAGAATAAACATGAAGACACGCTTTTGGTTTTCTGTTGATAGCAATAGATATTTATCAGGACATAGATTCATCATGTAGTGAGATCAAAGATGTGCTTTAAAGGTACCATTCAATGTCTTTTTAAAAGGCAAAAGTTTTTCTCAATAATCAGATTTTCCAGAGAAGGACACATTAAATTATCTGCAACAATATAACAAATGATTTGTGATGGCAGCGCAATTTTCAACAAACCCCCCTTATTCAGCAGTTGTTCCGTGCATCTTAAAACAGCTATGTGGTTGGTTTAAACATATTTTTACCACAATTCTCTTCAACTTCCATATAACAACATGGTATAGAAATTCAGAAAAGGACACTGCCCTATGTTAATCCCTCAGAGTCGAAGACAACATGACGACAGGCCAATACATGACATACATTTGACACATGAACAGCCGAAGTTGACAGCTGGTCGGTTATGAAGCAAAAACAAATATGAGGAAACATTCATAGCAGACAAGGGACAGATAAAAGGCCATACTTCTACTTATTCAGGTGAGGGACGTATTATCAGCAAACCGTTTGATGTTACATTTGACAAGTTCTACAATATGATTGATATATATATATATATATATATATATATATATATATATATATATATATATATATATATATATATATATATATATATATATATATATATATATATATATATATATATATATATATATTAAAAACAGAAGTGGCCTGAAAACGGACTCCTGGAAAACACCAGGTTGGACTGACCCCAAGTGGAACACTGGCCATTAATTATAACCCCCTGTTAGCGGTCCCTGAGATAGCTGAAAAACCAGCACAGTAAGTTATCGTAGATTCCATTTTGCCTGTTTGTTTAAGAGCCCCGTATGCCACACCTTATCAAATGCTTACTTATGTCCAAGAATACGGAGCGTGCCTTTTTTTGTTGGTCTAAAACAAGACAAACTTCATGATAAACGAACACTAACTGATTAATTGTGGAATCGCCAGGACTAAAACCAGACTGTATGTGCAGAATTCGACGGATTGTCTCTGAAAAAGTTAAAAGTGTGTTTAAAGACAACTTTTTTTTTCAAATATTTTGCCAGCACAATTTTATAAGGAATCGGATCTTCAATTGTTACATGGGGTATCAGCACCCTCTTTATGAATTTGAGTGATGGTACCCCGCTTCCCTCGAGAGGGAAACGTTTCATACCTGAAAGAAAGGATAAAACGTTTGGTAAGAGACCTGTATAGTCCAGGTGCCTCTTCTTTCAAAGGTTTTGTACTAATACCATCGGGTACAGTGGCCATAAAAACATATCAACTAAGTAGAGTCTCTTAAACTCCATTATCTGCAATCAGAGTAGGAATCAAGCGTTCACTGTTCGAGAATATAATAAGTTGAAAATTTCGGTCTTAGATAAAGTATCAGTAACATGTTTATCTTAGTGCAAAAGCGTTGGAATAGGGACAGTGTGACTGCGATTCAAAAAATACTTAACGATGCGCCACCAGCTTTTCTTTTTTGGAACTAGACTATTTAATGAGGCACGGGTTTCACCATGATAGTCTTGTCCAGGAGACTTAAGATGTGAAAATCATTACGCAGCCGACAGAAAGAGGAACATGCAAATGTATCACAATTGCGCCCGTTGACTATTGCTTTATTGTACACACGATGCACTTTCCGACGAAGACATCGTACATCAAGGCTATACCACGGGGGTCGGAAGGCCGAACTTCGATTGATTTGCTGCAATGTTCAGCATAGTCCATAAACATTTGGTACCATAAGTGGCAGCATGTTCGATTTTTTTTTTATTTTGATTTTTTATATAGCACCACAAGTAGAAATGCATGGGTAAAATAGAATATAAAGAATATGGTGCTAAGGATAGCCCACAAAAGTCCTAGGACTTATTTCCAGTGGGGTCCTTATTATAAACAAATACATAAAATAGAAAAATAAATATATCACATATACAGAAAGAGACAGTTGTCCTCATAGACTAAAAATACTTAATTTAAAAAAACACATATAAACCAAGGCGATAAGTCAGATTTAAAATAGATATAACTAGACATTTACAGAAAACAGAAGACATGTAGAAAAACATCATGAGTACGTTATAATAAATGGGTAAAATTAGATGTACATAAGAAATAGAATAAGGGACCAGGATCGAAACAGCTATCGGCCACATGTTGAAAAGATCATTCACCAAATAGGTCGCAAGAGACTGTAGTAAAGAAGAAAAAAGGCTTTATTTTTTATTTACCATTTCGTAAGATAGATACTTTTTAATTTGTAGTTTGTAAGTTTGTTTAGCTTTAATATTTTGGAGATGTTCTGGTAAAGAATTCTAGTCATTTGTGGCCACTTGGTGAAATGAAAAAGCTGCAAACTTTTTCCATCAAGACTTGCTACTTCCACCTCCTCTAGTACTATGTTTATGAGGGTCCTGTACTTTCACAACATTTTCCGGAAGGTATGTTGGAATATATATGTATATATATATATATATATATATATATATATATATATATATATATATATATATATATATATATTTAAAACATGATCTAGTCTATATAGTTTGACTCTTGTTGGTGGTCTAACATTTTGACTTTGTCAAATTCTGGTGTACCAATACGACTCCTAGGGGTGAGGGGTGAGATTGAGAATAAAACGAATTACCTTCCTCTGTATGACTTGTAGTTTATTTTTCATTTTTTATTTTTTATTTTCATTTTTTTTTTTGTGAAATGTTTACATACCAACTGATTGCAGAATAATCAAATTAGGGCTGAATCAATGCAAATCAGAGCAGTATTTTGTTACTAGTGTCAAGATTATTTCCCTGCCTATACATGAATATTAGCCTATCACTAGGGGGTTTTTTTGTTTGTTTGTTTTTTTTTGAGTTTTTTTTTTAACTTTGTTTACAACTTTGTCTCCAGAGAGGCATTGGCCAAGTTCTAAGCTCAAATACTTTACACACTATTGGGATTCAATGTCTTGACCTTGGCAATTTAAGGAAAAAATGTTGGCCTTTTTTTTTTTTTTTTTTTTTTTTTTTGTACCCAAAAATGATGCAGTCTGTTTTTTAAAGGTGCATCGATAACGGATTGTCCACTAACCAATTGTTGCAGTTTTCAAGTTCTTTGCTTAGGGTGGAAGATATGCACTCTAAGTCTTTACCGGATACCAGTTAGACGGAGTCATCTGCATATGTTTTGCAAGATACACTTATTTTCACATCATTTACATAGCACAAATAGATGTCCGAGAATACTTTCCTGTGGGACACCGAAGGAAATATTCTCGAGCCACGACTTTGCTCCATTTATAGAGACTAGTTATTTTTTCTATCTGAAAGATATGATTGGAACCATTTAGTAGATGTTATGCCCATGGCCTTTAGTTTTTTAGAAATGATGGCATGGTTTCCAGTGTCAAACGCTTTTCTTTGCATATATATTAAAATCTTGCCGGTGTAAATACCTTTAGCTGTTTGACTTGTGATATAATCAGTCAAATGAATCATACATGTTTGAGTAGAATATGTTTCTCGGATCCCAGACTGGAATTCATACAGTAGACTATGCTCCTTTAAATAAGTGCTGAGTTATTTGTGTACCGCACGTTTGCACTTAAGAATGCATCTGTGTCAACATGATTAGACACATACCAGGAATTGCCAATCAAAATATTCAGGCACTCTCTGAAAAGACCGAAGTTGGCCTTTCCATAAATCCATATACGCCTGGTATAAACAGATTCCTTCTTTTGTCCTTTTGTCGAAACAAAGGCCTGGCACCAATGACGCTGTGACCGCAATAAGCGATAGGAGGAAGTACCCGAACATTATCAATGAAACTAGGAATATTGCTGACAACTTGGTCCAGACATGTCGCAGTCCGTTGAGGGACACGAGTTGGTTTATTGACATGAATAGACAAATATATCGATAAAACAAGCTTTTCACCTGACAACGAATGAGGGTCTGGGGCTAAGTCACTACCATATAACTAAATTGCTAATGCCAGCAGCCTTGGCCAAGTCAATACTTTCTTGCAGTTTATCCCAAAGAGAAGCCAAAGAGTTAGGGGTCTGTAAATAACATTAAAGAGCATTTTATTATTATGTAGTCTAATTTCACACCAGAGCAGTTCAAGATTAGTGAGTTCATGATCCTTACGGTGGTTATTATACAAGAGCAAGAATGCATCTATGCAGTTGTGCACTCAACATAAACAGTTTTAGAAAATAACAATTACATGAGAGAAGATCATACGGGAAAAGATGTGTTTTTGCGCTTTAACCTAATTGACTATCTGATACTAGTAGACGACTGATACATAACTGAAAAAAAGGAAAGACAACTGAGATAGTTGCAAAATACTCCTAGGAAAAGCAGAATGTGTTCCGCTTAAATTAAATGATATGTACTCTGAGAATATTCTGCTGATCAATACGTGTTCCCCTATGTTGTCTCAACAGAATGGAGACACAAAGTCTCATAGTCGCAACCTTGACATTTTCACATTTGACACAATATGCGCAGTAATAAATAATTGACAGGCTTGTCCACGAGGCCAAATTTCTGAAGATGTACTAAGCAATACATTATTCATCGAATATCTAAAGATGTCATGTTGATATTGATAACAAGGCCTGTCATAATAAATAAAAGCAGAAGACAGTTTTCAACAATAATAGAGAAACTGCATAGAAATGCGAGCAAAAAGAAACCACCCATTATCAAAACCGTTAATCCATCAAACAAGCAATACCAATCAAGTCTTAAAACATTTTATGGAATTTTTATATATCAGTGAATGAATATGAAATGCAGTATGATGGAAACATTTCTTCCCTGACTTGAGACAGGTACCAAGCAAAATTAGTGGATTAAATTAGCTAAATGATACACAAGATATATTTTAATATAATTTTGAATGCATTGCAAGTGTTATATACCTGTAAGTGGACCGGTCCGTGCATAGCTGTAGACGTCCACAGCATTTTGGTCTGGTAGCAATGATTGAATTAATCCAAATTGGTGACTGAGTCTTTGATCAGCTGATACTGGGAACTCTCTGTTGCACACCCCATGTGACGTGCCTGATTGAGAACATATTCCTCTTGTAGACATATATATATATATATATATATATACATATTTATATATATGCATATATATACACATATATACATACATTCATATATATAAATATATATACATATATATGCATATATATATATATATATATATATATATATATATATATATATATATAAAATATGCATTTATTGGTGTGTGTGGCTTATTTCAAAGGTTGATACATGCCTAATTGGGTCAAGAAAATATACTCAATAGATATATATCATATGCTTTTATCTTGACCACGGTACCTGATACCATGGACACTATAATTTGGCTGTTTATGAATAGTGCCTCTGCACCATACCCATTCGTATATTTAATCCTTATAGGGGTTATTTCTAGACGGAGCCAACAGCTTTTAACCACAAACTTAAGGTGGAAGCTGTGAAGCTAGTGTGCAGTGAGACTGGCAACTTTGAATCGTAATTACCTATATCATTTTTCCACAAGTACATTAAACCTATATATTTTCTGATTACTGCATATCCATAGATTTGTATCCATATATAGATTTTGCAGGAATGGATTTTTTTTGAGATTTTACAGCATTCTTTCTGACTTGGTAGGATTTTCACATTTTTCCCACAGAAGTCACACAAAATTGCTTTTTTCCATTTGAAATCAAAAGAATTAAAATATATATCCATGTCTAGGTTCGAATTCAATGGTTAGTCCTGAAATAGCAGAAATAAAAAGTTATGAAATTTTAAATTTAGTCCTGACAGTTTGATCATTTTTTTTCTATAGATTGCTCCACAAGTAATGGAAGGGGTTGTCAGAAAAAAATTCTGAGAATGTTCTTGAATATGATATTTTTCTTTTAATGTCCGTTGATTTTAATGTGATAGGGCAATTTGTAAGTTTATGAGGTGACATACATATTGCAGAGGTTGAGCAAAAAACAGTTCCGATAAAATTGCATTGAAAAAAAAAGTTGCCAATTCCTACGCATTTATGGCTGTAATATGACACGTACTCATTTCTTCTGCCCTGTGTTCTAATTATTGTGTGAAATAAACTTGTAGCTTTACCTCTGTGATGTTGTCATTCAACAAAAGTATATTCTGTGGCTTAAATCTCGACTTTTTTTAACTTGGGAACACCACACTTGGCTTGTTGGGATGTGGCTTCACATGAGGCTTTGCATATTTAGGGACTAGTAAGTGGGTTGTGCTAATTTGTTTTTATTTCAATGGAGAATTTCAAAGTAATCAGAACAGTGGTGGTGATTAGTCTGAACTGGCCCATTTTTATCTCCACGGCTTATGGATTCCTGTTTGTGACCCTTGTCAATAGCTCAATCGGTTTCCAGGAGTCATGGAGTAATGACTGTGCAAACAATGACATGATTCATTATCATGCCCATGCAAGCAAACCCATGTGCCCGGCACTGTTTAAACTTTTCACTGTAAACAAAAGTTTTGAGATCAATTATCTCATATAAATTTTATGTTCACACATCTCAGTGTTTGGGAGCATGTAGTTTAAGTATCAGACTATCCAAAAATATGAAAACTTGAATAGAGGTTATCCAAAGGTGCCAGCTTCAAATCTTCCACCTTAAGCAGCATTAACTCGTTCAGTGCCATATTTTGGACTGCATCAACAGCTGAAGAAAGCTGTTGAACTGGGCAATTATCATCTGTGTAACTACACCCATGCTGGTATTGGAATGTAATGTCTTTTTATAAGGACCATGAATCTAGCACTCTTATTACAAGGCATAGCAGTTTATTTTTAGGAGTTCGGCTTTAGTCACAGTTGGCACTGAAACAGGTAATGTTTGCTGGAAAAACTGTCCAGCTGATGACGTAGACCATTTAATTTCTCTGAAAGTTAAAGCATAAAACTAAGCATGCTGGTACTCAACTGAAAGGTTTTCGCATGAAACCCAAATTAGGTGTGTTGCTTTAATTTCAAAATGTGTGGAATTAATCGGAGCTACCATTTGAAGAGTCAAATAACACCATATCGCCTGATAGCACATCATTATTCTATGACACTCCGGTGGTGTTTTATTAATTTTTTTTTTTTGTAACATATAGAAATAGTATTGGGTATCATATGACGAGCGTGTACTAAGTATTGATCTAACGATACGTTGGTCCTTTCCATACACTCAGCAATTTTAATCAATATAAACTCTGATATTACCTTTACTATTTTGTACTTGCGAAAGATGAAAGATTTCTAATTCATGCAAAATACTAGACATGTTTGATAATTTAAATACCCAATATTGAGCTACGACTAGTTTAAATCTATGTTCGTAGCTTGGTAGATATCCATATACAATAATTTTGGATTTTATTTGCCTTTTAATTTCAAGTATTTCTGACTTATCCACGTAAAATGCCCTTCAATTAATTGCTTTATCAGTGAGCTCTTTATATATCAGTGACACCACATTCGTTGTTGAAACCCCAATATCTTATTATTTCAACTTTTTTAAACTCTGATACTCTCTTCAGTGTAAGGCAACTCTTCAGCTGTGCACTTATGGGGAAGGGGTAAGGGGGGATCCTGGTACGCTGGTATAAATAATAATTTTGCCGTAGTACAAGGTAAGGATAACAAAAAATGTACAAATAATGCTTAGTTCTAAGTACAGATATTTAAAGGGCTTCCAGTACGTAAGTACGGCAAATAAAAATGCCTAGTACGCTAGTACGGAAAACGCTTTACCCCCACCCCCATTTATTTGTCTTTGCAACAAATGTGTTACCGTTCCACACATGCTACCTGTATTACAGTTGCCTACTAAGTTGCATATCTGTTGTTTTGCACGAAGCGTAGAACATAATTCTTTTCTGCCTTTCCTGGTTAGAATAATATAGAGCTAACTCGTTCATTGCCATATTTTAAACCGAGTCAACAGCTGTCTTTGACCTGCATTTCCGTGCATTGCACACACAAGCGCGCCGACGAAAGTTGCTGACCTGGACCATTTTATTCCATCTGACTACAGGCATGTAGGCGTATCCACTTGACAATTCAGAGATATTCGTCTAAAGGATTTGAGTTGCAATTGGTAGCAAAAGGGTGAACACCTCTCCTCTAATAAGGTGGAGCAAAATGCAGCCAACCAATATCAAAGAGTGTCGTCGACCTGGGCACACTCTGTCGAAATATGATCTCCATTCTTCTGAATTAAGATGTTTTGTATTAATGATAGGTTTAACTGAATACTTTAAGCGGATGGCATTTAAATTCTTTGGGAGATTCGGAGTGAGTTGAGCGGAAAATGCGAAAGATATACGGCTGTGAACAATATGCTCATCCTGTACCACTGAGCACCAGTCATTTAAGACTACAGTCATCGCATGTAAGTTATTTTCCTCTGCAATGTTGCAATATGTTCAATGTCAGGCATGATAATCTTGCGAATATTTATGTTAGCATCTGTCAATTGCCTGGTGTGCTGCCTACCTTTTTCTGTATGTAAGGCATCCTTGACCATCGGCCTCACTTCCATTAGTACGGCATGGTGATGACTGTTCTGTTTGTGCACACTGCTTTTCTCGTTTCTAAACATATGGATGTCCATTGGGTCCCCACTGATCTCCTTGGCGTTTCCTCTGTGGCTGCTTCGCAGGGCCCAGTCTGGGATTATCTCGTATGGTCCGTACTGCATTATGCTATTATCTGCTGGTGGCGAATCTGGCAGTACCTCTATGTATACCCCAGGGTGTGTTTGCGGTGGAGGAAGCTGATCAGGGCGGGGTAGAGGGGCTGGAGGCCTGGTTCTATAGATTGAATTGGTCATAGCTTTGACCCCTGTGTAATTCAATGCATCTGCTGAAATTATTAAAGTTATACAAGTGACATATTGCAAGAAGCGATATACTCTCATGTAATACATTACAGCATGCCTGCTGCATTTGGATTTAATTATGCATATCAAAGTAAAAAAGCACAAACTAAATTAATTTGAAATAATTTGGTGATCTTAAGCAGTACAAAAGAAGACGTCCTAAGCTTTGAGAATTGACTAGTTATAAAATTTCGACAGCTTGTCCAATCTGAGATTGTCCTAAAGGCCTTTGTGGAATATTTGATATAAATAAGACTGATATGATCAATGTGCATGTCATCTTGATGGTCAATGTCAGTGGTTCCAGTTACGTGTTTATATCACTGCAGCTATACCGAGATGAATTTGGACAAACCTAAAACCATTTTCCACACTATAACTGAAGTAAAGCAATATTGTTCCTGACAACATGTACCTGTATTGATGATTAAATTGGAAAATTATTAATAATTAGAAATTAAAACCACATTATCCGATCATCAAACTGGACAAAGAATCAGAAAATACATATCACCGTGTGGATATCATAATGACCAGCTCAAAGCTGAACCCCAATCATTCAGGGATTTTCTACTATTCTGGCACCTCTGTGCCTCTTTTGTCCAGATAATAATTGCTATATTAAAGGTATACAATATAATGCAATCTTTATACTCTCTCTCTCCCTCTCTCTCTCTCTCTCTCTCTCTCTCTCTCTCTCTCTCTCCACCTAATAAAAGTGATTCATGAATGCCTTTGCCTCAAATTTTATACTCCTGAATTTTTTCTGTATTTATGGTCACTTTAGACGATACTCTTTTAAGTATTTCCTCTTAATACCGGACTGTTTGCTTTGGACGCCACAGATACTCTCACCGGAACGTTTAAGTTATCAATTACAATATCATTTTTCGTTTGATGATGACTTACGTTGAAATGGTGTGGATAACTTTATATTGTTTTTAAGTTTCAAACATTTTTATTTTTATTTTCTACTTATGTTTGGTCTACACCAAAATAAGGTGCATAGATAACCTGCAAATTTCAGTAGGCCCTACCCCAGCAGTGTCAACACATTCAGCCACAATACGATGCTTAGATTTTCCTAATTTTCACCCATTTTGAAGACAGTGAAGGACATCAGCAGGTACTAATGCGGTAGAAATAATGATACCTATTTGCGCGTCTGTGATTATATAAATCATGCATAGCCAGACCATCTTCAACCTGGTTCTCCCTTTCTCTGTGAATTGTTCACAATGTATCTTTATCTGATGACAATGGATTTAAATTCTGACCCCCTATACACATAGCATTACTTCTGTCAACCTGTTTGACAATCATTAAAATAATTGATTATCAATCCATATGAAGACTTGTAGATCTCTTTTGTTAGAGTAACAGCTTGAAATGTGGTTTATAGTTAACAAGTGTGTTAACTGTTTTACTTCCGGAATCAACTATAGTCGAACAACAGTAGCATACCGGAAGCGACCGTAGTCAAAATCACTTCGTTTATGTGCAACGCTACCAGCCACAGGCTGTCAAAGCTATTCTCACACATGTACCTAACTACCAAGGTGTTATCCAACTCACATCGATCTCTGCCATGGATGTAGGGCAAAGAATGTCAAATGACAAGTAACATGACAGCCTCAGAGCGTCATAAGAACCTTTGAGCCATGTAAGATGGCAAGCCACTCAAGCAAAGGGAACATGCAGTCTGGAGGACGCGGCAGGGGCTTCAACACAGGGGAGGCCCTTGCCCCAAATTCTAAATTAATGGGCTAAAATGAAAGAAAATGTTGCCAGAATGTCTCATGTCATATATTTCCAACTGTGTTTGGTATCGTAAGTGGGTTTTTAGTCATTAAAACATACGGCAGCTATGTTCCATGTAGTTACAGTATAGGCACATCATCTTTGGTGTTTACAGGAAATAGCTGCTGATAATCGTAGCAAATTTTGTTCGAGAATAAGCCACAAAAATCCAATCAGCAATCTATTGTTTGACACCTTGTGCTTTAAAAGCATTAACCTCTTACCGCTAGGAGTTGTAGTTCATTTTGAGGTGAAAATACCTTTAAGTGGGCTGTTACAGTGTTCATAACAGTTTCTACACTTTTGAAATTCTTATATTCTTCTTACTATCATGACAGGTTATTTTCCAAGTTCATTCTAACATTTTTATTTTTAGTGAAAAAAATACATTTTGAGGCAAAGGGTAACAGTGGGATATCTTCGTGCTTGGTTTCAAGACTGTGGTAGCTAGTTTATCTTCCCTGTGTATATTTTGTTTATTTCACTCTGCTTTCCATTGTTCTATATTAGAGGTGAATGGCACCCGGGATTCAACCAACTAGAGCTGATTATTCTATACTATACGATTACCATGCCAGTAAATTTACAGTAGCGGCTCAAAAAGAGTGCACTAAACGTCCCCAAAAAAAATACAAATTACCCTTCCATAGCAATTTTCAAAAGTGGTGAAGCTTAGTTGAGACTGGGTTGACGCGTGCAAGGTAATGTAAAGTGACAATACTAAGCTATCACTGATATGCACGATGTGAACAATATTTGTATTGACTACCTCATCAAACGGTGTGTCCCAAATCTCTAGTGTGAGCGTTTAAGACCACACCAAAGTTGCGGATATAACTGAATATCATAGAACATTTACAGGAATGATGGCTTTGTGTACAAGTATAGTAAAAGTGAATAACATACATTAACTATGATATCTTCAAATATTTGATCATTAGTGAAATATAGCTTGTACGGTCAAGGGCTTTCATGCGGGTCTCAACATTGGAAACAAAGGGGACATACTTTACAAATAGAGCTGCAAAGAAGCACAATGAAATTATAATGCTTCTGGAAAATCTTTTATGCTTCTCATCGCAACACTATGCTGTAACGTTCCGTGAGATTCTAGAGTCGTTATATTCATCCAGTTTAACCCTTTCCTTTGAATTTAGACTTAGCCAATGGCTTTCTTTGGCATGGGTTACGTACTAAGTGGCCAACCCATGCCAAGGAAAGCTGTTGACAGGAATCATGTTATCCTTATCGGTCTTATCTACAATTCTCAGTCAATTTGTTTTGTCATTGTTGAAATAAGTTAAAAACACCGAGACAGGCGACATTTGACCACCAGCCGGTTTTGGCCGGTTTAAGGGGGTTAGGGTAATGTGTTTCTTCGGAACAATGTTGATTCATAAACAACGGTATGATCGTCAAAATAAGGAAACAATTAAAGTTCGACTTATTTCCTTGTAGAATTTAATTTTACGGTAATATAAAGGGATATGGGATGTAAGAGTTATTATGAAATTGTTGTAATATACCAGTACATGTAGTATTGCAACGAGGCTGACACCATAGGGGCTAGCATTGCTGATAGGAAAAAAAAATTAATAATGAACATTTGGTACGTTTGAAGTCTGTATCTCCAAACATTATGAATGTGCTGTGCGTTAAGTTGTACCCTTTAAATTTGGGGGATACAGTTGCTCCAACCTATCTAATTACAAATTCTAAGGCGCAACAAGGGATGACACAAAAATAATGTTATCTAGCAAATACAATTGAGGGCGAACACTTTTCCAATATTCTCTGTTGGACACAACTAAGCTATGAAATTCTCTGTTGAATATATGGGCGGAGGGTTTCACTATTAGTATTATTGTGCCCACCAGAAATACGCCACTCCGGCTTAGCACAACTTAGTGTGTCTTCTGTCTCAGTTAAGACCACCCCTAGATGTTCGGGTAGATGTAACCGCTGTTTAAAATCTATCTTTTCTTCTCCAGGGAGATAAAGTGTAGATAAGACATTCCATGATGGCCCGCTTTGATACATTTTATCGGCATGGTTTGGGCACAGCGTGTTCAAGAACAGCTACTGGCTGAGTCTTATTCTGACCAGAAATGTGCTAACTCATTCTACCTTAATAGAAGACCGAGTCAACAGCTTGCTTTGTCGCGCTCTGGGCGCATTGCGCCCAGAGCGCGCCAAGGAAAGCTGTTGACCATTGGCATATAATTTGGAATGATCTTCCATGCAGGTTTTATCCAAAATTTTGAAAAATAATCCTTAAATCAGTAAACTACTATGAGCAGACGACATTAAGATATTAGCGGGAAACGGCATCATAAGGGTGTCATGTGCTCACTTTTTTAGTATGACCATCAATGTTAATGCTACACAAAAACACAAAAAAGTTTGGGTTGAGATGTACACGGCGTATGTGGCCTTCCTGCACCTGTTGACATCAATGTCTGATTAGAAACTGATTCGGTTAAAGTTCTATTTTTCCAATAGGAGGGCTATCTCTTTATTACTCGGGGTTGACTTTTAAAGGGCCCTCCAACTAATATTACAAAAAAGGTATGCATTAAGATGATAAATAGCCAAGATCAGAAGCATAAATTATCAACACATGTGAACAGAATTTGAATAATACAATAGAGACATGTTTATATAACTGTAGAAAACATGTAGCGATAATCTGTACAATATCATAAACAAAATTTAAAGCGTCAACATGTGGCTTAGATAGATTGAAGTTAGGGCTTTTTTATACACTTAGCTAAAAATGTGACTTTTAATAATTGTGGCTTGAAGCACGTTTCATAAAAAAATGCAAGGTGTCATCTGAAGGGCATTTCCTGACATGAGAATCGATCGCATTGAACAGTTCTTCTCTATCAACGTTAACTCATTCCACCCTGATAGAAGACCGAGTCAACAGCTTTCCTTGGCGCGCTCTTGGCGGAAAAGATGTTGACCATGGGCATATAATTTGGAACGATCTTCCATACAAGTTTCTTCCAAAATGTTTGAAAAATACTCCCTAGATTAGTAAATACAATTAGCAGACGACATTTAGATATCAGCGGGAAAAAGCGTCATTAGGGTGGAATGAGTTAACAGCAGTGTATATTGGTTTGTGCTGGATATTAGACTGTGGACGTGTGCATGCGCAAGTGCAAAGACGTGTTGAATTGATATACACATGTCTGGGCTCAGAAAGAATATATGTGCAACCAAAGGTGGATGGCAAAAAGTCTTTGTCTGTTATAAAAACAACGTTGGCCAAAACAAATTTCAACCAATACTTAAAGGTCTTCCTTTATTATTTGTATCATAAAAATAGTTTGCAAAGATAGTTGCTTGTGTGTTTCCTTGTTGCTGTGTTTGTTTGTTTGTTGGTTGGTTAAATTTTTCTGCTTTCTGTTTTTAAAGTCTTTGATATTTAAGCCCCTGTGAAACTGGTGACCATACTGCACGAATATATGGTAAAATGCGCCATCCATTTTATAAACCTCTTGGTTGTTGTGGCTATGTTGTGGCCTGGGAGACGATGTCTTCCAGGCCACTACATTACAACATATATGTGGAGTTAGGTATTAACTTACAGACCAAAGTATTACCATTTATATATATATATATATATATATATATATATATATATATATATATATATATATATATATATATATATATATATATATATATATATATATATATATATATATATATATATAAATTTCAGGTAGGTCTGCTATCATATTCCTCTGGCATAAATATATACGACATGGTATCATAGATTGTGTCAGGATCTGATGCATTTTTCCTGGTGACTGTAAAGTCACCTAGTTATTTGCTATAAACTCTACATCTTGATAGGTCATAGTGTTAAACTTGATGTCATTCTTCTTTTACACAGCAATTTGACATAAATTATTGTTATAAATATATCGCAATCGTACAACAATATTAGTAATAACAATGCAAAAATACATTTGAACTTGAACACCTTACCTGCACCCAGTATATTAAAAGTAACAGAAAGGTGACAAAGTTTGTGATCACAAGAGTATTTCAGTCTGTTAACCCAAACCTGTATGCTATATGCAGGCGCAATGGAACAAAAAAAAACAAGTATTCTTTGTCTCGTGCAAGTAGCATGAACGTGAAAGCTACTTACGTGCTGGTTGTCTTCCATTCTTGCACTTGCACCTTCTTCGGCAACAGCAGACCATGACAAAGATACTAATCATTAAAGACGAAATTCCGCCAGCGGTGAGGTAAACAGAGTTATTGGGCGAGTACCTTGGAAGCGACATGGTTGATGTGTCTGGTATCTCCGTGTGTGTAGAAATTGAAAGATCTGTCAGATACATTCGATGTGTTGTGATGTGTCTGGGATCTTTGATCGAGACATATCCTGGAATAGTATATATATATATATAAATATTTATATATATATATATCTATATACATACATACATACATACATACATACATACATACATACATACATGCATACACCTGATATTCAAATATGGTCTTTGCTTCGGCTATCAATGTACATTTATACCTCAAGATGTAGATATTTCTCGGCTGTGTTTTTATTTTTATTTTATTTATCTTCATACTGTATTATAATGAAAGATAAAGATAAAGCATCAGCCTTAGCCATACCACACTATCACTGGTTTCAGTAAACTTCCATCTGTATGTTCCCATATAGGTAGGCCGAGTCAACAGCTTTCCTTCACGCACCCTGGCTGTACAGGGTGCAGCGAGGAAAGTTTGTAGCCATTGGTATGTTATCTTTGGTGACTTTTCCTTGAAATTTTTATTGACAATATTTTGTTTAAATGGACGCAGACGACCTGTGAACCGGTCACTGCACAGTTGTATGACCTGGAAAACGTTAGCATGTGTGCTTTTTCGTGTAGCTGTACAAGCAATTTGTAAAACAAACGGGCAAAACAGGATCTAACCGCACATTTTGTGGTGAATTTAAGACGATCAGTTACCAAAATTTGCAGTGTTTTTTATCATTGCTTCAGACTGACTGTAACCAAAGAATGACTCGATATAATTTTACCCATGATGTATGTTAGTGTATTCTGAGAAAAATATTATGGTGATACAAAGCACGTACCTTCGCTCTTGAGAGTTATCATTTTGAAAGTGGTTGTACGTTTGTACCATACAATGTTACATTTAATATCTTGGTTAAAGTTTTTCGGCGCTAGATTCACTTTACTTGTAACCTGAATGGTTCCATCTGAATTTCTCTCAATTTGTTGTAATGGCTGTAAATGTGGCTCCCCGTCTACAAGCCACAGCAGAACGATGTCACCTGTTGACTTCACTCTCTTCACTGTGCAAAGCAATTCATTAACGTCCCTTGTTTGGCGTGTATTAATCACTGGAGCTCTTGGTTGTACTGAAAAAAGATAAAAATTTAGCATACCTTAGCAAGAGACAGGTATCGTACTTTTGTGGCAAATTAACCCTTTACTGGTAAAATCGGCCTGAAGCGTCCGATGTAAAGTGTAGTCTGTTTCACTGCTTTAAGAAAGACTTCTAACGTTCTGCACCTTTTAATGTTACCTTTTTGGGGCTGTGGGCTGAGGGATGTGGGTGATGTAGGGTCATGAGGGTTTTAAATTGTTACCTTTCCGTCTTAAATCCCTTGATTTTCCGTTCTTCAAATTAACAAAATTCGTTTTCTTGTTTATTAATTTATTTGCACTGAATAATGATCTTCGTATTCTGAAGTTTACGCACCTGTGTCGTCACCTTTCAGCAAACGTGCTCTGATTTCAGCATGTTGTTAACTGATTGGTTCATACGCATTTTCGACACCTTGACGCTCCATCCTCCCCCCATCCCAAAAAAGGTACAGAGCATAAAATAATCAAATGCAATTACCATTTTATATATTTCTATGAAAAACATAGAGAAGCTTTTACAATTGAAACTTAAATCAAGGTCCACCAAAAGATATTTTAGTAAGAATTTATCATAAACGAGGATTCTGTGCAGATAATGCTGACAACAAAGGCCGGTATAGTCTAGTAGACATGATTGTGATCATGTTGAGGGGCAGAAAGAGGGAAGTCGAATTCAGACTGCCATTATTTTTATCTTCAATTGCATCGGTGAAAGTGTAATTTCTTCTAGGTTTAAATATCAATAAATTGGACCGTAGATTTTTTATAAATTAAAAACGGCAATAATCATGTTCGATTGAGTTTTATTCTGTTGTGTTCCGCCTTTTTTATCCTTCCGCTGCCTGCCCATGCGCTAACTGAATCTGATTTTGCCCAACTGTGGATTCTTTTGAAAGGGTCTGTTATATTTCACACGGTCGCCTGGTTCATTTAGCAGCAACACCTATTCTCTTTAGTTGTCAGTTTTAAATGTCTTGTTTTATTTATCATTTCTAAATGTGCGTGCGTGCGTGTGTGTGCGTTTGTGTCTGCGTCTGTGTCTGTGTCAGAGCTCAAATCTGTGTTTCTATTCCCAGATGACAGCTCCCAGTGGTCCAAGCCAGATATACTCCAGCCCGACCGAACATTGACATCAACAATGCGAAGCAAGCGAGTCAACGATGGCTTTACTCGATTTAAAAGGTACTTGGACACTGAATTTAAGAAAGAAATAAGGAAAAAATCAGCATGAGGTAAAGATTTATTCCTACACCATGGAGGGCGATGGCTGGCTATATAGCTCATTTTGAGCGTATTGTTGCCTTTCACACTATATATTTTTACCAATCTACAAAAATCCGCAGATTTTTTTTGTCCAAAATAAATTCATCCTCACTGAAAATTTATTTCTTCTCAAGATGCATGCTGCTCTGTGTACACTGTGCAGTTAGCCATAAATGGTAAGCAAATACAATGCGACAGTCATGTGCTCAGCTGGCCTTGTATGCCAGAGAACTGATGAGCATTCTGGGCTCAAAAATTAATGCAATGAATGGTAATGAAGGATTGGACGTCCTGTCAGTTTTATGCATCGGCGGGTTATTTCAACATTGTGACAGGTACTTTTTCATGTGAGTTACGTCATGGCATAACTGCCCGTCACTAACTTGCATTGAGTCATTGAGTATTTCCAATGTGGTTCCCATGGAAACATGGCATATTAAAGTCACAATAAGCAAATGTATAAGATGTACAAAAAGTTAGATCATCGCCCTAGAGTTTGTGGCAAATTATCAGGATTCCTTTCCGAATGCCGTATGAAGGGATGGAGTCGTAACCCAGTGCATTTCAAGAGGCTCACACCTGCGTTTGGTTGCATAGATCGTGTTAACAGTTTTGAATGTATGATGCTTCAGTTATCGTACATAATGCATGTATTTGTTGCACCTAATGAATACATCAGTAGATGAACAGGACCAATGAACAGCTACATAAAAAAGCTAAACATAATGTATATATAATTATTGAATTTTCGCACAAATTACGTATATACCTAGGATTAATGAAAGACTATTTAAAGTACTTCATGATGGAATAAGTAAATAGTATTTGTAGAGGGAATTTGTAATGTTGCATTCTTTATCTGTATACAGCATGTGTCACTGGCCTGCAGAAACCACACACATCCATTGTCAGGTTTGAAGGCGTAATTGTACAGAGGGTTGCATTCCCTCATTTCGTGTAATATATATCCTAACTGTGGTAAAGTATCATTTTGTATGTGCGCTTTTGTTTAATCTTGGAATACTTAATTTCCAGAATGCAAACTGCAGTCTTGTGCTCTTTATTGATCATTTCATCGCAACATGGACTTTTTTTATCAGATTGTCTCAAACGACAGTGTTGAACACCACAGAGAAATAATATACTCACCAAATACTTCCAGTCGGTAAAAGTGGTCTCCTATTGCCTGTTGGGATTCACACCTGTATGCTCCATCATATTCAAGTCGCAAATATTTTATGTTCAATGCAAAATCAGGCGCGATTTGAAAGTTTCTTTTGAATTCTTCGGCTATTGGTAAAGTCTGCCCGTTGCACAATCTTCGGCCAATCAATGACTTTTCTTTGTTGCCACCCTTATCTACGGGCAATTTGTACCAAGAAAAATACGGTGCCCAGGGACACATCGTCCCGTTCCAGAATTCGAGACAAGGAATTGATAAGTTTGAATTTTCTGCTTCATATAGTTCGGTGACAGTTGGTGTTCCCATGGTCCCTGAAATTCAGATGAGCCACAGTGCAGTTTGTACTCGGTGCTAACAAGACACGTTTTCAATAAACTGTACTATATTTTTGTGG